>JAQNCA010000006.1:12564318-12576514 GCA_029783725.1 Acanthurus tractus
AACACCTGGATATTTGTTTCAGTTTTGGCACAACCTAATTTGAATGGAGCTGTCTGCTCTTTAAGGACAGTGATAATCATATTGTCCACATAACCTACAAAAAAACTTGCCAAAATTATGTCAGTAAGACTCATGTAATAAAGTATAAAAATTTTCCTTCATCTTATTCTTGATGTTCAAAGGCCACTTCTTCAATTTTTTCTTTTCAACAAATAAAACACATCTATTTATTCAATGCTCAGCATAATCAATCAGCTGTAGTTGATTATTAGGCTTTCTGGGCCTCAGCTACAGTACGTAACATGTGAATAGTAGTTACTACAGAACACACAAGTGTTTCTATTTACTACTTCCTGTCCAGGCTTTCTTAGGAACCGAAACACTTCAAATGACTTGCATCTTAAAAGCAACATTTCGACATTTTGGGAAAAAACACTTGTTTGATGCTTAGCCAAGGAGTATGACAATGGATACTACTCATGTACTGTCATATCTACAATATATCTGTTGCTTTCTGATGTCTTGTGAACTATGAGGCAATCTGCTCAGACTCTATGAAGCTTCTGACAAGCTGCTAGGTGTAGCTTCATAGCATACCGATATGAGAGTGGGATCTGTCTTATGTAACTCCTCGCAAGAATGTAAATAAGTGTTTCCCGAAACATCAAACTCTTCCTTAAACTTCAGAAGTAAAAGTTGCCTTGTGAAACACAATTTCCAGAGATAACATGTACCACTAGTACGTGCAGATAAACAAACACAGACATACCCTGGAACTCAGGATGTCCTGCCTTCTTTGGAGCATCCAACAACCAGTCGTTCAGCGTCTGGTTGCGGAAAGCAATGCTGCGAAACTGCTTGCCCCCATTAACATTCCAGGTGCCGACGCACACCCTGATCTGCTTGGGCCTTGTGTATTTGTGGTAGTTTTGACACATTCCTAGCAGTACTCTTGGGGAAGCTGTAGAGGAGGAGAGTGAGGTTAGAGTATTTACTGGTTTGGTATGTGTGAGTCTGCAGGGAGGGCAGCATACAGGAAGACAAAACAAAAATGGGAAAATGGAAATCGTGACCAATAAAACCTATGGGAGAACATCCAAATACAACAGAGGAAGACAAAAACAATGATCAAAAACATAGGCATGGGAGGAGGGATATAAGCCAGACTGCTGGCTGAAATATAGACAAAATTCAAATAACCAACACTGGTAATGGTTGATTTCTGTCTGTTAATTTTACCCCCAAAGTGATATCAAATTTCATTGCAAGATTTAGCATCCTCTTGCCTTTAACCTGTATTGTAAAACCCTGATGATATGCAACAGACAGAGGGTTAAACCACTACCAACACTGGATTATAAAGGGATGAGAAGCAAACACAAATGACGGCACAACTATGTGACTGGATGATAAGATCCATCCACTTGGCGCAGCCTGTCAGTTACTATACCTGATTGTAAGACCGGCTCAGTGACTAAGATTGTGCACAAGAGTGGGAGGGGAGAAAAGGGAGAGAAGGGCGGGTTAACCAGTGCTTCAACAGATAATGCTAGCAGAGCAGTTGGTCAGCTTTAATCTAACTGGGACAGAGAGCTGACACATGGAGATTACACTTCCCACTTGACACAGATCACACAAAGCCTTCGATTGTGTCGAGTAGCTTCTGGTTTAAAGGGTTACAGCAGATACAAGTCAAAACCAGAGTATTCAAACAATATCCTCCTGTTGGAGCAGAAAGTAAATAATATTCTTAAAATCATATATACAAAATATAAAGCATGAAATACATTATATGGCGCAAAAACTTAGTACATGTTAGGCTAGATATGATAAGTTGGCACAAAAAAAAGAAAACTGGTCATGTTACATGTCTTTAAGAATTACCGTAAAGACTGGAAGTGGTGAGCAAGGCCCGAGCTTTGTCAGCCAAATCACTGTTGAGCGTGGAGCCCAGCCTCAGGATGTCAATAGCCTCCTGCTTTGAACTATCGAAGAAGTTGTTCTGGATGGTCCTTGTCACAGAACGAGCTCCATCTTTGAGCTTCCCGGCCTGCAAACAGACACAGAGACATACACAGTAGTAAGAAAAAAAAGTACAAAAAAGCCAGATTATAACCAACACTCTCACTTTAATTTTGGACTTCCCACTTCAACCATGGAAGAGCAGAAAAGGAGGAAAAGACACATCAGAGAGATCAAAAGACATTGAAAATTTTGAACTGGCCAGCAAATATTTAAACTGTTTTAAAAGGTGCAACTACTAATTTTCAGTGATTGATGTGTGACATAGTTTTGTTTAACACTATATCATGATACTTCAATGATTTTTGCTGGTTCATCCAATCAGATGTTGCCAGATAATTTAGGCAACAACTGAGAAGGGCACTGTGGTAAGAAAATAATCACTCGATACAGGAGGGCAATAGCTATTTTCTTTAGTTTTCTTTTTAGCAAGTTTTCTGTAAATCAGAGATCTTCATTTTTTAGAGTGGCCAGGTCAAGACAGTATGCATCATCAAGAAACCTTAAAGGAAATAAAATCAAGTTTTGTTCATAAAACTAAGAGGTTCCACCTGTCCCATCCTCTTCCATCACCATCATCATCTTTGTAATTTAACCCGCAGACACTGAAATCAATAATGCACCAGACCCACAGCTCCAAACCAACATCAACTGGCTTGTCGACTTACCACACGGGTAGAGAAGTCCAGAGGACAGCAGAAAGAGATAGCATATCAGGGTTAAGAAACAGAAACACACAGGTCTTCATGCAGAGGATCAACTGTTCATGCAGAACTCCGTTCATTGCATGCAAAATGCACAACTAGCCATTATGATTTTCAAAAGTGCTGTTTATGGCTAGAAGTCCAAAGTAACAATTTAAGTCCTCAGTTTTGTCCAAACACAAGACAGGACTTTTACATTTGTGTCAATTCTATTTGTAGCCAACACATTTTTCCTCTTCTTCCCTTATGCTTCGATCACATTCTTTATCTCATGATTTAATGCCAGCCAGTAACAAATTAGATGATGTGGTTGTAATAGACTGAGCTATACCATACCAAGTTATCTTTAAAAAAAAGTCATGTGATAATATTAATATTTTATAAAATCTAACACCGGTTAATCATTTGGTGGTTAACACCGAATTACGGAGAAATTGCAAATTAGAAATTATTTGTGCAAATTTAGTGTATTTATATTGTTTACCTTGGCTTTGCCATCCAGGGCACCAGTACCTGCGTAGATCTTACTGACAGAGTCTCCGTTTGAGGACCACATGGTCCTAAAAACCTCCTGGAATCTGGCCACAAGCTGGGGTTTTTCTGTAAGTCCCATTTCCTCCAGCTGCTTTGGCAGCATCTGTTGATATGACGAGCACAAGCTCAGATCAACTGCATCATCACTTTTGTTATTGCTCTTTTATTACAAGACAAGACTCCTACCTCCAGGGCAAAAAAGGCCTGGACACTGTTTGTTCTATCTAGACAGTCCAGGCAGTTGGTCCTGATTGTCCCTCCCTGAGTTCTAAAATGGAAGATATTATGATGTTCTGAGGCATTTAACAAACTTTCATCTTACATTATACGTGTTTGGACTGATTTCTCACCTTGTAATGCCCGCCTCTCCAGTGTAGTAAAAAAACCCACACTCCTCTATGAATTTGCTTAGGTAGGGTTTGAGGACACTGTGGAGTTTGTCGGCCTTGCCTCCCTTCACATTTTGATGGTAGTCAAAGTTAACCATTTTCACTGCTGTCGCATGCTCTGATGCCTTCAGATGACTCTGAGAGTGACAGAGAGAGAGAGAGGTAAAGGACTTGATAACTTAAATTCAAACCCAATGAATTAATGTTTTCCAAGCAAGGTGTATACTTGCGCCTATAAATAATATTAACAAAATTGCATTCATTAATGCCATTTAAGTATGCATCCAGTACGCCCCGGGCACACTGGAGTTTAAATTATCTGTTCGACATGTATCTTTGCAGCCACAGTATTTTGGACTAAATCTCTTTTGTTGGGGCATTAGGTAAATATCTTGCATTGCATGTCAGTGTTTTGGGAAAGAAAGGTTCCTCTTACCTGAAATGCTTTGCTAAGCATGTGTTCTCCTTCCTTACTTCCGAGCAGGTTAATGATCGCCTGTTTACCATACAGCCTCCGAAGTGCAGTGAAGTGTCTGAACAACACATATTCATACACAGTCAGAATTGTTAAAGTCTGTTGTTGTTGTTGTTGTTGTTAAGGTTTTTTCATACTGTACCTTAAATATATAAGGAGGATGAATGCAAATTATTTTGAATGAAACATGACACACTAACAACAGCATGTAAATGTAGATTCAAATTTTACTTTCACACTCATCAATATATTCTGACTGAGAAACAAATTCAAAAGCTGAATAAGTCTTATTGTGTATCTGTATTTCAATTTATCTTTCTTTAGCTGTAACACTTGCTTCTAAATAGATGAGGGAAAAACGTATAAATTCTGTTTCTTCAGTGGTTGTGTGTTGGAAAGTTGTAGAGACCGGAGGGACAAAGATACAGTGCAAAGAGGAGAAACCTAAATTACCTTTTGTGACAAAGGGATTTAATTAATTGTAGGTATTGGACAGAACACCACCACAATCCAGTGCAACGAAAAGTTGGACTCTGCTACTGCTACCGTGTTTATAAAAGATGCTATTGTTAGCCTTTTTACTATCTGAGAAATTTCAACAAGCTGTCATTGAAGAAAACTACGGAGTCCAACCTGTCCAAGTTCAAATTGTAAGGAAATTAAAAAAACACTAATGGTTTTCATTGCATTACAACATGTCACTTTGAACAAAGTGCAAAGCATAGCTGCCCTGAGATCGATCTTTCCTATAAGGGGACTTGGCTTAGTCTAAATGACAATTCACCTGATTTAAGAGTCCTTCAATAAACTACAACCTTAAAAAGGTACTGCTCTGTTGCTGAACCCGTGTCTGCACTGTGTCTGCAGATATGGAAAGCACAGCTGCAAAATTAGGACTGAAATGAATTTGTCCTCATGTTATTGTTAAGAGTATAGTTTACTTGGAATCTAGTAGGATATTCATGATGCACAAACAAAGACTGACGCCGTGCAGACAGTTATCAGCATCTATCATTCAAAGCTGCCAGGCCTTCAATTATGCATAATTTTTAGCTTTCATATGACTTTAACGAGTGAGTTATATTAAAATATATTCCTGTGCAGTCGTCATGAATGGGAAAATCAGCTGCAGAGACTAAAACTATTTCTGTACTGGGCTGTAAACATGTTTTATTTCTGCTGTAAAGTTGGTCATTCTAATAAAAGGGGCACTGCGGATTAACTCACTTTTAAGGGTCAGCCTCAAGCGGCTATTTGATGAACTTAGGAGGTCATGGCTTGGTCAGCTTTTACACTCTGACCGCAAAACTATATTTAGGTATTTGCAAACATTGAGCTTATATTCAAAATGTTGATTATTCCTAGGAGGCTCATGTCACTGCCCCCTCGTCTCCACAATTCACAGTTAAGACAAAACCAGCAATCAAAAACACAATCCATAGCTGCAGTGTAGCTGTTTTTTTCTGAGAAGAATATGACAAGACACAACTACTACAAAGACAAAACTAGCAACTAGTTGCTGGATCGTAATGCCTTATGTACATAAAGATTTTTTTTTTAAGGTTTAATGATGAATTATGAAAGTTTCAATACACACTAACAAATTTAATCAAATACTATTTCAAATACTTTTACTTCCAAAAGAGGTGGGCATTAAGTCAAAGAAGACTTAAGCAGAGAAACGGTCTGCAGTGAATATCAAGGTTATTTAGGTGGACATCTAATCAAAGACTACTAATTTGTCCTTTATGTTCCCTGCAATAAACTGGCCTCTGAGGACACACTTTAATTAAAATATCCTTTAAGGGACTTGAGAGCTTTCCTTTATTGTGGATAGTAACTACAGGACACATAGCATTATGGTGTCTTCTCTGTTCCTCAGAGGAGTGGTAATCTGTTGGAGGCCAGATAAAGCAGCTGCAAACCGCTACACACAGAGAGAACATTTTAATTACCTTTCGAACGCAGGCGCATTTGCCTCAAATCCCCTTGACAGTTTGACACGATGAGAGCCAACCTGCAGAACAGGGACAGCGAGAAAAGACAAAAGAGACACCAGTCAAATTGTTCCTCTTTCCTTAAAACTAAACCTTTCAAAGGACAGTTGCGCACACAGAAGTTGCAGATGACTGGAAAACCTGGTGATGAAAAGTGAAGTTGGGAAAGAATCTTTGGATAACATTTGAACAGTGGACACGGATCTTTATGGTGGCAAAAAAGAATGACAAAGGACAACAGCAACACAAAGGCAGCACAGGGAGATTTGTTCATACAACGAAGACATTGCTTTGCAGAAAAAAACTGCTGCCTTTCATCTCTCAAACATGTTCATTTGAACTTAAAAGCAAAGTTTTCCTTTCCTCTCTTGTTTTTTATAGCATTTAATACATAATATACACATATTTTGAGAGTACAATGGTGCTAATGAATCAAGAAAACAAAGCTTTCCTGAGAAGTAACATGACCACACCTTGACAGGCTTAGTAGGACCACTGCACAGTTGCTGCAACACTGAAATCCACTCACTCAGCACTGCAGGTCCTTACTTGTCCCCCTGTTGCTCCCTACACATCTGTGCCTGTGCGAAAAAACTTCTCTCACATCTCCCCTTGCTTTTCAAATCTCATCTTTTGCTATATTTATTTGTTTCTCTGTTTAAAAGAAGAAAAACAAGTGTTGCCATTCCTCCCTTTCCATTCAGTATCTGCCTCCTCTTCCTTCCACTGGTCAAACAAAACATACACTTATTCTGGGTTCAAACCACTCGGTCATTATTACCACTGCATTTTTTCTGGAGGACGCCACTAGGATCTCCTGAGTGCACTTTCTGCTTTTCTATCACATTGTGTGCTAATCTTTTCCTCTGCTTTTTATTTGTACACGGTTATTCTGGCGTAGGCCAGTGTTTGGCAGGACAAGACATTTTGTTTCATGCTGCTGCCATTTTGTCACTCCCTCCTCACTCTACTGGTGTGCAGGTCTATGCTATGCATATTTAATAACTTCCCGAGATGACATCTAAAAAGGACTCAGGTTACAGCTGTACACGTCCAAAGCCTCTTTACATTTTACCACAACCCAGCCAGTAACAGATAACACCTAGACAGTTACTGGTGTTACTCTTAAGTGCTCTATTCTACTCAAAGAATTGTCTTAAATATAAATACTAATCAAGTTTACACATTTCAGAAGATTTTGGGATCGACCAGGACTCTGACAACTAATTTACTGATCTTTCCCAGCAGGGTTTTGTTATACCTACTCTATAAATATGATTCAAAGACTAAGTCACAACTATTTCTAATGTAAACTAACTGTAGAAAGTTCAATAACTCTTCTTCTGGAAAATAAAGAAAAACTCCTGCTCAGGGAATGAATGAAAGAGTAATGGGAGGAGAAAATAAGCCTACAAAAGCCACAATTGGTAGAGGGGACTAAGTGCTACAATAATGCTTTAAAAGCAGGACGTCTACAGTTCTCTCTGAAAACAACCCCAAGCCCTTTATCCTGAGTTTTGACCAAACCATAATCCTTGGGGACTGAATAGGTGACTAATATGGTCTTGGTCTTCCCTGATTTAGATTTAGCAGCTTATTTTTCCATATTATCAATTAACACCTATCCAGTTGCCTGGAGAACATCAGCAGACTTAGTGGAAGGGGCGTGGCTAGGGGATGTTTTCAGATCAGGCTCTCACCTGACCAAAGAAGTCTGGGAGCTGAGGAAAACAGAAAAATGCCCTTTACCAACCAATTAATCTGTCATTAACCTCCCCCACGTCTAATTTAATCCACCAGTCTGTGCAATGTCAAGCCAGGGGCAGAGGAGACCCAATGATGTTGTTTATAGTATGCGATTCATGAAAGATTCTATCTAGTTCCTGCCTTAAATCTCAAAAATAGGATTTCCTGGACAGATTCGGTGTATGCTACGTGGATAAACATCATCAATCCACAATGATAGTGCCTTGTTTTTCATTCCCGTTCTTTGGCATTGCACAGAGAAACCCCCATCTGCAGTATGAAAGCGCCAGAACCAGCAAGAGCCAACAGCAACAAAAGAAAGGGTTATACCAGGTGGGGGTTCTCATCCAGCTGTTTAGGGTGTCGATTCTCATTCAGTTGCGACAAAACACCCTTAATGGATTTTTTCTGAACACAGCATGGACAGAAGTGTTAACACTAGAATAAAAGATAACAATCTTTTGTGATCAAACGATCACAAAATGACTTTTCGCTTCCCTTACATAATCTTAGCAGACATAAATGACGTATATAGTATGTTTTGATTTTTTTTCTTGTTTTTTTATTTGCAAAAGCTCCATTCAGGCTTCATGAGAATTGAGAGTCTACACTTACATTGTGAAATCAGCTGAGACTGTGTGAGCCTTATCTACAACTGTAGCATTTACAAAATGGTCAGGACTTCTACATGAAGGATGTTTGATGATTTTCATATATTATGGCTTATATATGAAAACTTCACATTCAACATTCTAGGCTGGCTTTGTAAGAAAGATTTAGCTACCATTACCTGTATTCCTGGTTGTTCCCAGAAAAGAGGAATGGACCCACGAATCTGTATGAAGGATGAGACCCTGTCATCCAGGAAAATAACCTGTTCAAAACAAAAAGAAGCATTTGTTAAAGTTAAGCCGCAATGTGAAAAAGTAGTGGTTTTAAAAACACACTTAAATAAGAAAATTATTATTTAAAAAAGTGCTCTAGAAAATATCTAAACTCAAAACATATAAAATCGATCATCCTAAAAAATAATGATAATAACAGTAATAACAATAAAAAAAATCCGGCTTTAAAAATAATAAGAAAAAGGAAATGGAAAATTGAAAACAATAAAATGGAACCATTAAAAACATACTATAAGGAACTGACAAAGTCCTTTATGACTGGAAATTACACTTCAATACCAGCATGCGTGTCTGTGGTCAATTTTTCAGGACACAAACGAAATGTAACAACTGTGTTGTTAGGCATCATTTGCATCTGTGCTGTACTGACAGAATTTTTTTTTTTTTTTAAATCACTCATCCTTTGATAGTAATAAGACCACAAATACCCCTGGGAATTCTGAGAAGTTAACAAGCTACACAGGTAACAGAGCAAAACATCAGCTGTAGTAACAGCAACAATAACAGTTACTTGAGGTAACTCTACAAATTACAGAGAAAAGTATTTTCCCCATAAAGTTTGATACATTTTCAGAAAAACCAGACAGTTATTACTGTAGACCTAAAAATTACAAAATTAGATCCTACTTGCTCACCAAAGTTACACAGTGTTGCAACAGGCACAGAGAGACTGACATGACCACCAACCTTTTACAAGTATAATTGTAATCATTATTTTAGTAATTTTTAAGTATAATGGTAATACAATGTTGCTTTACAAGGTTCACAGTGTAGGATTAAGTAGCATCAAGCGCTGAGGTTTCAGACGACAAAAAAACAAACTATTCCTTTTTCTCACACTTCCCTTCTAAGCAAGTAAGATAGCCTTAAGTTTTCGCAAAACTTGCAAACAACATGAGAGGCCCTTTCTAAAGCCAGTGATGGGTTTCCCTCTTGAACTACTGCTTGATTAAACGGTGACAGCGCAAAAGACTGGGGCATTGGTGTTAGACCACAAGGCTGCATCCGTGTTGTTTCTGAATGGTAAATAGACAACCAGTATTTTAATAAACTGTATTAACCAAGCTCACATGACTCTATAGACAAATGTGGATTGATGCATTTCAAAAAGGCCAAAACCTTTTGGACTATACAACCTATTATTTATTAACAGCATGCACCAACAGACCAAATTTACAAAGTACACATGGACGGCAGGCAAGGAAGCACACTCTTCCCCTTTCTGTTTATTATTTTTATCAAAACGCTTGCAGAGTTTATTACTACAAGAAACAATCACGATCATAAAAATGTTCTCTAAAATTTCCTACTTCTTAATGAGCTGGACTTAATCAACCTTCTTCCCTCTGTGATTCGTATGCTGCAGGCCAAACACCATATTTCCCACCACAAACAGGTAATTTCATATTTAGTCATAAATATTTATATCAAAGCTAGCAGAGTTCTTTAATCTCTCACTCCATAACTCAAAACAATAAATGATGACCTTCAAACCACTTTGCTGTCTTGTTAGTCATGCTCTGATATACATATTACAACCGTACTGCCACATAAGGAGCTGGAGAAATTGATGTAGTCACATTTTTTTAAATCACCAACTTTTATCATAAAACCTCTTAAACAAGAAGATAGACTCGACAAAATTGTCAAGGAACTGAGTTACCTGTTCAGTCTCCACAAAGTTGGCCACCTGTCCATCATCGTTTGTTCCTCTGACGTTGAATCGTGTGCCAGCTCGTTCTGAGCTGAGGCGGGAGAAGATGCAGGCCTTGGCCTGTTTGTGCCCTGCATAGATGGTCCTGATCTCCACTCCACCACACATCAGCCTCAACAGCCAGTCATCACAGTTTACTCCATAGTGTTTCAGGTGCAGATGCAGAGATTGGTTCCTATTATTTGATTACATCAAGACAGACACAACAGTCAATACACTCATAATCTTAGTAAGAGCAGTGAGTTTTCACACCTAAGTTGCAAACTGCACAGCCCCCATAATCACACATTCAGAATAAGCTCTTAAACCACAAAGACTGTGTAGACTTCAGAACACATAATTAGCTCATATCTACTACTTTGGAGGTTTTTAATGCCAAAAAGCTGCCCACTATTCTCTCTATAACCTGGAACAGCAGTATTTTCACACACTTACCAAAAGAAACGGTTATCTGTTGTGTCTTCAAGGATCCTGCGATGTGCATTGAGACTCAAGTCCATGCTGATGCCAGTGGAAGACCAGGCAAAGTAGAAGTGTCCTGAGTTCAGAACCTTTCGCACCTCAGCTATCCGGTCCTCGTCTCCTGGATCATTCTTCAGTGATATAAAGTCTGTCTGTGTGACTCTGAAAACCTCAGAGTCCTGCACCTTCCCTACAGAGCTGCATCCTGTCACAACCACTAGACTGTGGAGCATGGAGTCACCTGCAGAGGTACCGTAAAATATGGCGCAAACAAAAGGGATATTTACCATTATATTTCATAGCTAGTACAAAAAGAAGAGGCAGTATACTGAAGCACTGCATTGCATTTAGAAAAGATGCAATAAAACATCAAGCATTCAGAGACAGGGTAAGAAATGACAAATTAATCTTTGGTGCCACTCCTCTAAACAAAAATCACCGACCAGTTATATCTTGGCCATCTATAAGGCTGAGCTTTAATCTTTTACGCAGCTTTTTCCTTGTTGTGATAACAAGTGCCCTAAAGGTCATGTAGAGGACAGAAGAAAGCAGCTTATGGGTATGGAGCAACAGGACTACAAATCAGAGGGCCTTCACAGTGGCACAAGAACCTAAAGGTCTGAATTTGGACAGGACCCAGGAAATCTCAGAGAGAAAGAGCAATTAACAGAAATGATATTTCTGTAGCTTACCTAGGTTGAGGCGGAGCACGCCTAGGATTCCATAGGCATCGACAATCTTGGTGTATGTGTTTTTAATGGCCTCTTTCTCTGCTGCCGCTAGAAGTTATACAGAAGCAACACAATGTAAGGACTTATGGAATCCACAGTATACTCCCCTTTACGTTTATTTACATGTAACCCTGACCCTTACTTAATCAGAGCACAGCATCATTCCCATTACTCAACAGTTAATATGTATTTCATAGCTGTATTTTCTTTTTAGCATCCTTTCTTTGGGGCCACAGTTTAAAGAATGTTTAAATGATCTCTCACAGCAGTGCAACCAAACAAGATGCCTTACACAGAACGGCAACAGCCCCCGACTCAAACATGAGGCATTCTTCCCTGGTCCTAGTTTCCACTATGACACTGTAGGGGGGTGGGTCCAGCTTGTGGTAGATGCGATATCCCTTGCTGAAGGCCATTGTTGATCCAAGATGAAAAAAAAACCTACGTTGTCACCTGAAAACCAAATAGAATAAATGAGAGTACAATAAATAGTAGACATAATTAATGATATACAACA
>JAQNCA010000006.1:12582975-12596059 GCA_029783725.1 Acanthurus tractus
CTAGTTATGTTTGACTTGAAAAAAAGGAAAATAATCACCTAATTTCAGTCTCCCAGAAAACAAGAAGAACCAGTTCCTCATTTCTGTGTTGGTCACACACGTCCTCCCTCACAAGTGTTTCCTTCTGTATTGAGTAATGCAAGTGGCAAGCAGTCAACATCGTCCCTCTGAAGAGAAAGAAAGGCCTAAGAAGAAGAAGAGTTGTTCTGCTGCGTTCTTACATTTGTTTTTTTTATGCTGAGTTAGCAAAGTGGTGCTGCTGAGTCAGTGTGGGAGATGTAATGTGAAACATCAAACTCCTCCAGTGAAATCCTCTTCTGTCACATGCACTGCTACTTTTGTTACACAGCGAGTCAAATAAAAAAATAACAAAGCTACTGCTTCAGCAATCTCAGTTTAACAGACACTTTTAAGAAAACAATCCCGTTTGTTTTGCCTTTTTTGACTTAACTAGTTTGTGAATTGCACCTTCCTTATATTCTGCATGCTCATAATTCCTTTTGGTGGATGGAACTGCCAGTGATACAGTTTTGTTAAGTGCACCTTGGGCTATTTGTGTAGGGTATTTTTTTTAATATTTGCACTTTTTCCACTGACACAGGTGTTCAGAGAGAAGCTATAGAATGTTGAAACTACTGAGAGGACATATGAATTTGATAGAGAGAGTAACATATCTCCATGTTTTTCTGCCTCTTCTTCATGTTTCAGCGTGGTGGGTGTGATAGGGGTGGATGTTGCCTCTGAGGAAGAAAAGCCAGAGCCTCCCTCCTCCGAGGATCAGCCTCCCGTTGAAGATCCTAACGACAACGATAGCAGCCCTCTTGTCAACTGAGCCACATCACAAACTACCAAAACCTCACCAGCACTTTGTTCCCCTTTCCTCTTTAGTGAAATATTGCAAGGAAATCTTGTTTTTTGGTTTCATAAGCTAATCATACATGTTACAGATACACTTCTTCGTCTTTGTTGTGTTTGTTTGTGCAATAGAGTTTGAGAATTATGAAGAAGCAAAAGGGATTTGTAGGAAAATAATAAGGGATGTTAAGTGACTTCAGCTCTAAGAAGTCACCAATAAAAAAAATATTTATGGGCATTCATAGAGATTATTTTTACCCATAGCAGCCTGACTGCAACATTACTGACCATTTCAACAAGATTTTATGTTTATAAAAGTTTTACAATGCAATATGATATGATTTACTTATGCATGCATTCTGATCTGTCCTACTCTTTGACTCTTTACCTCATGTTTTATGTGCAACATAACACCATTTTATTTTTTATAATGAAATACAAAAAAAAAAGAAAATTCAAACAAATCTCATTTTAGATGCATTTTATTTAGCTTAACACACATCAAGAGATTTAAAAATTGTTCAAAAATTATATCTAAATGAAATTGAAAAGCCAATTACACCCAGGGAAGGTTTTTTTTTTATTATCTTAGTTTAGTTTAGGTTTTTTTAGGAATTAGTGCCTATTTTAAAAAATAAATGGTGTCTTCTGTACAGTGTATATATTTATGACTGTTTCATAACTTTAGTTCTTGTTGTTTGGAGGGATCATAACAAATTAAAAGACCAGAGTGACATCATTGTGATGAGAAAAGTTTATTAACATATTTAAAACTAAAAGTTAATGTTTTTAAGTATCACTGTGTGACTGTGAGATAACCTATGAGCATAATTATCCAATTCAATTTTGATATTAATTACATTTTAAGCTGTGTTTCCGAACAGCGAGGCTTGGAAAAAAAGAAATTTTATGTACAGTTTCTGCTGGTGGAATTTGAACCTTATTATAAGTTTTGTCTGTTTGTTTTTCAGGGAGAAATTGATTTTTTTTTTTTTAATCTTAAGTAACCAAACAAATTATTGAACTCCAAAGTGTAATGCTTTGGCACTCAGTGGAAACAAAATAGCAATCAAAACACATGGTACTTAGAGTTTATCTTAAGTATTATTAACAAATGTATTGCCTCTGATATTAATGTCCTTTTTCTTAATGATTATGTTTATTTCTGTCACTACTCTTTTTTTTAATTAAAGAAATTAAATTGATGCTTTAATACCAGGAGTCTAGTTTTTGAGAGAACATATACTTGAAACCACCACTAGGAGATTCACAAGTTGTGTCTTGTTCAGTGATAACACGTTGAAGTATTGGCAAGGACCTTTGCCCTGCATGATTCAGCTGTTTTTGCAGTGAGGACTTTATCTTGATGGGAAACCTTCTTGCCTGTTCAGCTGATCATCAGACTTTATAGTATGTTAACACTGTATTTTAATGTAAAAATATAAAAAAACACAGTGGGATTAAATTAATAGAACCTTAAATATTAACATTCAGCATTAATCTTGAATTCATGAGGCTTTTTAAACATCCAGAGGGGCATGAAATCCATGAAGTTCACAGTCACAAGTGTAGGACAAGTGTTCTCAGTCCACTTCTGGACCTCTGAACTGCATCTACATCCTTGATTTGTTAAGTGTGTATAAATAGAGTGAGGAAAGTGAAGCAAAATCCTAACTCATGTATCTTTCAGACAGCAGTTTCCTTATTTAGTTACATTATGTCACACTTATCTGAGTCATTAGACATCAAGAGTCTACAACTACACCCTTCTCCATATCTCTAGTTCTCTAGTCACAGACTCAGATATCAGCAGTAACAAATGTAGTAATGCTTATATGCAATCCATGAAATCCTTTCCTATGGAGGAATACACCGTAGTGTAAATCATTTGGCATCAATTTCAGTCCAATTTTTTGTTACAAATCCCATTAAGCACTGGGTGTTTTAAGCTCGACAATCGGGTAAATCAGTAGACAAGGTCACAGAACCTAGCATGTTTACACAGACAGGGAGAGGTTATTCATTTTAGAAATGTGCCACATGCCCGACAGCCAAACAGACAGCCACAAAAAACAAAACAACAGCAGCAGCACTGTTTGACTTTATCTGTGTCTCGGGGAAAGAATAAGACTTGAATCAGTCTTCCATGCAGGTTAACAACCCATTTCAGTTATGCTCTCTTTTGTATATTACCCACTAGATGTCACTCTTGTCATACTTACAGCCAAACTGATATGCTACACCTACCATAACATCAGCCAACACCATAAACATATAAATCCCTGCATATAGTGCCAGCTGTTGAAGACATGTAAGTAAAGAAAATGAAATGACTCACAAATGTAGATATGAATCTCCTATGAATACATTCCTTTTTATTATGCCCGTTAAAATGTGCTCTCAGTGGCTACAAGGGGTCTATTGACGACTCTGTGTTAAACCATAACAAACTTTATTATGTTGACTGTGCAGCATCTGTCTAATTAAATGGTCTGATAACTAGTTATGAGCTGTCTCCGCACAATGTCACGGTCCCTATCACAAGAAAATGTCAGTTTTGAGCAGCATACAATTCATCAAATGCAATTATTATATCTGACATTTTTGGGAAACGTTTTTTTGTTAATTAAAGTGAATTAGAAAAAAAACTCAGCCATTTTTCCCACCAAGCGACCGTTCTCAACAACTCAGTTTCATACTCGACGTTTTTCTTGCGCCTCACACCTCAAAGTTATTGTAGTTGATTTTCCTGCGCTGAATTTTCCAGAGTTCCCACCTCCTGTCTTTGTCCACTACAGAGAAGGGTCGTTATTGTGCGTGCACGCATGTGCGTAAAACCTATTTTTCTTAGACTCGCCCTGTCTCTGGGAGAGATGTGAGCTTCAAGGAAAGTCTGGATTGTAGGCCCCATGCATGCAAACGGTGTGTGTTTTATGGATGATGAATGGACATCAGAAAGGGATGGCGGGGATCCCATCAGATTGCATGCTAACTTACTGGACCGTTATTTCAATGTGGAACCAGAGACGCATGTTACCAATGTCTGCCACCACAAAAGATAAATGAGTTATGGCGGCAATGCAATACAACTCCCTCCTGAGAGTCTGCACTAAATATGCTGAATACAGTGAGATTGCAGATATAGTTATCATCTAGCATTAAAGTATGTCTGTTTATTATTGAGATGTTTCATCTTAATGGGTTCTATCTGTTCAACTCTGTTGACAGATGTGATTTACAGGAAGATGACAAACCACCATGAGAGAAACACAACTTTGATATGCTTGTTTAAACCTGGTTTCTTTGTGAAAACATGCAGCAGACCTCCCCACGTGTAAGTGAAGTCAAATCTTACTTGAAATAGAAACACCCCACTGAAAGTGTGTGCAATTTTGCTTTTTTTTTTCAAAACGAAACATCAGTTTAAATTGGCTTCATCCATGGAAACTCAAATGACGTCTGATCATAATATGCAGTTATTTGATTTCCACCCTCAAGTCTTGAGAACCGTGACTGCAGCTTGATTGTTAGGTAATGCTGACACTGAGTTTAAAGTAGGTTTCTCAGCACCGAAGGTTACATGAAGGATCATCTGAAGCAGAGATTACTTGGCCCAGTGCATGAGGTTTCTGGTTGAAGTAGAGACTGAGGCGTGGTACGCAGTGATGTTTTTCCCAGGGGTGAGGAGCTCAGGGGGAAGACTGTCGCGGTGGCTTGTGTGTGTCTAGCGTGCATTCGGTTGTTAAGGATTAAAGGGAAGTTTGACATAATATGGTTGAACGTGGAGGCAGGGGGATCTGGGTTCTGGTTTCTGGTTTCCAAACTGGCTGAATCAGCGGTATGATCATCTGCGCGACACCACATCACATCACCAATAGCTCAATCCTTGATGTTGATCCAGTAAGTTGCAAACAGACCTCTCTTTATCTCAACCTTCTGCTGCCTGGAAGAAGATAATTCGGTGTAATATAAAAGCCCATCTGAGCTGGTTTGCGTTACTGAAGCTGAGGGGCTTCCCAGTCTGACGTGATTTGCTCATTTGATGATCATTTGATCACACCAGGATCCACTGCATATTTATTTTCATTTTCAATTTTCATTCAATACTCAGGCTTCACAGCACTAGGAATAACATCCAAGATGGCAGTTCACATGAATATGGGTTGATTCTGATAAAGCAAGCAGAACATCTTACTCTATTTACATGGAGGAGGTTTTACTGATTTTACAGAAGACAAAAGCTGTTTGAGAGCTCTCCTATACACATCGCTGCACAGAAATCATATTACAAAGCTTTAGAGTTTTATATGATGTTATTGATTTTTTTCCAATATAGATTATGAACTTAATGTGCTTGTGTCTGTTTCTGCACTCTTACAAGCCTTGGGTTTCTACTACCAACACCTTTGCTGAACTTTTTTAATAGCATAGTTTGGTTTTTTTTGCGTTTGTATCATAGAATAACAAACCTGCAAACATAATTCATGGTGTGTTTCCAAGCTTTGTTTGCAGTGTTACTAGGAATGCATTGTTTCATTTTGGATCCACAGTTGCTGGACCAGCAGTAAAATGCAGTCAGTCTCTTCCACCATTGTCGATAGCTTTAGCTCATTTATCTGTCCTTCCTCTTCCTCCTGCTGCAAAGGTCATGATGCTGTGTTGGCTTTCTCCTGCTGGCAGACCTGCCATGCACCGCAGATGATGTGTGCTGTGTGTTTTTTCTACTGCTCTTATCATCCGATGCTCCCTGCGTACTATCTGCCTGTGTGTTTGTGTTGTGTGTTCTGAATGAATGTTTTGTCAGAGGTCCAGGAGCTCTGTTGCTGCACTGTAATTACTGCCAGTCCCTGCTGTGCTTTTTCTGTAGAGATTTACAATCACATGTTGTATGTGAAACAATCTTCATATTATTTTTTGGCTCAAAATTACCCTCAGTACTAATCCATGGTTGCTCCTCATCAGAGTTATCTACCTGGGTTTGTCTCATCTGGACTGTATGTCTTCTTGTGGTTACAAACTACTACCACAGATGTCTTTTGCCTATCTAAATATGCCCATTATTTAAATTCTCCCGTCAGTCCTACTACCTCTCTCCTCCACATCCTGCTTTTTTTCCCTCCCCACTACTCACTTAAGGGAATTGAGTGGCTTTTTATGATCTGTCTTAAATATAGATCAGCAATTTGCTGTTATTGGCACATGGCTGAACACCACAGACCCCTCTTCTTTCCATTGCCATTTCCAACTACCCTATCATGCTTCATACACTAAAAAAGTTGTTTTATAGTCAAATTTTCACCTTAACCAACCTGCATATTTACTGTAAGTGTCTCTGCCTCTGTCCAAATAAAACCCACACACAAACACAAGAGTGTATTCTAACTCCAAGGTCATAAAGAAGTTGCGCATTATAAACACTGTACCGTATCAAATTATCTATCAGTTAAGATAGGGACAAATAATTTGACATAGATTTGAGCACATTTTTAGCCACACTCAAAAAAAGACATGAGTGTCAAATTACTTCACTCTAATTGGGCTAAAATATGACAACAGCACCTTTAATTATGGTTATTTCTAAAAACTATTCCTTTAAGTTGCTATCGGTAAATAAAGTGCTTCACAACTTGAAAGGATTCTTCGTTGAGTAGTAGATTTTGTGACTAGATAGATAAACATAGCCAACCTCTATGCACACACAACCTCTACTGATCAATAAGGTCACTTTAATTCCACTTGTTTAACAGGGATGGAGAAAATCCAAGTAAAATGCCAGTGGGGGCTTTGAGGGGTGATATGAAATAAATATAAACCTATTTTCTATAGTTTTTTTGTTTCCATAATTCTTTATTATGTAAATAAGCATTTGTTATTGCATTAAGACTTGCTCCCCCCATGTACACAGGCTGTAATTTTCTAAGAACATTTTGAGTTATATTGATTACAGTCCCACCCCCCTACTTAGGAGGACGGAGATGAAGGTTGCGGTATAGTGGCGCCACCCCGCTGAGACCACAATGATTACAATTAAGTGTGTGAAAGCTATGAATGTCATTTGTGCAGAGCAGCATTCCTATCTTTAGGAATGTTGGCTGCCGGTTGAGCAAGAACCTTAAAGAATTGCGACCCCCCCCCCACGTATCTTTAGAACAGTAGCGATGGAAAGGTCACTGTGACAATCAATACACTCTTCTCTGTTCGCCCGGTTCTGCTTCAGTGCGTCAGACTAATCAGTCTGCCGCAAGGACTGGAGGACACGTCAGGACCTGATAATCAGAGAGGAATGGAAAAAAAGAAGGCTTGACTAAGAGTGATGTATTGGCCACATTCAAGGGATTACAGTGAGCAATGCTGATCCGTCTGCACTGTTTTTGTCTCCAACTGTCCCTGACATGATTTCTTTTAGCCATTCTCTTTTTCATCCAACTGATGAGTCCAAATTCTTCTCTCTTTTGGACTCTGGTTTCATTTCTCTGCTCTTGATTTTCCCCATGAAGTTTTATGGTCTCTTTAGGGGTATTAACAGCAACATGGTCTTAAATGGGTTCACACTAATTGCATTTGGTCGGGGCGTGCTCTTAAACACACACAGACACGAGCGCACAAAATGGCTGAAAGAGGTATCTCTCGTCAAAACCAGAGCCTCTTCTGTTTCACTCTAACATTATAGGAGCCACAGAGCCAATAAATCTTCTGTTTAGCCAAACTGGCAAACAGTAACCCAGCATGCTGTGGAGTGATGTGTGAGCACACAGTAACATCTGTATTTATCAGATTTTCTCTGACCCAACCCATGCCTCTGTTCTCTGAAATGAGCTCATGCGTAACAGACTGCAGTCGGCTTTGTCTGGTTTTCACCGGACTATTAATAGGCATTTTCTTCTCAGTTAGCATTAGCATCTTAAGCATGCTTTCTGCAGCGCTAACGAGCATCAGATTTCTGATTATGGCCTGAGAGTGAAAATTGTCCACGAACAAGTTAAACAAGAGGCACAGGCTATGTCAAGCTGTTTTGTTACAGATATCCGAACAGTCAATTGCAAAGTACATTCAGTCTCTAAACACATTTTATACATGGATAAAATCAAACAACGGTAAGTGGAAAAGTCTAGTTTTTTTTTCAACAAATCCCATTAAAAGGCCCAAAGTTGAGAATGTGTCTGTTTTTAATACTTTCTGACTTCCCTGTGTTGCTCCAACGTCATAGGTTCCTGTTGAAGATGTTTAATCCTTAAAAGCTATAACTTTTTTTATAGTAAAAACAGGGTTCAATAACTTCCTGAAACCAGTGCCTGCTGTCATTTTACAAGTGTTACTGAAACAGGAATTCTCACGGACATGTAAAGGACTATTTCCAGCAGTGAACTGACATATATTTTTTGCTTTAATGAGAGTATTCCTGTGGCCAGATGCTTGTGTATGTGGGACTTGTGTATGTAGAAACAAAAATGTCTTTGTTTATCACAATAAATGAACTTGTCACCAAATGCAATTTCACGCTCTGACACTTTAACATCCTCTTCAAGCTTTTGATACATAAAATGTAATTATATCAAACTTTGACTGCACAGAAAATATTTGTTTAAAAGGTATCAATTAATTGTTGATTTTGCTTTGTTTTTACATGCAATGTGTTTATAGTGAGAAATTTCATCATTTAAAGAGTAAAAAAAATTAAGGCCTTAAAGAAACAAGTTCAGAGTATTTCTCTAACTTCTATGAGTGCATACATTCACCATTAAAACCTCTGGGGAGTTTTGTGTCAAAAGTTCCTCCTCCAACCAACAATCTCTGGCTGGAGCCCATTTGTTACTGACCCTTTAAATGTTATTGTTTTCCTTTCAAATCCCTCGATGTTCACAGTGGATTCAAATGATACATGTGGCCAGTGCCATAAACCCAAACATGGAAGAGAGGGTCTCCATCACATTTGGTACAGCAGTGGATGACACTAGGGGGTTGGGGTCAGATGAAGGATATTAGAGTAAATTTATTATCAATGCAGCCTCAGGGGATTCCTCCCTTTCTTCTCTCTTCCTATCCAACAATAAGAGATTTCTCACAGCAAAAACTTACAGAATGAGACCACTAAAATGTCCTTGAGCCCTTCTTTGTTCCGACTGTCATCTCTAAAAGGGAAGGACTGGGACAGAAACCTCCTGGTGTGTGTAAAGCCTTATTCCAGAAGCATATGCAGAGGCAAAACCTCTTCCCAGCAGGGCAAGTCTCAGGACACTGATAGCATCCTGAGGGCTGTTTTGCCCTTATCTTCTTTTCAGAGGTCTCTTCCTCCAGCTGTTTGGACTTATTTGGATCCACTGGAACACTACTGAACATCTGTTCCATGTCTGTCAGTGATTGATGGCAGCCGTGTGAGTGATAGCGCAAACACATATGTACAAGAGCATATGCATTTACAATAGAGAATACACATCTGCCCATATACATGATTGCATACGCGGACAACCGGACATGCGTACATGCACAATAGCATGTGCATGATAGCTTTATTGGCTGTCAGCTCAGCAGTCCAAGCTCTTATTCTGGCACTTTTGCAATCTTTGGAGCTTAATTTCCTGGGAATCTGTATGTACTGTACCATCTGTCTTTGTATGGATTGTGATGAATGAAATACATCTTTCTATGTATTGAAAGTGATTGAAATGTTCTGTCATCACAAGGAATACGTTAAGGAAGAAAGACAAGACAAAAAGATTTCCTCTAGTATTGTATACACCTGGTGAAAAACGAAGTTGTTGTGGCTTATATCACAGTTAAGTATTAAACATCTGTCAATTTCAGCCTGCGTTTCTCCCATTTTAAACAAACCAAGACTCTCCAATTTCACATTTGCTTTTACTTGCTCAAACAAAGCTGTAACCTTAACCCTGACCTCAAATAAAGTTATACAAGTTGCCTAATAGAAATTTGCCCGAAAGTTATTTTACTTGCTGAAATCTAATCACAACCCTTCACACACTGCTGTCTTTTTCTCACTCTGCAATAGGGTGTGCTCAGGTCATGAAATTCTATGAAATCTTTTTAGAGGTTTGGAATTTTTTTAATCACCTAAATATCCAAATCTTGTTGTTTTTTATATATGGAAACATAGAGGGTAATTAATAAATAAACATGGAAATTGTGGCCCTCTTTAAAACCAATAGAAAACTATCATTTGGATTGTGAGTCTTTTAAGATGTATGAAAGTGTCAGGTAGAGGTTAACGAAACATTATGATTGTGATTTTGCCAGAAAAACAAAAGAAATAGCCCTCTACTTTGATAGAAAAACAAAGGAAACAGTCCTCTTCTAAATGGCATTTGAAGTTGGTATAACTTGTTTAATAAAGCTGCTTGGCAAATATGACACACCTTCCTACCTCTTCACATTCATGTTTTAAAGCTAAAGACTTGTGATAACCCCAAAACAATTCATCTGTTTTGTAACTGTAGAAAAATTTACTATATTGTCGGCCTTTTCCAAACTCTGAAATGTCCATTCAGGCTGCTCCAGTGCTCCGGCTCGATGTATATATAGTGTTCAGTTTGTTCAGTTGATGCCAACTAAAACAGATGACAGTTTGCGTTCCACTGAGAGGAAACCGCTGGTTAAATACCAATCCACGCCAGTTTTTTCATCTTTAAGTATGGTCAGACAAAGGTTTCAAGAATACTCTGAGACCACAGAAACACTCACACATGTTGCCTCACACACAACCGAAGACAGACACACTCACACAAGCGTGTGAGCTTGCATGCAATGAAAACACAATTCATTTACACCCTCTCTTTTGCAGCTTTGCCTTCCTCGTTTTCATTGTCTTCACCGCTGCATTTGAAAACAATATCTTTCTTTAAATTCACTACAAGATTTTAAAAAATGAGCTGATGGTGCTTTTAACCTCCCTGCACCTGGAAATGTACAAACTCTGCCAAGAGTTTTCCTGAATTTCAGCTGTTACATGCTAACTGCCACACTAGGGGGTGAAACCAGATGCTTGAAGCAGGAGAGCCGAGTCCCTTTCTTCCACTATACACTGATAAAATAGAAATTACCTCTAAGGATTAAGCCAAGAGAGCTTAATCATAAACTAAACCTTGAAAAATCCCTTTTTTGAACTAAAAAATCTTTTGGGGTTTCCTTTAACACAGTAAAATACTTTGCCCAGAAAAGAAGCTGGCTACTTGTCAGTTTAAGACTTTACATGTGTTGCCATTTTAAAAAGTGAACTTATGTGACCCAAATTATCTGGCAGTGAACTCCATCGTCTTACCGATACCAGATGCAGGTTTGTGGTTAGGTCTGCATTCAGACTGTATTGTTTAGCTGTGACACAAAAGGAGGGTGGTTAACCTTAATTTGACCTTATTGATTATCCCTTTACCAGCATGGACTGCTTACATCAACTGATTAATGCTTCTATAACACAGCAAAGAGAGATTGGTAGGGAAACGTTGATATTTTTGCAGAACATACAAGCATATCTAAGAGGGGAGAGACATGGAACCGCTTTTGGTTTATCACATTCCATGTGAAACACTAAATAGTGCTTTTAATCATTAGATCTCTTTATCGTGCCAAGTTCTCCATAAGGAAAGGGAGGTTCAGTTAAACCAGGACAGAAAAGAAAAGCATTTTATGCCATTGGTTTTTCCATTCCTTCTGCTTCACAATGGTTTATTTAAATCAGCATATCCAATCTTTATAAAAAAAAAAAAAAAAAAAAAAGAGAAAACAGTCATGAAAATTTTGGAGCCAAGCAAGCTTCTAGTCTCCAAGTGAGATCTACAGAGGAACCACAATGCTATTGTTCGCTAAGATTTATGAACAATATGTCATCAACAGCCCTTCAGAAATATTTCCTTCCACTTAGTGACTGTGAAGCTGCGACCATACAAGGCTCAACAAACGTTGACTGATCAATGCTAAGCCCACAAAAGGCCTAATAGGACTGTGATTTAAACAAACACCCATTTCTGCTGTGGTTTTCATGTACAATTAATGCTCCACACAAAAAAACATGTTCTTTCACTTTCTTTCCAGAAGTCAGACAGAATACTGCTTTCATACTTTTGCTGTATAATTCAGGAGATGCCAAGCTTAGCTTAAACAAAACAGCTAGCTTGGCTCTTTTTAAAAGAAAAAAAATCTCCAGTGCTTTCCATCACCTCTTAAGCTTACTGGTTAAACATCCAGTTCACCAAAAAAAACCAGAAGATCCTGCAGCATCCCAGATTCCACCAATAATATGACTTCCAAAACCTTCAGCAATACTTCATTTGATCACAAAAAAGGACAATAATTTGAGATGTTAAGCAAGAGAAAACTTTTTTTGCTTACTGTTCAAAATACAGTCCGTGAATAAAAAAATAAGAGGATGCTAACGGCACTGCAAGTGCTTATGTTGGCACAGGAGAAGCTGTTTTTCTGGCCATAGCCAAAAACTAATATTTTGCAATCAAGAAAATTTTTGATGCCCACATAGACACTGTATGGTGTTTAGTACTAAAAGTTGACAAAGTATAGGCAGGAACAAGGACAACAAAACGCCAAGTACTTGTCAACGCCTCAGGCTGGTAAGAAAAATAGTCTGGCTGTTGTTTATTAACAGTTGGATGTGTTTATTCAACTATTAAGTGCCTGGAGGCATGGGGTTTTCCTTAGGCAGCCCAAACAAAACAGCAATGGAGATCAGTGATTGATTAGGATGGTCTGGCCTTCGTTTTTATTGACTTGGGAAGTACAAATCAAATTTATTGGCTGAGAAAATAACAGAGAGGAAATATCTTTTAATTATTTTTATTTTATTTTATATTGTTATAAATAAACACCAATAACTGTTTGCAAATGCTTGGTAGAGTTACACGTGGCTTAAAATATTATGACTTTGTTCGTCAAGCCAACTGCCTCACCTTTCTCTCTATGCTTATATAAGCCAATCGTCCTCTGGCTGTAGCTTCATAATAAATGGACAGATTACAACAAGGATCTGTGTTTAAGCTAATTTCTCAAACTCATAAGGCTTTAATACCATATTAAATAAAACTTTTGTAAGTTAAAGACACATTCTTGAGCTGTTTTGACTCAACTTTTGTATTGAAATGTTCAATCAATCTCAATCAATCTTTATTTGTATAGCGCCAATTCATAAAAGGTGTTATCTCAGGACACTTTACAATAGTGCATAAAGCTCTTCATTTTGTGGATACACATATATGCATAGATACAT
>JAQNCA010000006.1:12596159-12644251 GCA_029783725.1 Acanthurus tractus
ACCATATTAAATAAAACTTTTGTAAGTTAAAGACACATTCTTGAGCTGTTTTGACTCAACTTTTGTATTGAAATGTTAAGTTCAGTCTTGACTAAAACTATATTAGCCATAGGCCTGTCTATTTACTCTTCAGCCTTGTATTTCCCAGTGCAATGGTTCGTGCCATGTGTTTATGCAGGAGCGTTTGCTAGTGGACGTGACCTTTGAAATACTCCTTAGCAGGCAGCAACAGTTTTAAACAGTGGTCGAGCTTTGATGAGGTTTGCTGCTGCTCTCTGTTTTTTTTCTTTCTTTCTTTTTTTTAAAGGCCTTTCCCGCAGAAAAACCAGTACAGCTACACTGCACTGAGCACACATCCTAAACACAAATTTAGTAAATTACAACCATGCTTTGATGCACTTTGATGCAGTTCAATGGAGAGCAAACCACAAGGCAGCACACATATAGCATGTGTAAGTGCAGTGGACTGAGGTCTACTGAGGTCAGCGCCGCAGCTATAGGATGTCCTGTTGATGTCACTCCAAGGACGAGGATGGTGTTGAAGGAGGGAAGACACAGCTGGAGCTGCTAAGAGTGAAGCTTTCATCCGGATGTGTGTCGCTGAAATCCCCTGGCAAAAAAAGCCCAAAAAGTTACAGTTAACAAATGTCCTCAGAGTCACGTCTGAAATATTTCATTTTAATAAAAAACTGTGCATCAATGACACGCAGATGAACAAAAGAGACAGCATTATTAAATGTCAGATTTCCTCAAGGCCCTCTGTGCTGTTTTGCTCAAGATAAGATGTGTTTCTAATTGGTTTCGATCCATAACTCAGTAAAAAGTGCAACCTCCGTGCTTACCCTGATAAATCTCTTGTGCACTCCAATATGTTGGAAAATAGAAAACAAAACCTTGTGCTCTCTGCGATATTACTTATTTTATTACCTAGTAAATATTTGTGAAGCCATGTATTGGAAATGCTGTTATTGTAAACAGTCCTTTTATCTCCATATGGTGATTGTATTTGGACTTGAATTTGGAATCCAGAGAACGAAGGAGAAAGAAGAGAAAACAGGAAGAGTCTGTCAACATGCAACTCTAATTTCTCTGTAGATAAATATACCAAAAAGGTATTAATGGCTGACACATTTGGTGCAAAGTGTTTCTTGAGTTCATTTTTGGAGACACTTTACCTCCATGTCTCAGTAATAGAGTGAGATTTAGCATTCTAGACATAAACAATGACTGAGGATGAGAAGACTTTGCAGGATTTGTCCATGTAAGGCTGGACTGCAAATTTTCGATTTTTCATTTCACATCACGTGTTTCAGACCGAATCATCTTGAAATCTCAGCGATGTCCATAAACACAGATATATCTCTGTAAACATATAGCTCTCTTTAGTTTTGTGTAATTATTGTAATCAAAATGGGTCCATAGTCAAGATGATTTGCAGCTTCCATCCACAGTGACCATTTACTGTAAGAGTTTCTTAAAATTATGACCACATTTTCCGTAAACTGCTTCCTTTCTCAAGAGCATCTCTACTTTTCTGGTTGACAGTTTTTGTCCTTGCTTCACTGAAAAAGATAAACACATTGGATAAACATAGAAATCTTGCTGAGGGTCTTTTAAAATCTTCCCATCTGCCATTGTAAGAGAGAGACTATTGCTCAATTTGCACTGGGAGACCTAAGTCTTTTTCTCAAGTTGAACTGTTAAACTACTGCATGGGTTTTGGTGGATTTTGACCTGAAGGCACAATATGTGACCCAAATTCTGGGCACTGGTATGTTGCAAATTTTGTTCCACCAGGATTTGTCTACAGTCATTATAAAGGCGTTTGAAAAATTAACCTCATAATGAATAGTTGATGTTAAAATGCAACATTTGGTATCAATTGTGTGGCAAATGTTTTGAGAGTTATGTATTTTAAATGACTTATGACTGCCTGAAAAACAGGGTATTTTTCTCGCAATGCAGCTTTGGAGACTTCAGAGAGGGACATGAATAGAAAAAGTGGAATGAAAAACCAGTTCGAGGAGGGTAAACAGGGACAAGAGGGTCGGGTAACATTGAAAAAGGGAGCTGGTCGGAGAGCAGGTTCCTCACAGCTTACGAGGACGAGAATCTAAAGATGATACTGTGACCAAAATAAAAACCACCTGCAAATTAAAATCACAGAGGCAACCTGAATCGTCACCGTAGCCTGGGACTGATCACAACATCCTCAGGGGGGGTTTATATTTACTCTGCAGAATCAGCTCCAAATTAGACTCCTGCACACTATATCCAAACGAAACTGTCATACATTAACATTCACACGCAGCAGACACACAAGCGCACAAGCAGACCTGCACGCACAGAGAAACAAAAAAGTACATTTTGTTTGTTGGTAGACTTCTAAAACCATCCCCTAAGGTTTTCTTGACTCACAGTCAAATTCCCTCTGAATCTGAAATCTTCTTGGTCATTGACCCCCCCCTCCAATCTCCCACTGCTACGTAGTTTAAATCTCCCTCAGAGAAGCACCACATCAGACGGCGACAGACCTTTAGCATTAACCAGAGCTAAACAATGCTGGCATGTTCTGCAGTGTGACAGATGGACAAAATGAA
This sequence comes from Acanthurus tractus, assembly GCA_029783725.1. Classification (NCBI taxonomy): domain Eukaryota; kingdom Metazoa; phylum Chordata; class Actinopteri; order Acanthuriformes; family Acanthuridae; genus Acanthurus; species Acanthurus tractus. The sequence goes on from JAQNCA010000006.1 coordinate 12,598,760, forward strand.
GGAAGGAATGAGAGGAGCCGCGAGCCATATGAAGGGGTCTCGTTAAAATCACAGCCCCCTGCCATCTTTATTGGGCTGCCATCATCAGCGCGGTCTGAACAGAAAGCACGGGTGCCTGGTAAATCTTCACAGGGAAGTGTTTCATAATTTTAAAACCAATGGACATAATGCACAGCAAAAATTTATTGCATTGGTCCATTAGTATGAACAAGAACTCCCTGTTTTCTGCGTCAAAAGTCTCTTTCATGGTTGCACAGAACACCTGGCGCACACTATAAGGTGCCCCAGCAGTCATCAAAGTGGTTTTAGTGTGTGCATATTGCTGTGGATCTAATGGTGTACAAATGGAAAGGCCTGTTAGGCGTCCTCTCACACCTTCAACCCCACATGGCGCCCATATTTCCCTCCACACACACTCCTGAACACATAGAAAGAGTGCTTAGCATAGCACAATAAGCTCATAACTATCAAAGCCCCCTCCCTCCTCCGTTTTTGTTCAAACTCTTTCCTGTCTTTGTTGTCCGAGCCACTCCAGCTCTCTCTGATGTTCAGGAAATTAACCGGTTGGAATGCAGGTGAGCGTGTGGGTGTAGCTGCTCAGCTTCAGCGGTGATTAGAGGCCAAGCTGGTTGTTGTAAAATGCGATAAAGCAAATAGCAACACTCAGCATTCACCTAAAGCAATAGCATGTGGTCATATACATGAGAGGCATGACTTTAAATTTGACGACCAATCTGAGACAGCTGTGAGGAGAAACGGGAGATGCTGGGTTTGGCTTTCGATGAATGTTGCTTTGTAAGTGTCAAGAGTCCCACTTTGGATTTCAAAAGTTACTGAAAAAGAGCTAAGCTTTGTGTTTGCTTTGATTAAGAAAATAACGTTTCCTTTGTAAATCCCAGGATTAGAGGTTTCATCTGGAAGCAGCTCAGAAACAAAAACAAACTCTGTGTTGGACCTCATGTGAGCAACTTGCAATGCATTGACTCTTTCATCAACCACCCAGCTGCCACTGTGATAATTCCCTGCACGGTGATGTTAGTCCTTCAATAATTTACGCTGTTTTCACTGATAGAGCCACATCTGATTCTATCTCTTTGGCATGATTTACATACAAACTCTCTACATTGGCCATCTGGATCCCTTGTCTTATAAATGACATGCCTTTATATGAAGCTGACAGCAAAAATCGCATACTTAATGTATCCATCATGTAGCAGAATTTCATCACAACTTAAGAAAAACATTCCACACAGAAGTGGAAAAAGATGTGTGTCCTTTTCAATTGTTCTTGTTGAAATACTGTACTAAAGTTTTGCGAGCGGTTAGGATGGATAGATAGGAAGCAAGTGACAGAAGATGTGGCAGTTTCAACAAATGCATGTTGAAGTTTCCAGCTCAGATCATCACAGAGTTTTTTGTTTGTGTGTGTAAGCATGTTTTTAGAGATTTTTCTTTTTTGCCTAAAACTTTCAAAGACGGACCACATGCTCTCTTTATGTTTCTCTGCTGAGTGTGTGTGTGTGTATGCTTATGTGGCGGCCACGTGCTGTATGTGTACGCCAATCTGTCAGCAGTTAGCCAGTTGATGGGAGTCACATTTAATAAATACAAATACACAGTGGAGCGTTTCAAAGCTGGAGGGATTCTGACAGAGTTTTCACATTTTTATTCGTTAAAGGATCTAATTGTCAGGTTGAGCTGACTTCCATGACAGCTGCAACCGCAAACTCTCTCATGTTTTCAGCTCTCAGAGGACGAGTTTGCGGGGCTCCAACACATGTGAGCGAGCTTGCTGAAGTATAAACATTCATGGCTGTGTAAGCTTGTCCTTACACGCAGCTGATTAATTGTGGAAGAGGAAAAAGTGGGATTAGCCATGCACAAACAGGGCTGATTAAGTGTTAGAAGGAAAGAAAGTGTTTTTTTTTTGTTTTCTTCTAAGCTTTCCAGTGATCTGTTCTGAATAAAAAAACCTCCTTGTTTTCGTCCCCATGCTCTTAAATAAAAGCACACGCTTGGACATCATAGAGAAACACACAAACACACTCATCCAGCTGCTGCCGCTTTCTGACCATCACGTCTAATCTTAATCTAACTCTGTTTATTATTCCTAAAAGCAACTTCCACCCTCTCCATGGAAACACTCACTGTCCCTGGCAATTTGCTGTCTAATCCATAGTCAGATTGCTCTAAAATAGTCCTGTGTACGGTGATTACAGAGCTCAGAAATCAGTGGTCACTGTGATGTGGCCAGCCGGTGGGTATATCCTAAGCGGTGCAGCAGATTTTCTGGTTGCGGTTGCACACACACCACCTTGCTTTTCCATTTAGGGCTATCTGTGTGTGCAGAGAATGATGGGAAACACAGTGACCAATGTGTCCCCATAAGCCTTGCGCACAACCGCCTTTGTGCCATGGGCACTGACAGTGTGTATGCATATGTTGCGTGTGTGTGCGTAGGCAGCAGTAGTTAAATAATATCTGCCTAATGCATTGAAATAAATTTGGAAATAAAACTGTGGTTGCCTGCAAGGGAGTCGGTGAACCCCCGCTTGCTACAACCTCAATATCCCTCAGATCTCTGCACCCGACTTCCCCAACATCAAACAGCCTCCTTCTGCAAGGCACAGTGATATTTTAGAGGAAAGCCTTAAGTCGTGCCTCTGAGGTAAACACAATAAGAAAGCAACAATTAGGTTAAGAGAGGAGGAGAGCGACAGCAAGGGAAAGGAAGTTGAGAGCAAAACAAAAATAAAAGAGGGTGCCAGCTGGGGCCACGTGAGTCTTCTAACAAATGTCAGCACCATCAAGCACCCAGGTTTGCAAATCTCTCTCTGACTGTTGCTGACTTTTAAAGCCAGAAAGCTGGCAAAATGAAGTCATCATAATGATGTCAACCTCATGCTCAAAGGCAATGGGTAGCTCACTGTCTTCCTGAGAGGAAACATTACTGCAAAACAGGGAGCAGGGAAATTGAGAAACTGCCTCATTAGGTTTCATGGAAGGGAATGAGAAATGGGTGGTTTTTTCCCAAAGCACTCAAAATAAACAAAATGTGGTGGTGGATCTCACACACAGACACCCACACACACACACAGAGAAAGGAGGGACAGTGTTACAGAGCCTGAGAAAAATCCTTTTACAAAATTAACACTGATTTAAAATCAGTTTAGTATTGCATGCCAACAAAAGCGCCAACGGATTCCTTCTTTGTAATGTTATGTTGAACCTTCCACCAATCAAACAGTGTATAACCAAGTATTCAAATGCGATATAGCGCTATAAACAGATACCAGACACACTGCGATGGAACTAAAATTACTTTTCTTGCCCTGAAACACAAATTCAATCTAAGGGCTTTGCTGCCCAGATGTCAAAATGATCTTTTAAGGTAGTTTTTCACATTTTGCTGAACCATGTAACTATGTGTATTATATTCCAAGCTCATATGGAAGCATGCATGCTGGGTGAAAATGAAAAATTAGCTGTCAATGTTGGCCACTCTCGATATTCATAGTCATCTTGCCCACTTGCCAATTTTTAAAAGAATTATTGTAAAAATAATAGCTGTTTCAAACATTTAAACGAATGCAGCGTGCAGTTTTTTTTTCATAAGGTTGTAAAGAAATATTTTAGAGCCTTTGCAAATATCTTTAATGCAGGTTGGAAAGCGCTCTACTTTTGTTGCCTGACTATTCATGAATTTGTGAATGTATGCATGGTAAGGAAAAAAAAGGTTTAATAAAAGAGAAAATAAGGCTGTAAATGGGAGAATACCTCCCTTGAGGTATAGCTAATCACTGGTAGCTCATACAGTGCTCTTTGTGAAGCCAAAGGCGCTCTTCCAAAAAACACCTCACCATACTGTCAACTCAAAGCGGCCTACCTGCACACTGAATCGTGCAAAAGTAGTGTTTATGATTTCCTCACCAGTCAAAATGGTTTACAGAGAGTATTTAACAAATGTCATACATGCATCCAAAGTTTCTCTCCGTCTGTTTTGAATCAAAGTCATCGGCACTGTACAGTTGTTGGTGGAAAATGCTCACAACTTGGCCGAGAGCTGCAGAGCTCTTTTTGTCTTTGTGAAATGAAGCATAATCGAATAAATATGTCATGTAGAAAGTGTGTTTAGATGGCAGACAAGGTGCAGTAAATATTTTGGTCTTACAGACTGCCAAAGCTGCCAGGGGAGGAGAGAGTTAAAACCTCTGAGGACGGACTCACCGGTCAAAATACAGCATGAGCCGAACCCTTTATGATTTCTTACACTATTATTCATGCAACTGTATAACTGCAGTAAATGAGAACTGATGTTAAGCTACACTAAACATCATTTCTGCCTGAGTAATGATCAGCCTGCACAATAACAGATAAAGAAAAAAAAACATCGGAGGGCAAAAAAACTTGGCTTCAAAGGAAGTTTAGTGGGTTGGTTTTGAACAGCAGCACGACTGGCATTAGCAAAGGCTTCCACATCATCAGTGGCTCCTGTCCGTCTCCAGCTCTTATCAGTGTGGAGTCTAGACTTAACCTTGTTTACTGTGTTTACAGTGCACACAAGACTTTCTAAATGTATTTTAAAAATTATCTTTTTCTCTATCTGTGCACGCCTTTCATGAACTTTTTTAGTAAGGAGGAGACCTTGAATGATGTGGACTGTATGGATCAGGTCACATGAGGGACATGCTCTGCAGGTCACATATCTACATGGGTGAAGATATACTTCACAAAGTAGAGATGAATAACCCCCTGTTCAGTGGTCGACACGCCTTAAATGCTCCGAAGCAGATCTAATAGAGGCACTCTGCATTGCTTAGGGGGGTTACAGAACCAAAAGTAAATCAATCTCAGCTTACTTGGACTGTTAGAACAGCCTTTTGTGGGTTTTTATTTTGTCATATTCTTCTCACGCAAGCTTTGTAAATGGCTGCAGCAGTAGAGTCCTTTTTGTAACACCAGTCCAAAAAAGATAAAATATGCTTTTGAGCTGCAGTCATCGGACTCTTGTTCAGAACCTGAGCTGCTCCGGTTCGTCCTTTGGCCTCAGTTTAACTTCACTGTTGTTTTTCATCTATCAAAGGTCTGTGTGCACTTTTGTCACTTTTCCAACTCGCTTAGACAACTTTATGAACAAATATGAGCTTTTGTTGGACCGTTTCCATCTCATGGCTCTAATCCCTCTTAAAAAAAAATTCTACAACCCTTCATCATGTAAACATTCTGTGACTTGTACTGTGTGTGGCACTGGCCAGGAAACCAACATTACCTTACCTTAATTATTGCCCTTCTGAGGCTGCTATTTATTGGTAGAGAAATCCCAAACTCTTTCCAAAGAGACAAACAATCAAACAAGGCAGGAGCAGTTGGAGAAGACCGGTGCGGACATAAATCACACTGTAGGAAGGACGCAGAAATATTCTCCAGCTTCTGCCCTGGCTCCAGCCACAGACAGCTGCGAGAGTTGCAGAGCCGCTCCTGGAGTTTTTCTTGACCACTTTCCAGACTCAAAGTGGCCTCAAGTTCCTGCTCTCTGATTCTAAGAAGATAGGCAATGTTTTGAGAACACTGTATCATAAAACCTTGAATATAATCTTATCTCCAATCCAACTTCTTGTGTCTTAATGTAAACTTCTAACCTTATTGAAAAAACAACAGATTAGGCCTGTGGATAGTTTTGTTAAAGCCGTATGTTAAAACCAGATTCTTTTGGGTTTCATTCAGTGTACATGAGGTCGTCTTGGATAAGACAAGCGAACTGCGTGCATTCAAATAATCTGTGCAACTTTATTACCAAATGTTGGGGAATTTACCATGATCGGTTTGTTTCAGCGGTTGGGAAAAAGTGCTGGATTACTGCTTTGAGAATTAAAAAGAGAGGGTGGAGACTTTTCCTTAAACTTACAGTATGTTTACTGAAAGCCCACCTTTTTTTAAATTCCAGCTAGTTTCATCCTGTATGGACTTAAAGCAGTGTCGGGCAGCAATAATAAAAAGGTCAAGGTAGCCACTCAGTCATATTGCTTCACTGAGGTCCACTTTGACGTGCATACTGTCAAAGTGCGAGTAGATGCTAGGTCACAGCGGTCATGTGATGAGGCGTGACGAGGCGCTGAAACAATATGGCATCCGTTGCAGGATGTGCTTCTGTTCCGCCAGAGTCAAAGGTCAGAGTCTTGTTATCTTCGTAGGAAAACACAATAAACAGGAAGCAGCTGATCCACAAGGGCGACACGAGAGGGACGACTTATCTCCCCCGACGCACTTGACCCTCTCATCTTCCTCTTCCTCTGAGGGCTCTGAAACACACTTTATAGGCCAAGCCAAGGCTCGGACGCCCCATAACACACGCACCACACACTTAGATGCATAAACAAAAGAGTAACTAGTGTCACATAAAGCTGCAAATTTTATTTTGGGGAGCGAGGGATGATGAAACAATGGCAGGGAGTCTGTGTGTTTGTGTGTGTTTGTGTGTATGGGTATGCGTGTTTGTGTGTTATGTTTCTTCTTGGGGTTTAAATCAGTGCATCAATGTTGCATATGCATAGAAGGATGTGATACGTTAAAAAAAAATCATGCAATGTCACAAACAAGCTTTGAGTAAAATATAACCCTCCGATCTCTTCTTCTCTTGCAAACACACATACACACACATACACAACTGACACACACAAAAACACACATCCATCCATCTGTCATTCACTCTAAAAAAGGAATCACGGTGGCACATTAACAGCATAGTTTCACAACAGTTCCACACAGCAACACATCTGGTTCACAACAGCCACTAAATCAGTCCCAGTCTGTGCTGTTTTATGTGTGTGTTGAGGGAGTGTGTGTGTGCTGTGTAGAGGTGAGACTCACTCTTTCCCACGATGCCTTGCATCAGTGGGCCAAGGGCAGGGAAGGAAGCAGAAGGGATGGAATGCTGAACAAACACACACACACACACACACACACACACTACAGACGCATTCAGGAACCTCCTGTGCCCATAGTGCAGAAGCTGGTCAGTAGATGGGCTCATACAGGAAGTTCTCAGCTTTGGCTACTTCCTGTTTGCTAGACGCTTGTATTAGAAGCACAATGTGGAGTGAAGGAGGCTTTTCAGCGGTCATTCAGAAAGTGTAATGAGCCAGGATGAAAGTACTGCAAGCAAATACTCCAATTGTCCACTTTCCACAAAGTTGTGAGAATTTTTAGTTGCAGTGACGTTTCTGCTATCCCTCATTTTCTTGTCATGCTGTAACACAGATGAAATCAGCACAAAAACTTTTTTGCTCGCACAGAAAGGACAAATCTCTGGAAAAGAGTCATTTTAGTTCCACTGAGCACATGTTTCATGGTAGCTGAGGTTTTAGACCTCTAGCAGCTAAATAGTTTCCTCATAACCTAAATAATCTCAGTTCTTAAATCGTGGCCATTTCTGATTTAGTGGATCTGCCTGCTGAGTGTATTTGCTTTAAAAGAGTAAAACACATAGAGCGAGGAAAGGAGCCTTCACGGAGAGATAAATTAGTGAGAAGAGGGGGAGTGTGACAGGAGTGCAAAAGAGGAGGGTGCGATCTGCAAGTGTTGCATTGATATGATGTCCACCAGATTGTGATGGTGATGAAAAAAGAGGAAAAGGAAGGAAGAAGATAGTTTTAAAAAGGTGTAATCGCAAATAGAGTCTCATATGAGGAGCTAGAGCTTAATTTTTAAACCGGCCCTCGTGGCTTCTGAAAATGATTTCTTTGGAGCAAGTTCCTGTAGCAAATTAACATCTGCATCACCTGGCTGACTTTTCTATATGACCCAGTGGGAATACTCTACCTTACAGATGTGTGATGATGCCGTTTTTCCAATATTTATCAGAAAAAGAGTGGTGCAAAAACCTTATAGCACCTAATAAATTACATTCATAATAGAGATGCCAGAGATGGGAGTGTAATGATCTTCCTAACAAAGTTAGAAAACTTCAGATGGATTACGACCCGTAAATTTCCTCCATCACACAAAACCTGGAAGCTCGTCAGAGGAACTGTTTAATCTCCTACTCTGATATCAGCCTGCACGTAAAGATACAGAGAGAGTAAAGGTTATTACAACTGCACTATGAAGCCTGGGCTGCTTTCCTGTTTGCACTCTCTACCTCGAGATCACTGCACGATAAGAAAAAAACATGCAACGTTCATGCTTTAACATATAAACGTTGAGTTAATGCTGGGATGTTTTGTTCAGGTGAAGCTTCCCAAACAGAAGCAGGCCAGACTTTAAAGCAAAAAACCTCTGAAGTTCTAACAGTTCAGTCAGAGAAAGACAGGTATTAGCATTTCTTTCAACTCAAAGTACATTATTGAGGTGACTTAATTTAAGATAAGACGAAATATGAAGCTCAGAATTAAAAGAAATCTTTACTGAGTGAAAAGAGGATTTTGAAAAGCACTGTGCTGCATGTAGCAAGTATTTAAAGGGGCCGAGTAGCTGCTGTGATGATATCACAGCTTTAAGCGCTTAATTTCAGACATAATTTCCGTTAGGATGTGGAACATTTTTTTGTGATTTCATTCTGCAAAGCCCCAGGGAAGCACTATCGCTCTGAGCTCCTAATAACAATGCCCTTTTCCAGCTCTGTCATCCTTTGGTCCACTAATCCTTAGTCTCTCCCCCAAAATAGTCCAAAAGCTGCATACGTCCGTACAGACAACAGGCATAAACAATGTGCATGTAAAATTCACTGAAACAGCTAAAAAAGTCTGGAGGAAACCACACATAACCAACAGGAAATGTGGTGCCAACACCCAAAAAAAAAAACAAGGAAACACAGATTTTTTTTTCTCTTTCTGTTGGCAGAACAACAAAAAAAGATTTGCCATAGATTTGTATTCAAAACATCTTATTCAACTCAACACTCAGCCCCCCTTTTAGTGACATCTGCAGAAATGCACAACGTAGTAGCTTTGAAAGAAGAGCCAAAGTCATAGGTCCGGTGTGTGGTTGCATGGACGGCACTCTGGCCTCAGACTAAAGTAAGCTATAATAATCTCCCTAAGAATACCCTGCAGGGACACACAAAGACATATACAACTCTATTTGTTACTTGTGGCAAGGGAAGGCACTTGAGAAAAAAAAAGAAAAAAGCTTGTGAAATGCCCATGGTGTTATAAGTGTGAAGTGAAGCTACAGCAGTATTGTAATTTCACTTTGAAATGTCCAGGATTGTAAAAGTTGGAATGCTGCTTTCTAGCATGAGTGTAAAAGTGGTGGTTTAACTTTCCACATTAAAAAAATGTAAAACATTTTTAGAGAAAAGGGAGGTTACCATTCTATACTTTTGCTATTGTCAATAAACCCAATAAAGTGCCCAAAACCAACAATGTACACTCCATTTCTGAAAACTCTCTGACTAAAGCCCATATGTTTCCTCTAAAATGTAAAGAGACAATTTTCAGCTATGTATTTATACATATTTGCTAGAAAAGACCTTTGATAGCACAGGGTATTTGGAATAGAATCAACATAAATGACAGCAGCAATGTTTATGATGCTAAGGGATCATGGTCAGTGCAAAGGTAGTTCTCCATTTATATGTTTTTACAGTTATGCAACACAAATCAAACGCTGAACTCCGATTAACAAGTTTCCTTTACTCACAAGAGTTACAGAGCTGTGTTTGAATGAAATGCTTATGAAACGCGATATTGCGACCATGAGAACGGAAGGTCTGATTGAGCCACCACTCTTTCCTCTTTTGGCACAGAGTCACTGAGTGGAGCTGTGACCTCATCCCATCCTGCCGCACAGGAAAGGTGGATCACATAGCCGGGACAGACACCTGCATGGACTCAGGGTCGTGTGTATGGTGGAGGAGGAAAGAGACGTAGCAGAAAGTGAATGCAGGCACAGGACCGTCGGTACGAACTTGTGTGTCAGGAAAGGGACTGAACCAAGAGAGATGAAGCGATAACTGTTGAATGAATTAAGACAAGCTAAGCCATTTTTGGGACGTAGTGGCCAGGATATACGGAACTAGAATATTGTCTTGCTAGCCAGACAAGAAATTATTTAAGCAATATTTTCCACAGGATTTTGCACAAAGGAAGAACACTTGTTATGTTACAGTATTCATAAGGCCCTTTTTTACAGTGATGAAATATAAAAATTAGTTTCAGTCCAATGCAGACACAAACACGCCAATTTGGCTAATTTGCTGCTTTGATTCACATCAGAGGTATCACAGACCTGCGGTCGATTGTGTGTGTTTGTATAGGAGAGAGAGAGAAAAAGACCTAGCCAACAAGGCCAATTGCACAGCCAATATAGACAGGCCCCTCCATTAGCTCCCAACGATGCATTTCCAAAATGACCTTGCAGCTAGTAGCTGTTAGCAAACCACCGTGTCCCCTTTAATTCTACGTTGTGTTCACGATAATCATGAATCCAAAACAATATGGATTATCAGATGTTGTTTGACAGGGCAGGTTAAGGCATTTCTGCAAATTTGATAGCTCCGTTTGATTAGTCCTGTTCTAAATGCATTGAGTTGGAATAAATTCAAGGCTTATCTAAGACTTGACATACTTTAAATCCAGGATCTGTGCTAAAGTTTTGAAATGTGGCCTGAGGTTATCATGGTCAGGCTGGGGATTTTGAGGTTAGAGGGAGGAGGATAGACACAGGAGCCAAATAAATCCTTCAGCGGTACATTTTCATGATATATGTCTGAACATGTGATTCAATGTGCATATGCATGTGTTTGCATTTGACATAGCAGCAGAGAGGGATTTTACATTTCTGAATGTGTGCGGCAGAGATGTAAATCTCGCTCCGTCTCCTCCCTCATTGAAAGTGTCGCTCCTTAGCCATCTGCTAGCAGTTAAAGCTGTGTAATTGCAACTTTCTCTTTTCACACAACCAGATCAATGCTGAATAAATTCACTCGCACAGACACAGAAACACACACGAATGCAAAATGTACGAGAATGAGGACAGATGTAAAATGTGAGAAAGTCAGGTTTTCTGCTCTGTAGGGAGTCTGAGGGCTTGTTTCACCAGGCAAGTGTGAATTTATTCAACTTCTTATGCTGCTTACAAGTGCTGAGGATCAGAACTTTGTGCTTTTTGAGCTGTCGGGTCTTTCATGCCAACCAGGCTCTTTCAAAATGCAGCAAATCTATCCTAAGACATGTATACTACAGTCCTCGTAACTCACAGCCAACAGAGGCGATGCACAATAAACTGGTGGATCATTTTCTATCCTGACCATAAATTGCATCTTATATGTTAACCCTTTGGTATGTATTCTTAGAAATGCAAGAGTATCTGGGGCCTGGGGTTCAGTCACAAGGAAGAAGGGAAGGGAGAGAGTAGTCAGTTGGTTTTTGCATTGTATCCACTGGTTATCTTATCGAACACATGCCATTGCCTTAAAAATTTTATTTAATTCGCTGTCATAACAGCAAAGACCATCACTATAATAAACTAGATATTAGATACTGTTGTGAATTGTGGTGTTGGCTTGTTGAGGAGGAGAAATACTAAACTGATACAGCGTGCAACTCAAAAAATCAAAACTCAAGCATTAAAAATATTGTATTTATAGCATTAGCTGAGCGGAAAAAAGTTGTACTGACAATTGAAAAAGTGGAAATGTCAAAATAAATACAAAAAAACAACTCGGCTTTCCTCTGATTCGATGACTCCACAGTTACTCATGACAAAAATGACAAAGCTGAGCTTATTTTAAAGTCAAGTAAAAAAAAAAAAGTGTAGTGAAATACACAAGATCTCACAAACAATCTACTCAATCACAGGAAAACCATTAGATATTATTTGTCACTGTGTGCTGACCTCTTTAATTTTAGGAAAATGGTACATGTAAGTGCTCATCAAACCACTCCCACTTTGTTGTTTTCCCTCTGGGATTTGGTTTTATACTTTTCAAATTTTAAAAGGAAGCACATGACACAAATACTGCCCTGATTGATGCCTCAATCCCCAAGCGACTGCTTTTACAGGAAAACACAGACATTATGTTTGTTTGTTCTTCATAGATCATTGCAACAGTTCTTGATGTAAAACAGCTCTCCTGCAGGGTTAAATAAGCCTGAATACACAGTGTCTGGTCATCCTGCCACGGTCCATTTGTGTAAATGTACACAGGTACTGGTAAAAATGTTAGGGTGCGAGATTTGTTCGTTAACTAAAGCTTACATATAACCAGGATGCAGTCCCTTAAAGTAAGAGGGGATGGATTGATTGCTGTCCTTGTCCACTGTCTCCAGAGCCCACCCACAGACCCCTCCTCATGTTCTCACCTCCCACATCTACACCACCTCTCCTGCCTCCTCCACATCTCCTCCCTCCCTTCTGTTGCTTCAGTGGTGCAGGTGGAGGCTTGACCTAAAATCTAGGGTGATGAATGACTCCTATCTTGCTGATGCAAGCAGTCCAAAGTGTGTGTGCAGCCCAGTCTGCTCTGCTGCTTCCTCTCTCATTGTCCTAAGCTTGTATATCCAGATCTAAAATCTTATTAAAAATCAAATTGTTTCATACAGCTTTAATAAGGCCACTTTAAACTCCTCAAATACATTTGCGCAATTAATCCCACATGAAAAGACGAATTTCATAGAAATACGTTGTAAAGTTGAGAAACTTTTTACATAATGTTATTCATCTGATGTGATTATGGCTTTCTCGTGAAACATAATACTACTAACCTCATACTTAAACTTGAAATCTGAATCAGTATAAAAATCCACAATCATTTAAAAACAAAACACACACATTTGATGTGGGAGCCTCACGTCCAAAATACAGGGATTCTTCTGAACGTAAAATCATTAGGATAAAATATAGGGAAATTATAGGGAACTAAATTATAGGGACTTGGTTTTGTGAAATTTGTGTGGTGTCCTTCCAAATCATATCATAATATTAAGTTTCCACGAGAAAAGATGCTGCTCATGACTCATTTCCATACATAATGTGCCATGCTGGACTAAACTCCTCTTTTGATGCTGCATGGTGAACTCCCTTTGTCTCAAAAACTACTTCCACTAAACGGAGCTGGGGGGCACCAAAGTCTGCTCTCCAATCTCCTCACTACACAGCCTCCTTCTCCTCTGTCCCCCCTTTTGTGTAGCTTTACCCGAATAAATTAGCAACCCGCGTCGATGAAGGGAGGAGGGGGAGGAGGAGGAGGAGGAGGAGAGTAGAGGGGGGAAGAGAGGGGGGCTGGGCCTAGTGGCGGAGGAGTCGGCTTTCAGTCGGCGAGGTGCACGGTGCCCCGAAGCGGCTCTGTCTCAGCACACACACACACACACACACTCACAAACACACACACACACAAACTCAACGTGTCTGAGTGACTGGATGCTGAGAGAGAGAAAAGAGAGGAGAGGATCGTTTAAGATCAGCGAGACAGAGAGCACTGCAGGGCCACAGGCGGCTCCTTTCTTCTGCAGACAGCAAAGGGAAGCGGAGAGCCTTTCCAGCTGATCCAAACGCGCTCACCTGACACGGGAGAGACGGGAGAGACGGGAGGAAAAAAAAAAAGAGACCATTCACTGGAGGAGTAACGGTGTACCGGATTAGAAAATCTGTGGAATTGGAACATCTGTACATTTTTTTTTCTTCTGTGGATACTATGTAAAAAAAACCAGAATAATCAAAAAAAAGCCTAGTCAAGCTGGTCAGCGCGGTTCCATTCAAGATTTTTCTCCTGGTGGATTGTCTGTCGTTGAGGGAGGAATTGGAAACCCGTTTGCATACTAATCAGTTTTGGAGGGGGACATCCAGAGCGCACATCCAGAGCTGCGGAGTGGGTCAGATGAATGTAAGTGACAGCTAATTTATTCTCATCTTCTGTGTGCTCACTGATGCATCTGATCAGTGCGGGATAAAGGTGGAGGAATAAGCTCATATTGGTTGGAGGACTCCGGCTCTCCATGCGGAGGGGTGCACCCCGCATCTGCACCTTGCATGCCTGAGCTGGTAGCTGGTCTGTCTACTGAGATGTGAGGAAACCATAGTATGGAGGCGCTACAATAGTATTAAAATAAAATCAATGGCTCATGGTGATGCAGCGTAGCCTCATATTGATTATTGATTACCATTCACAGACTGCCAGCTAAGCAGTCAGTTTAAAAAAAGAAAAAAGAAAAAGAAAAGAGTGGAGCCTCTTTTAAAATATGAGTTTAACATGAAAGGGACTTTATTCTGCAGTATGGAGGCTTCTTCTGTCTTATGGAACTATTTAACTATTTAATTACAGTGAGTCAGTGGTTTCCTCCCTTGAGTTGCCAACTGTTGGCGAATACACTTTGTTTTGGAAGGAGAACCAAACCACTTAATAGGAAACACCATGAAGTGTATAAACTGTACTTTGGACTGTTTCCTCAGAGGATCAAATGATGTGACGGTGAAAGGATCGTAGGCATCACAAGTGGAGAGAATTTGAAGTCCTTTTTTTGTGCCTTAGAGCAAGGCACTTGGACCTCTTGGTACAGCAGGGCCTGATGATGTGTGGGTTTCCAAAAGATCACAGATGGACTAGACAATAAAGACAATGTAACATGTTAAGCATGCAAAAATAAGAAGTCAAAGAGGACTGAAGGAGTTTAGTGATCCAGCAAATAGATTGTGACACAGCTATAGTTTTTTTTTTTCTCAAATTAAGTGTATTTATAGCAGCCGGTTCTGTCTGTATATGTTTACATGGCCAAAAGCTAAAAATGGGAACCCAGGGGCATATTTAAGCACCTAACCACAACAGTTATTCCAGTCATATCTGGTGTCCTCTGGCACCCACAGCTCCTGGTTTTCTGCTTTACGGAGGGATATGGATCTTTGCATTATTACACTATCCACTTACATGGTCCTGTGTGCTCCAGCTCAGCGGCGTACTTGCCTCAGCCTCAGCCTCAGCCTCTGGTCTGCATACAACCAGCAAGAGTCTGGTTTCTCGCAGAGTGATGAGGCGTGCAGCAGGACTTTTTTTTCTAACAGGAACCATATGCATATCTGTTGGTGCGGCTGCTGCATCTGAGTACAGCTTGTGTTTGTCTATATAACATATGATTAGTCCCATCAGCTGCTAAGAGAAACTTCTTAAGCAACGCTGTAACCAATCAGCTTGATCCCTTCGTTCCATATAAGAGATCTTTTTACTCACCTTTTTTTAATTATCGAGACGTGCTGCGATGATTGATGTTATTCCCATTACTACCTGTGTTTTCAGCGCTGTCTGTAACAAGCGTGGCAGAGGCAGAGAGGACTGTTTATTCAAGTCAGTGTCAAGTCTCTTTGTAGAGCTTATCAACAAAGTAAACAGTGTGCTGTTTATCTTGCACTCCATGCAGTTATGTGCTGAATGGATGAGCATGATATAGACTCCGACAGGGTTACAGCCTTGATTTTCACCAGGACTAAAAAAAAAAAAAATGAGCTGAGAGAATTTATATTCCAATTTTTGGGGGAGGTGACTGAATTGTACCAACTATCCCTCAAACCAAGTCCTTTCATTATGTATTGGATTATTTGAGGTTCATATTGGCAACAACATGGCACCAAACTTGGCTTTGTGTCTTGATCTTATTTAACTACTTGAATCTTGAACTCTTACATTTGAATCCTGCTGGTATGAAGGGGAATATTGTGAAATCTCTGCTTAAAACTTTAATCAATTTTGCTTCTTTTTTTTTTTTCCTTGAGGAAATATAATACAACCATCCCCAGTCTTTAAGGATCTTTTTTGTTTATTCTAATGGTATTACTTTCCGGACTGTCCAAGTTGAGGTTTTATTCTGCAAATCTCAAACAATCTTGAGAGTTTACTTTAAACTCTCAAGATATACAGAGTAATCAAATTGCACATTCGCCACCCACATTGACACTGAAATCCTGCGTGTACTGTATACAGCGTCGTCCTCTTTCTGGCTCACACTGCACCCCCATAAGAAGAAACATTTGTCCTCTTCAGTCAAATTTCGTTAAGTGCAAGGTTTTTCCAACAAGCTTTTTCTCATAAATTCTCATGTTTGAATTGCTAATTCAAAATACAAAGACACTACACATAAAATATTGCAGGGAGACTGTAGGGAGTGAAAGTTTTGGTGTAATATCTGCTTCAGCTTATCAATTGGTATCATGGAGCGCTGCCAGCAGAGAAAGAGAGCGGGGGGACAAAACAGAAAGCATCTTTCCACTCAAGTGTTGCAAGTCAAACAAAAAATCTGTCTAATTGTATCCCATAACTGTTTTTTCCTTTGTTTCCTTTTTTATTCATGGGAAATCAGAGTCTGAGTACAAATATCGGAAAGTGACTCAGACGCTGAGACTCCCTCTTACTCCCCCTCTTACTCCCCCCCCCAAATACACACGCTTACACACACACACACACACATACATGAAAATACACTCCTAACCTTACCTCACTCTGTTATTTTCCTTACTGTGACCTGTACCCCGACTTAAAGCAGAGCCTAATTCTTAACACCAAGTGCTACAAAGCTTAATTAGCTCCTTAAAAACAAAGAAAGACAAAAAAAAAATGGCCTTCACAAGTATTGAATTACAACACCCACACTCTCTAGAGTGTTGAATGGGTAGCAGATGACAACCAACAAAAAACAAAACAAAAAACCCTGAACTGTGACGTCACATAAATAAAGGTTGTTTTCTTCTTCCCTGGCACCACAAGTAGCTTATGGAAATATTTATCCTCCATCTTCCGCTCACTGCACGCTGCCGCTGATGCCTGGGGTTAGTGTTGGTGTTTTTGTTTACCTTTCAGACCACCGTCTTAGACATAACATAAACCAAACCCTCAATATTGAGGGGATTTCATGTAATTTCAGTTTATAAGGCAGCATGTGAACTCTAACCAGTGTTAAGCTGCAGCGTTTTGCAGGAGGGAGTTTCCTGGAAAGCCGCTTGTGTTTGCATCATCCATCCACAGGAAGGCCAGGCAGTTATTAATAGCTTTAGTCATACAGTCAGAAAATGTGATTTTCATTGATAAAGAATCCCCTTTGCTGATTGCTCCACATTTCATTAACTGTACCCCTCAGGTCCTCTTGGTTGCCATGGCAGCTACAACCACCACGTCTGCAGTCTCACTGTGATTATAATCGTGAAATTTAATTGCAGCATTGTAAAATCTGAGTTGTGTGTACGCTTATATGTGGATAAAGTGATACCCAAAATATCAGCTTTAATACTGATGTATTGGTTGAATTTCTTCAATAAATATACAACAAGAGTAAAGAATCAGGTTGTAACACCCTAGCTTGATTTTGGCTGACCATCCTGTAAGTTAGTCTCCAGACTCCAGATTCATTCCAATGTAAAAATGTAAGAACATTATGCAAAAATTAATATTTTATTTAAAGTGTTTTTTTTTTGGTTGTTTTTTTTATTATGGAAAAAAGTTTTACAAATTCAGGAAAGAGGGCGGAAGCACATTTTCTCTTTTATCTTAATTTAGAAACTCTGGATCAATCACAAGATCAATCATGCCCCGCCTACTACTGGCTAAGCTAAGAAGTGTCCTTTGCATCTTGATGGCTAATGTTAGCATGTAGGAAGCATTCAAGAGGTCACGTTTCTGGGAATCAAACTCAAACTGGGAATCAGATGAAGAGACTTTTGTACACTAAAGTTAGCCACTAGCAAATGTATCAGAATAGTAAGTGTAGTTAGCATCTTTATTTTTTTTGTGTTGTTAGTTAACTTATAACTGAGAGTGGCTAACGCAGTGTAGTGGTAGTGCTACTGCAAACTGTGGTGGAAATTTCTGTCTACTGAAATGAAGACAAGTCTGCTGTATGAAGAAGTTTGGCTTTATTGTCTTGCAAGAGGAAGAGACAGAGTTATCATGGCAATGATACAGTGTTCTCCACTGAGATGCTCCCATGCAGAATCTTATATACAATGCTTAAACAATTGTTAAATTGCGTCAATCAGCAGATTAAGTCTCTGCCTACAAACGCAAACATGAGCATGTGGTTAGGGCACATCCTGTATTTGAGTTTTTTGAGCCAGACAAGACGCGTGATTGTTTGGGGCCCGTAGTCTGTCGCGAACGAACTGAAAGATCTGTGTCTTACAGTGTCATACAAAGTTCAGCATTAAGGTTGTACAAGGTTCAGCATTGAGGCCATATATGGTGATAACATGAATGTATAGAGAACATGTGATAAAATTCTATTACAAAACTATAATTCTCTGCAATGACAAGTCTGCTGTTGATTTGAATTTTAAGTTTTAGGGAAGTGCACAGAAAACTTTCCCCCCAGTTTAGAAACACCACTGAGTGACAAACTCTGTACAGATATAAATCAGTATGTCAAGGCTTGATATTTTATGGGACATAAACACTGGTAAAACACGTTATTTTTTGGAGGGGATCTTTAACAAAAATCAATTCTCAGTTAATGAGCTGTTGCCATCCTTGCTTATTTCATTTCCCATTCATACCTCTACAACTTTGGGTGATAATAGTTGAAAAATGAGATTCATGTCTTGCAAAATGTGGCTGTATTAATGTTTTTATATAAAACAAACTCCTGCAAAATTAAACTCTGATAGATAATCATCTTACATCATACCTAATTTTTTACCTCAGACCAAAGCTTATTTTCTGTACTGCAGTCTGTCCCACAGGGAAAATACAGAGCTTACCTTCCTACTTACAATATGTAGACCCATCCATCTGCTGCTCTGGAGAAGATATTAATGTATGCCTGACTCAACCAATCAAAGGAAATGACTGGACTCTCCTGTCAGATGCGAAATGATTGACTGGAGTTTTGAAATGGTGCAATTTCATTTTTGTTTGTTCTGAAGCCCAGTTCTTAAGTAACTGCCCATCATCGTTATTCATGGTTTTTGTCCAGGCAGCAAGGATCCTTTTAGTGTAATGATCAGGTCAGGTAAATGGGAAAGACTACAGACACTGGCCAAATAAAAAAAAGAAGAAATCTTTTCAGTGCAGGACAGTAGGCGCTGTCTACAAAGCCATGAGGAGACTGTTTGGACTAGTTCCACTGCTCTTCAAAAATACTATGTCTCAAATGTCTCGATTTGCTACAGTGCAATCACTAAATTTGACAACAGACGTGGATTCATACTGATCGCGTAGCAAAAACCATGCCTTGAGCTGGCTCACGTTTAGGATCTGGGATAACGACTGCTGGAAATGGGTTGTTACGGTATATTTCTTGTGGAAGCTGCAGATGGAAGTCCTCTAAAGCCTGGTGTTGTCTCCAGGTTCCTCATCCTGTGATTCTGTGCTGTGAGTTGGACTTGCGACACTTGCTCCCGAGAGCCAAAGTGTGGTTGGACTGTTGGAAGTCTGGGTTTCTCATTGACGCAGTCGATGGGTGGGATACAGAGATTGTCTCTGTGCATGCATATATGCACGCAAGCAAGTGTTTGACCTTAGATTGTACTGGTGTTGGTGGCCATGTCACATACAGGTTTCAATTAATGACTAAATCCATTTGCAATTAATCTCACAGTTATTTTCTAGACTATATGATTTGCTGTTTATTCTATAATGTCAAAATCCAGTGAATAATACCTTGTTTTGTCTGACAGTAGTTCAAAACTCAAACCTTAATTGATGTTCAAGTCTACAAACGGTAAATTTTCACATTTGTTATACTAATCAACAGGTTTTTTGGCTTTTTTGCTTGATAAATGTCTTAACTTCTCCTGATTGCATTTCAGTCTGTCCACTCAGTGATTAACTGTCTCACTGTTTTCAGCACTGTAGGCTAGTTAGTTCTTTCAGATGCCAGCAGAGATGTTTCTGCTCTGATCTCTTTATCGATTCTTCCCCATTGAGAGGACAACTTGTGCAACCATGTGGGTGAATCCTGCGCACATGTTTCTGAACTGAGTGATGTATTAACTTCATTAGTCACATGAAGAGCCAAAAGTGAAAATGGCTCCGAGCGAAGATGAATGAAATGTGGTAACTTCTGCCCATCTGGGAGCTTGATGGATGCAAAGCGTCTGAGCTGTGAGGCAGTCAGGCAGGCAGGCTGATCACAGAGAGGAAGAGCTAGAGCCTGTCTGTGCAGTGTCTCATGTGTTTTTAATGAAGTAAGTGAGATGATCTGAGCTTCTGGTAACTTCAAACACTCGCCCCGAGCTGAGAGCTGCATGTAGGGCACCGCAGCTCAGGTAGTGCAACGTGTTCTGCAAGTCAAGGGATTCAGAGACTGGATGTGTGTTAGTAGTGTGAAGAAAAAGAAAAAAAAGTTGACTTGGAAAAAAAGTTTTATTTATTTATTTTTATAGATTAAAGGCGGTGACCTTCAGGAGCATCACAATTGTAAATCTCTGCTGTTTGCCATTGATACTTCTGTCAGAGAATCAGAGTGCTAGTGATCAAATATTTAATTTGAAGCATCAGATCCATCTGTATCATCTTTTTTCCATTTGCAGTTTTACTATGAGTTTATTTGCTCTTTATTAACTGAAGTCTGTTTAACTCTGTGGAGCAAATTAAAACACAGACAGACAGACTTAATTCCCAGGCTTACCACAAGAAATATAATGGAGTAACTTGATACAAAGGCATTCTCTTAGAGAACAGCTGCCGGCGCGCCACTAACTCTGGAGTTGATGGAGAACTTAATAACTAATAAGCTAAGTCACTGTCCTGATTCTGAGCTGAAGATGAGTAATTACAAATTTTAATACTTTCCCAGATCTGTCAGCCAAAGAAGAAACAAATCCCAAGTCTCTCTCAGTGAAGTTTAGCCTGGAGCTTTCTCCGAGGAAGATACACTCCACTTTTCACCCTAAAATAATGTTTCCTTATCTGGCAAGCTTTTCAACAAAACATTTTATACTTTTGATTAATGTTTATGTGTTTTCTGAAACAATAACACGACCTGAAGCAACCCGTGCCTGGTTGGGTCATGCTGCTGATTATTTCATCGGCTGGAATGCTGGGAGATTAAAGTGTGTGTTTGCCTGTGTGTGTGACTGTGTAATAGTGTGCGTGTGTTTAAGTTATAAGATGGCTCTTTGGTTTCCAGTCTTCTGGACCTGTTTTGGCTATCAGCTGTTTGTTTTGTCTTTGGACTTTTCCTCTTTTCGTTTATTAATGAAGGCTGTGATTCCAACAATATAATACCGTGTGGTGTGTGTGTGTGTGTGTGTTAATGTACTCATCACACTGTGGGTCTGGTTAATTGCCACATGTGGGGGCTGACTTCCTGTACTGCAACCAAACTCCAATCCTCACAAAGTCAAACATTCATCTTGGAGTTTTAGGTGTAGAGTTATGAGTTTCAGGGGTAAGGCAGGGTTAAAGGTTGGAGTTTGGCATTCAAGGTTAGGATAACTCTACAGGGAATAATGCAACACTCCCCTTACAAGTGTGTTAAAGTGGGTATTAGTACTTCAGTATTGTATCATAGAAGTCGATAGTCTTTTGCCTTGCATTTACATAGCATTAACGTCTGAATATAATAGTTCTCCAGCGCCTTAATGTAAGCTGTACCATAAAACACTGTCTAATAATACTTCACCTATACATACAAACATAAAAACACCTTAATTCTCAGTAATATGTAAGCTTAAGTGTGTGTGTTTGGTGCTGCACATTCATAAAACAATATGCAGCCATGATGCACTATTTTTGTCTGCCACATTTAACAATACCTGCTGTTTATTTACTTCCTGTCAGTGTTTTTGAGAGCTAAATTTGGGTTCACATGCCAGATAGAGCTCAAAGAGAAACTGTTAGTTTGAGTGTCAGTAAGGTAATTTGTCTCAGTTTCACCAGTGAGGTGAAGTAAGGATATTAAACAGAGAGTCACTGACTTGGCCTCTGATGGGGAGGGGTGATGAGGGATGGTGGATGGCAGATGTTGCTTCACCTTCTGAGACGTCTCGCCATGCCTTTCTGTTTTGCTTTGTTTTCCGACTCTGCTTTATTGTGTTCTGCTTTGTTTTAGCATCTCACTCTCTCTTGTCCCTCATAGTCTTTGATTTTTTTTCTCCCCACTTCCTCTGTTTCTTCGTAAAAAAAAAAACAACAAAACAAAACAAAACAAAACAACCGCAAACGCAAACACGCAGACTAACAAAAATCCCTGCACGTTCACTTGACAGCGTGGCCTTGAAGGTTAGTGAATCACCTCCGGCTGTGTTTTCACTTGTTCCACGGCTTCAGTGATGATCCAATGGGTACGTTATTTATATGCGTGAGTCTTCAAGCATGTGTGTGCGTCATCACTAACTCAAACTACGTTGAACTTTCGTGCATTTCTGTTGCTATCACTGTGGCAATGCTTTTAAAGGAAACCTCATCCAGAATCAAACTTTTCTTCTGCATCTCTGGGTCCACTTCTTCTTCTTCTTCTTCTGCTCCTTCCATCTCTGACTGTAACGTTCCCTTTCTCTCTCTGGTCTGTGGGGCAATGAAAACTAGGACGTTTTGTCACGGGGGACCTGGTGCAGTTTGTAAGCATGTGTGACTGTACTACGACTTGACAGCCTATGTGTTGGCAAATAAACAAATCTAAGTCATCACACCAGCTTTGAATTGTTATGCTGCTGCTGCAGAGTTTTGAAGCCTTCTGCAGTTGTTTTTCTCCAGTTAATATCCCAGTGGAGTTGAAGAAGAATGTTAGTGCAGAATGCAAAAAAATATAAGTGTACCATGCCTTCAAGGTCTGCTGCAGCAGCTTAGTGAGTTTGAGACTGATTTGACAACTTTACCCAGTCATGACTTGCAGAAAGTGTTATGCAGAACAAATGACTCAAATATAGTCCAATACTCAGATGAATTAAATGCACAACTTTTAGTTGAGCAATGTGGAGGGTTTCCTCGCATGCAGTCCAATCTGGTGTAATATATTGTAGCGAAAAAATAATTTTGATTGAATTATATTTTAAAGAGCACTGACCCCAAAGTGAGGACACACGAAGTACAACTGTGGCTGATCTTTTACTGTGGAGAATAAAACAAAATGTAAACAACAAGTCAGCACTTTAACCTCGTTTTCATCGCATCGCTGCACATCCAAATGAGACTACGGCGCCAAACCATGAAAAAAATATCTTACTCTCCAGATACCTTTGAATAAAGGAAACAAAAAAAAATCATTCAAATAGTCAATCCCTTAATTAAAAAAATAAGAGTTTTGCCCCCCTAGTTTATTCATGCTTTTCAGAATGGAACAAAAACTGCAATATGAAGACAAAAGTGTGGACTTGAGCCCCAAACTCAAGTCTCAGTAGGCTCCTGGCATAGATGCTCACACTCACTGTGAACTGGCTGGTCTCTGCAATGACGTGGCCCCCCCCTTGCCCCTACACCTCAGCCTCTGCAGCTTCACTGATGTCACTGACATGGACGTTTATGTCGGAAATAAGTCATAAAATGAAACTCCAGAGCAGCATTTTTCATGGACAGACCTGAAAACGAAGGCCTTTCACAGAGCCGAGTTACACTGGGAAATATGACAGAGCTTTGTTCTAAGCATCACTGCTATATTTCCTAATTATAAGAGACGATCAGTGAATAGAGAAATAAAAAGACTTGAATCACGATCAAATATGAGCATGATGATAGATCATCTGAATGAGATTTGAACCGCAGGTCCATTTCCTGACTTCTCTTTCCCTATTTCAGTATTTATATGGAGCTGGTTTAGTTGTCACTGTGTATATGATCAGCCAGTTAAGCTCAGAGTAGCCCAGCCTGGCCCTCACTTCATCATAATTAATTCAAACTTACTTAGACGGTACCATTCTCCACAAACCAAAGGGGTCAGGCTTTTGCAGGTTGTGAGAGCTTTTATGTCTGCTTCCCCTGGGTGAGTTTACCAAATTGTTTGACACAGCCATGACCTCTCTCAGCCCTTGGCAGTATTAATATTAATTGTGCTTTAGTGCAGCATGTGCATGTATATTTCAGTGTGTGTGTAACTGTCCAGACAGTGGTCGTCTGGCTTTCTGAGGGGCTGGTGTTATGATACATTGGATCTCCGATTGAGCCAGTTATGGAAATAAATTTAAATCGATAGCCACCTTTTATATAGACTCTTAAATTGAGGAGAAAGTAAAAAAAAAGAGCCGAGGAAACAGGTATATGTGCTTATTAGGGGACTTAAATATACACACACATGCGACACACATGCTTATGCTCACAGTGCTGGTGACAGCTGGGGTTGGAAACGGACGTCTATATCCAGAGATCCGGGGAAAAGGCAACTTAAGGGGAGACAGCCGTCCCCTTTAACACACACACACACACAACCCAAAAATGACATGAAAACTGAGATGCAAAGCATTCCTCCATCCTCTACCCCCCGCCAGACTCTTAGTACCCCCTCCCTCCCTCCTCACAAGGCTTTAACCACTGCAGACCGCTGCAGCCTGTTTCACCACAACTTGGCCTAACCTTTCAGTCTCAGCCATTTAAAGATTTGGTGTCGCTCCAGCCACCCTGTAATTGAACACCAGCTGAGAGCTGCCATAAATTTTCTCTTTTTTTTTACAACTTAATGGCACCGAAATCTACAACACTGCAGTATCTCAGCACAATAACACACGCATGACATGTGTTTAAAATTCAAGATTCAAAAATAACTTTGCCGTCTATCAATTAATGATGAAAAATTTTTCTTTGGTTTGAGTAAATAGACTGAATTTACGGTGCTCTTTTCACCCAGACTGTTCATGAATCCACTAAGGCAGGTGGCTTCTCTCTAAGTGCACAAATGCATTCACTAATTGAGAGAACAGTAATTGGGACACTTCAACATGACGACTGGAAAAGAATTGACAGCCTGTGCTACCTACAGGGCCACAGCAGCCCACAGTTAGCGTAGCGACGGGACAATGTCTGCACTAATATTATTGTTTTGGGATTGTCACTGTATCCTAAGGCAACTCCATATGAATAAAGTGTTGACCTCAGTGTGGTTTGGACACACTGTTCTGGAGTCAGACACATGAGCGTTGCACCACAAGGTCACTTATAAGAGCCACTCAAACATCACAAACATCTCCATTGATAAATAACAGCAGATGTGCCAAACTGCATTCAAAAAAAGTCACAGATGTGAAAAAAGGTATTGCTGTGGGAAATAATGAGTTTTATTAGTTTTTTTTGTGGCTGCCTGATGAAAGTAGCTGAAAAGAGAGGAAAAGAGGGTTTGAAGGGTCCTTTAGTGGTGCTGGTGATTTTGGTTGTGTGCTTGTTGACTCTTGTCAGTTTTTTTCTTGCTTTTGCCTGAATGGAAGTTGGACCACAAATGGAACACAGTTGCTAAATTTAATATATTGCTATTGAAATATCTTGTCTGACAGCTTTTCAACCCTCTTAGGATTTGAAGAGAGCTGTTTCAAAAAGTATAAAAACTCATTCGTGAATGTGATTTTTCCAGGGTTCCGAATATGCAAATTCATGGTTATATTCTGTGTTTGTCCGTATGGTAGACATATTTCTCATGCTAAACTTGCTCACTACATTTTTTTCCAACCTCTTCCTTCATTCCTTCCCCTTTCTGACTTTGCTTTCAATCATAGCAGCTGACCAATGTTTGTTCTGGGTGACACTATGTCAGACTTTCTCAACCGCTGAGGAACCAGCTGAATTCAACCGTGTGCTGTTCCATCAAAGCACCAGAAACATGGCTGAGATAGAAACGGTACGAAGTGGCCATTTCTACTTGGAACTTTGTGACTTTGGGTCCTGTTTAGCTTGGCCTCGGGTAGTTATAGCATGCCCAGCTAGATCTGCTAAATCCATTAGAGGGGCAGGCTGGAGGGAAGGAGGAGGGCCGGACATGGGAGGGATAGTGAGATAGAGGGGCCGGTTTAGAATTGGCACCGCATGAGGAAAAATAACCGTTCCTCACAACTGGGATGCGACAGTGTAAACACACTCTTGCACATCCTCATACACATACTGCACTGCTTTAAATGGCCCCATCCTATAGAAAACACACAATGGTTTTGTATTATATGGTAACAGCACTTAAGAGTGGAGGCCCATGTATTTAAGGCTTTGAGGCTTGCACACAGCAGAGGCAGATTATGGGGGTGCAATGCCAGATAATAATGTGGCTGAGACTGCATGGAGCCCTACGGGTCTGCCCTGCCTGTCAATGTGGTCGCACAGAGATGATGTCACTGCTTGCATGCACATGTGCTTTGCAGGCGAACAGACACAGACATATAAAAACTCATGCAACCAGACAGACAGGTGGAAAACTTTTTTTGCATTTCACTCCACTTGTGAACTTTTTTTAAAATTTATTTTAGATGAAATTAGAGACTTTCTAACTCATATAAACTACTAAAAACTTGTTTATTATAATTAACAGAATGTTATGAAGAGTGCCACTAGAGGGAGCGAATCAGATGGTTGTTTTTTACTGCACTGACCATCTGCTCAAGCCAGTATCCTTTCAGCATGAGCTATACTTGAGCCCCTGCTCCTTTCATTCCTCATCAGCTCGTGTTTTCCAGGGTAAACACAAGAGTATTACGGCACTCGTCAAAAAAGGAGATGATGTCATGAGCCGATTGCTCATTGACAGTGACAGATTGCAGCCGTGCGATCTGTTCATCGATATAACCTTTCACCGGCATAAAACTGATTCAGTGAGGGAGAAGGGACGTAAAAAGACACACATACACTTTGGACTGCACCCATTCTGACTTCATGTTTCAATCATAAGTTTCGCTTACACAGCTCAGCGGCTCCTAAAGACAATAAGCCCGTCAAGCCAAAGCAAACTGTAATTACTCCTCGGAATGTAACTTTTTCTATTGTGTCCCAAATCCACTTTTTCCATCTTTCTGCTTTGTTCTTTTTTCTGTTCTGTCTGGCTACATGATGGTACCGTACTGTGGGTTCTTTTTCGTCTGAACGGGGTCTCCAAAGGCTTTGACTCAGCAGTGGAAAGGTTTCCATTCATCATCACACCCCTGATTGTTTCTCAAACCTCTTCTTTCAACCTCTGTCTTTTTCTTTCTTCTTTTTCTTTTTTTTTTCTGTAGGTCAAGACAGACAGTTCCAGACACTAAACACTCATAGCTTCTTTGGTACACAAACAAAAACAACAAAAGACGGGTGTGTAAGCAGACTGTGCTCTGTCTCAGCTCTGATCCCCTCTTTGTGAAGCAGCAACTGGCCACAGCAGCCGTCTCGACCACATGTAGAGGTCAGAGACCCTACCAGAGGCTCCAGTATCCATGTCCCTCTCCCTGTCCCAGTGGAGCTATAGACTTTATTAATCTCTCAGCCTCAGAGGTCTAATAAACTACCACAGGAGGTCGGGGTCAGTAGAAACGCTGGTGCAGTGGAAGATTGCAGGAAGACTCATTAGATAGAAAATATTGCATTTTTCTGTTCTTTATACACCATGTGAAGTCCAAAAACTCTTTCAAAAGCCTCAAAATGAAACAAAAGAATCAATGCTTGTGCAAATCATGCAGGACAAAATTAGTTCTACATAAAAAGTACTTTTCAAACTGCAGCCTTTAAAAAGAAACTAACAGGAAACAGATAAATTAGTAAATCCTAAGTATTTTCAGCTTAAAGATAAACAAATATTTGAAAACGTCTGTGTCACCATAATCGTGATTGATGCATGGATAGTAACCTCACACCCCTAAATTCCTATCTGTGACAAAAAAGCTGCTTTTAACCCTCTTTCTGTATATGAAACTCCAGTCACCCTTTCCATCACCCTGCAAGAAGGTCAGACTACTTTTTGCACTTGTGTGAGTGTAAATGCATCAGTTCAACTTGTGTGCAAATACTGCAGCCGGCAGCAGATTGTCTTTCCCTCTAGAGGTGAAAGACATTCCTCGAGTTAACTGTCCGGATTATACACGCACAGGGGGAGAGATTGTCTGGGTGAATATGGCTGCCCAATAAAGGCCAACACCCTCCACTGACAACAAACCGCTCTGCTGCTGACATTCGTACCAAATGTTAACGAATAGAAGCAGGATTCCTTCACATTCCATCGAATTCAGGTGTTAATGTTGTGATCAGTGTAGAAGACTGATAAAGCAGCGTCTCTCCGGTCTCCATATTTGATGCCTGAGTTATATCAGGGCTAGATTGTCCTCATTGGAGGATGTTTTGAGGAGGTGTACGCTCAATAAATCTTCCCTTATAAATAGGAGAGGAACATGGATAAACATTTGGTCTCATTTTGAGCATAATTTAAATATTTGTATAAACCTCATCAAGGGGTAAAATGAACATCTATCTCATTAGAGTTTAGGGCAGCCGTACAGGTTAAATTTGCCAGAACAGTTATGAGTGTATTTCCAGAGTGTTGTGGTGGAGTGCAAAAGTATGTGTGTCAAACTTGGGTCAAATACCATTTGAGAATAATTATTGTGTGTTTGTTTAAACTCGCTGGAAGTACCAGATGGTGGGTTTGCTGTGGGATTACTCAGACAGTGTCAGGTGGGTTTAAGATAGCCTCTTTTAAACTCTTGTGATTGTCTTTCTTGCAGTCAGCGTGTCATCTGATGGAGCACGTCCAAACTTCTGGTGCAGCAGGCAGATCGAAGCACACAGTAACAGTGTTTTGGCCAAAGGTGTTCGACTCTGGACTGATGCATAATTTTGTGGACAGTTACAGCATTCGAATCTGTTCATGATTAGATCCAGTCTATGACTGATAAGACTGATTTAGCATTAGCATGAGGAGACTATTATCTTTATGGATTTATACATGATTTAGAGTTTGGGGGACACAGAGGCTAAGCTTACAGTCTTAAATAACTGCTTTCCCCATAAAGACCCAGCTAAAGCAGCTATAGGCTTACTTTCCCATGCATTCCATGTATTTGTTTGTGTGTGTGTGTGTGTGAGTGTGTGTGTGTGCATGTGTGTGAGCATTTCCTATTATGAAGTGAGGATCTTACAAAGGTTCATGATGCCTATTTCAGTGTCTCCAACATGTTTCTTTTGGGATTTCAGTTTGTGACCATTGTGGACACTTAAAAATGTTTTCACTCTGTGAATAAAATTTGTTATCCTTCAGATAAATATAGTTTATGATCCTGTCCTCAGTGTGGTTCAAGCCAGTGTGGATCCTGGACAGACCTAGAATTTTCATGCTTATTCAAAGCTTCCTGATCCAGCTGAAGAGTCCTTTCCAAAATGTTATATATATCCATTTTATGGGGGAAAAAGCTGAAATTTATCAGACAGTGTCTTTAAAATAGGTTCTAGATTGTAAAAGTGTTAGCACGTTGTCACGCAAGGATTTAAGATGAGTACTCCACTGTGAAAAAAAAGACGAATTTGTTTTTTATATTATACAAAGAGAGCAAGTGAAATTTTTTTTTTTTTTCAGACAGAGTGAAAAAAGCTGTTCAATTGCTCAATTCACACATCATAAAATGCATGTGTACTTACAGAAAAAACCCTTCTCTTGGCTGATATTTTTTGTTTTTCTCTCTTTTTTTTCCCTCACAGGTGTAGCAGTACCCAGCCATGTTGTTAACAAGTAAAAGGTCAAGACGGAGGGCTTGGGTCAGTGGACCCAGTGTGTGTTCAAGTCTCTGGCGACGAAAGCCACTTCTTTATTTTTGCATCGCCCTTTTCTTTAGTCAGTTTACGACTGTCCTCGGAGCACTGGAGCTCCAGCTGGATGAGGGGCAGCCGGCAGGGACCATCGTCGGAGACATCAGTGCTGGATTACCGCCTGGCGAAACTGCAAGTCTTTACTTCATCTCGGACCTTGAGGGCACAGGTGTTGGCAATGATCTCCACATCGATGAAACCACAGGCATCATCACTACCGCACGCCGCCTGGACCGTGAACAGCGGGACCACTATAGCTTTATCGCTGTGACAATGACGGGAGTCACTATTGAGGTGTCGATCACCGTCAACGACATCAACGACCATGCACCCGTGTTCCCCAAAAAGAAAGCTGTTCTGAAGATCCCTGAGCATACAGCAGTGGGGACAAGGTTTTCTCTAGAGCCTGCTACAGATGCAGACAAGGACCAGCTGACCACCCAAGGCTACACTATCCGAGAGGGAAACGTAGGCCAGGCGTTTAAACTGGAGACCAAGAGAGCTGCTAACAAAGTGCTGTATCTAGACCTGGTTGTCAACGGCCTTCTGGACAGGGAGAAACGCTCATCCTACACCCTGGTCGTAGAGGCCTTTGATGGGGGCTCGCCCAGAAGAATAGGATCCATGACCCTGGAAGTGACCGTGACCGACATCAACGATCATGCGCCACTCTTCAATCAGAGCAGATACCTTGCTATTATCTCTGAAAGTCTCCCACAAGGCAGCAGCATCTTACAGGTTAGCTTTTCCTCGTGTTCAGTGGGTGACTTGTTACTCCAATAAAAATACTCTTTTAAATCCAGATGTCCAAGATTGATTTTGATTCCAGTGTTTGATTTTCTTATCCTGGCAGGTGTTTGCAACGGATGAGGATGAGGGTGATAATGGTCTTGTCCTGTATGAAATCAACCGGCGTCAGAGTGACCCTGACCGCTACTTTGTCATGGATGTCAAGTCTGGGGTCATCACACTGAATAGGCCCCTGGATTATGAGCTGAAGAGGGTCCATGAACTGGTGGTCCAGGCCAGGGATAATGCCAGCCACCCTGAGGTATCTGCACTGTGGCTATTTATTGCAGTACATTACACATAATGCTTTCAATGATTACAGGTAGCAGCATTGTAAATTAATGATGTTGATGGAAAAATACACTGTTTTTTTAAAGTAGCAGATTCGTTTTGGTAGATTGTACTCTGTATTTTAGGTCAATACAAATTGATTTGAGCACAAAGTAACACGAATCTTGCACATTTTCTCAGGTTACCAATGCGTTTGTGACCATTCATGTACGTGACTACAATGACAACCAGCCCACCATGACCATCATCTTCCTTAGTGAGGACGGCTCTCCAAGGATCTCTGAAGGAGCCCAACCAGGCCAGTACGTAGCTCGGATATCTGTCACCGACCCAGATTATGGAGAGTATGCTAACGTGAATGTGTCCCTAGAGGGGGGTGATGGGAAGTTTGCTCTTACAACCAAGGACAGCATCATCTACCTGATATATGTTGACCAGGTCTTGGACAGAGAAGAGCGGGATTCGTATGACCTCAGGGTTATGGCCACAGACTCCGGCACTCCCCCCCTCAGGGCTGAGTCATCTTTTACCATCCAGGTGACTGATGTCAATGACAACCCCCCTCTGTTTGACCAGCAGGCTTACAGACAGACCATACCTGAGGTTGTCTATCCTGGCTCCTTTGTTCTTCAGGTTACTGCCAGGGACAAAGACCAGGGCCCCAATGGGGACATCAGATATAGCCTCCTTAAGGGCAAAAACTCTCACTCTGATTGGTTTTCCATTGATGCGGTCACAGGGATCATTACCACAGCGACAGCTCTGGACTTTGAATCAGAGCCTGCACCTAGCGTGATGGTTGTCGCAACGGATGGCGGCCGCCCGCCCCTGTCATCCACAGCCAAGGTGGACATTGTACTGCAGGATGTTAACGATAACACACCTGTGTTCTCCAGCAGCTTCTACAATGCCTCCATTAAAGAGAACACTCCAGCTGGGACCTGCTTCCTAGAGGTAAGGGAAACTCTGAAGTAGTTTTCTGTCCAGCCTTCAGCCTAATTTCCCTCTCAGTTTTCTTTTATCCAGCTTTCTGTGACTCCACTCATCTTTGTTTTGTAGGGAAACTGCCATTATTAATTCTGGTGCTCAATCTTAACGCATGTTGGCCCACAGCACTATTGTCCTACTTATGTAGCCAAAACCAAGTATTCACTGTCTCCCTTGTCCTCTCATCTCTTTCTTCACTCTCTCTTTTCACTCACACCCTCCCCTTAAGCCTTCTCTGATTACTCCCTTGGTATAAGCCCGATTTATACATCAGTATAAATGAATCTGGAAATAAAAGTCATGTCTGAAGTGAAAAGCTGCCTCAAAGTCCTATTTCAAAAAGGATAGTGCACTTGGAAGCAATGATGCATTTTAATGTGATTCATGAAAACTGGGCTATGAGAGGAAAGGCAAAGCCATTCAGCATGTTTATTCGGAGGGAAAAAGATTTATAAAGCTTGCTGGAAAAAAAAGGAAAAAGAGAGAGAGTAGCAGGGAGGGAGACTACACCTGCATTCCTGAAGCTACTGCGAGGAGATTTACTCTGCGCTGCCATGTCCTCTCTCTCACCTCGTGGTGGTTGCTACAGTAACCAAGCCATCAGCGTAGGGTGAGCCCTTGAAACCGGCGCGCTATCTCACGGCAGCTCGGCTTTCTTGCTTTTATCTCGATTCCAACAGTTTTTATATATGAGGAGGACCTCTACAGAGAAATGAAAAGGGGTGATTGGCTGTTTGTCTTCCAGCAAGGTCTTAGCTTGGCATCATGTGTCGTTAAGATCAAGTCTTTTTACAGGTTGGTTTAACCCATGAAGGGGATGAGAAGAGAAAGTTGCATTTCTGTTTCACTGTGTTACTAAGAAAGTTTGCCGCAGGATCTAGGAGGCGTATTAGCTCTGATGAATCATATTAAACCAAATATATATTTGGAAAGTAATGCTAGCTGGTATTCTGTGGAAACTGGCATATTGGCCTTCGCCTTGGGAAAGAGAAGACATGAAGAAAGAAAAGTAAATGTAATGAAGAGGAGTGATATTAAATGCAAATAAAACAAATGGAGGAGAAAAAATGGACTGACCAATGGAAGGATTGAGAAAAAAAGGGATATGGATAAATACAGCTTTAAATGATTTATTTCTGAGGTGTCTTTACAATAACAGATACAGCCTGTCTGTTACTG
The DNA here is from genome assembly GCA_029783725.1 of Acanthurus tractus. NCBI lineage: Eukaryota > Metazoa > Chordata > Actinopteri > Acanthuriformes > Acanthuridae > Acanthurus > Acanthurus tractus. The sequence continues at coordinate 12,631,587 of JAQNCA010000006.1, forward strand.
AATTATTGAACCTTTTAATTTACTCCTAATTACACTGCTCTGTTGAATTAGTGCATCCTTCAACCAACTAAACAAACCCCCTGGACCTTGGTTCCAGTGGTTGCAACAGTTGTAATCAACTGTTAGTCATTTTTCTAATCCTAGCCGGCAGTTATTCTGGCGGTAGGTGCAGGCGTAATCCCATGCCAGACTTCACGGGTGGTTTTCCAGTATGCCAGAGTGAATGAATAGGCCTTGATTTGCTCATTCCGGCACGTTCCTCAAGGCTTGCTCCGACCGAGCCAAGATTATCCCCACAAGAGTCTCCCCGCAGGGGCTGCTATTTGCAGGATGATGGAAGTTGGAGTAAACTTTTTTCTCTGGACCAGTGGAATATGTGGCTACTCTGATAGGACACAGACACACACACACACACACATGCACACAAATTATGTTAGACCTGGCTTTATAGCCCAATGGATGCTGTCCCAGATTTGTTCAGTATTTCTCCATTTTCCAGCAGTGTAACTGTTGAGGTGGTGTATCATTTGTTTTTTTGTACTTTAACAAATAAAGAACTGGGTCAGGTGGTCCAGTTTACATTTTTGTGTGATGTTATTTGGCACGACAATTAAGTTGTGAGGTTTTGTCACGTTCACAGAGTGGAGACGAAGGCACAGTGTTCTCAGAATTGTACCAATATTTACAATAGATAACAATCACTGTTTGTCTTTAGGGTTTGCAATACTGGCCTGGCTGGCTTAGTTTGAATTTTAGACACTATGCGTAAAAATGGAAGAAAAAATTGAAAATATTTCATTTCCAAACAAGGAAATGTGTTATTAGAGGAAGTGTTTGCAGGAATGAGACATGTACGGACAGAAGGTAAGGGGTAGTTTCCCTCTTTTCTGTCAAAACTGCCCTTTCACAAGTTCCATTTCCATTTCCCTTTTTTCATGTCTCTTACTTTTCTTTGTCTCTTTTTCTCTTATTGTTCATTTATGTGTGACCTCATTCCTCTCATTCATTCTGTGTCTGTTTCTCTTTCTTTAAATCTTTCTTACGATGTCTGTTTTTCTTTATCTCATCATCCACTCACACGTACATACACACATATACATGGAGCAGTGGTGTGTAGGAAGTTTCTTATCAGTACGGCTACTATAGTCATCAGTAAAGTGCTGCACTGTTTATGTAGCCGCGACACAAAGGAGTTATTTATTTCTTGGTTTCCCTGCTTTCCTCTTCCCCTGCTTCCTTAAAGTATTTCCCAGGCAGGAGAGGTTATGGTGCCTCAGTGTATGTGTGTGTTTCCATGTGTGTGTGTGTGTGTGTGTGTGTGTGTGTGTGCATGCACATCCATCTGATTCAGGTTCGTATCCTGAAAAGGTAAAGATCATGAGAACAGTGTGAACTGTGGCTGATGATGGAAAGTGACAAGCATATTTTCGGGTGGAGCGTTTTTCATTGTTTAAAAAGTCGTATTTGCATGAAAACGTTGCTGAAATCATCTGATTGGGCCTCTTTTCGTTGAGTGCCAAAGCCACAGAGTTGACGTAATTACTTTCATTTTTTTTTTTCTCTTTTTCTCAGTATAATCTGTGTTTTTCAGAGACTTTGGGTGTTTTCCTGCCCATGTGGGTTGCGATTTGCAGAGTATCTGTCAAAACCAATGACATGCTCACTTCCAGCATGACCTGACTGCTGGGAAACCATCGCCGATCTGTTAGACAGTGACTTTAACACTCTTGCCAAGACTTAAATGCCATACCAACAGCCATCAACAGATGAGCTGCGAGCTGGAAAAATCATTGATTAAAGAATAAAAAAAATCAGTTCAGCTGAAATTCAAACCAAAAAAAAGGACCTCAATGACAAGATAGCAACATGGAAGCAAAACTCTGAATGTGTGTATGTACATGTGCACGCATATGTGTCATACATCTGTGCATGTGGACTTGTGTACGCTACTGATGCCAAGAACTCCCTTTCAGCAGGTGATGCATCTCCCCTGTGATGTTCAGCATGTGTTTTCATGGTCAAGCCTGTTAAACGACACTCAATCATCTCGACAGACGCACAGATGTGCTCAGCTGGGAGTTATACAAAGACAGGCAGAATGGCTCGCTGGCATAACAGCACTATAATGCTGTACTGTCTGTTTATGAAGTACAGATTGACACTGTGCTTTAAAAATGAATAATCTGGGAATCAAAAAGAAATAATGGAGGGAAATAAATTGGAAACATGAATAAAACCTGGACGAGCCACACAAAGGGGCCCATAGAGGCTGCACATTTCTATATGTCCCACAATACAGGAGTGAATCAGAAACATACTGATGATTTTGCTGTTTCTATATATTTGCCAGCGCTGGAGATAAAATGTTTGCTGTTAGGATGGCACTGACAGGAAGGAGCTATTAAACACAGTGGAGTGTTCTCCAGAGGAATATGATGTGGTTCACAAATAAAGTTGACATCCTGACCTGAGACCTGTGAGTGGTTTGTAGAACAGCCAAAAGAAATTGTTCATCCTCTGTGTCCCAAAAGGTGCTCTATTATGGAAATTACAGTATTTCCATTAAATTACAAGCTTCCTATTTGGAGACTATGACTCTCCATTGAAATTCAGCAAATTCATGGAAATCTTGGTATTTTTTAAAAGATTTTCTGTTATGCTCCAAACTGCTGGTCAAGAGAGATTTTGACTTGATTCTGCTAATTTCATAGTCTCACTATTTCAATGGGATGCTATGTTGCTCTGGGTCATAATTTTTGACATAGACACAGATTATTTCACCTACTGAGCAGGCCTCGCTGGTAGTTTTATAAAAAAGAGGAATAGGAGCATGTGAGTGTGGTGTTAAGGTGACTGAAATAGAGCAAAAACATGGAGGAAAGGAGACGGGTTTCTTTTGACAGGTGGAGTTAGTCCTCCTGAACTTCCCGCAAAACCCCTTAAACAAACACAGCACGTCTGTCTGTCAGAGTAATCAGCCCTTTCGGTGTGAAGTCCAAAGTCTGGGACCCCGTGGCTAAAGTCTATACGGCTCTATAAGGAAAGACTAATCACATTTAAAACATACACACACGCCTGCACACTGAGACTAATCGCATTTGATAAACCAATAGAGCACGGGACATAAGGTGACGCACTGAAAATAGGAAGGTGTTCGGTTTAAGCTTCCTGTTACGTTGAACTGGTCTCCCGCTGGTGTCGCGCTGAATCCAGACCCCGAGGAAACCGGAGCCCAACCAAACCACAGCTTCCACTTGGAGCTCGCACGCTCTACCCCAGCCCAGACTCACAACACACACTCTCTAGGTTTTATTAAGCTTGAAAACGTTGAGGGAAAATCAAAATTTATAGCCCGCTTGATGTCGTCCCTCCTGCTTGTTCCCCTACAAAGGCAGCTGTGCTCTGTTGAAAGTTTACTTTGTGTGTTTTAATTAATCTGTCAGTGTGTTTGACTTGCTAGGATCAATAGCTGAGTGAGGAAAAGGCTGCAGGTTGGAGCGTTCACTGTCACCACCTGCCTCAGTTGCATCTAATGGACGGTCAGCGGTGACAAACGGTCGAGTTCACACACAAATAGACAGCGAGATCGAAAACTTTGTGAACGGTTTCATGCTGGGAACAGCTGGCCCCAGCTATGCATGCTTACTCTCTCTAGTCCTGCATTTTTTTTGTCTTCCCCTCTCGCTCAGCGACTCACGCATCTGCTAACGATGGTGACAGGATGTGTGTGATGAGGGATCAGGATAGTGTGTCTGCTATGTGAATCGCTCTCATAACATCCATCAACACTTACTGTGCATTTGTCACCTGTTTGCTACTGGAGACTCAGATACCATGAGTTATGTCCATCTCAGTTTTACGCTCATGCTTTTAGCTCTCTGTGTAATGACGTGGACTCTTCTTTATGGTTGCCATGTCTTTCTTAAAGGAACAGAAGGTGTTAATGGAAATATCAAGGTTTTAATCACAAGTTTTTATCATATGAACTCCATTTTTAGTCATGTTTGGCTGCAGAGATGCCAATGCCAGGCTATTGGTCCATCAGTGTGGTCCAAATTTAAATATCTTTAAGTTTTCGAGTGGATTTCCATGAAATTTTCTACATTTATTGTGACTAGAGTTAGAGATCACCATTGTTGTGTCAATTTTCTTTGTTAATGCAGGTTTTCTTCATCAAGCTCTGTTGCATTTACATAAAATGGGGTGTTTGGTGAGTCAGTTGACTCCTCCTGTACACACAAAAGCCAACTGCATGCAGCCTTCTTTCATCAAAAGGAAAAGGTTGTTGTTACGGTAAAAAGCAACTTTCTTGCTGCAAAGAAGGCAATGAAAGGAACTATTTGATCTTATAAATATGTCTGTTAATATGTTGATTTTACCAGCTGATGCAATGACAGTAGCTCCTATCTATTTGAAATGTGAAAACTGCCTATTTTTAGCTCTTTAATTTTGAACTTACAGTGTAGATACAGTATATTAAGACATTGTATTTAAGAATTACACGGTATCCCATAATAAAGAATACGTGGAAAGGCATCACTGAAAGGGTGCTGCTGTTTAAAGCTGATAATATCCCTGAGTTCTAAACATTACTTTATGTGCAGTATAAATTATTGGCCAATTGTAAGCTAATAGTAATCTATCCATGTTAGCAGAGAGCTGCCTTTGTGACATTAAAAACTGAGACTTAAGGACCAACAGACTTTGCTAACCCATTCATCTTGCTTCATAGTATGCACCTGCTCTCCTTTGGTTGCGTTTCTGACTGATTTCTGACCCCAGTGGTTGATTTCTCTTACCTCCACTAACCACAGCTGTTGGCAAATCTACCCAGACTGAAACTATATATATAGCACATTAGTGCAAACCTTTTTTTTTTTTTTCAAGCTACATTTTTTTTGGCTGAGGCACCAGCTCTGAGCCCAGATTCTCAGACGATCTTAATAATATCACTTTCAATATCGCAACACCAATCAGCGTCAAAACCTTAAACTCTCCTCTTTTCTGAGAGCACATTTCTCCGCTCTTTGCTGGGTGCTGGATTCTGGCCCGTTTTTGGTAAATCATTCCTTTGTCTTTTTTTTTTTTTCCTCAGAAGCAGTAGTTTGGTTCCATATCACTAGCTGTTGGCATATGCTGTGTTTTAAACCTATCACAGTGCTCATTCATGTGTGATCTGACTGGCCAGTGCCTCTGTGGAGAGGATGGCCTTACGCCTCATTAAGCCCAATACTCTGTACCATATGGCAGTGAGGGCTTTTCTTCTCTCACTTTCTCTCTCCAGTCTGACTGGTTTCTATTCAGTTTCTTCATCTCATCTGTTCGTGACTATCTCGCTCTCCATTCTTTCTTTCTTTTTTTTTTCTTACGTTTTTACCCCATGTGTCAAAGGCTTTTACCCTTTTGGTTCCTGCACTCTTCTGCTCTCGACTTTGTCTTTTCCTCTGCTATTTTAAAGGAATCAGGAGTGAGATGAAGTATGGAAAGTATTTTTTTTTGCTTTGCGCTGTGCTGCTTGTTTTTGTTGCACTCTTGCCCAGAACACCAAAACAGGCATCATTTTATTCTTTGTCCTGGCTCAATAACTCCTCATGTGTATATTTTCCCTAAAAATGAAATAAACCAGTGAAAGTAAACCTAAACTCAGAGACAACCTCTGTATCAGTGGGCTCTTTTTAAGATAAGCATGTCAGTATTAGATGATGTGTTGACGCTTCACTCCATTCCATCAGTTTTACTTCTCATCTTTTATTATCATTCATCTGTTAAGCCTATTAAAGGTCGAAAAAGGTTGCAAAATTAATTCCATCATTATTTCCCATTGCCCATGTGTTATATTTGAATCACTTGTTTATTGCCATTAACAGTAGATTTACAACTCAGAGAAAGCAACAAATCTTTACACCTCAGTGTATAGAAAACATTTTTTAGAAGCCATTTTTGGCTGATGAATGATTTACTTGATTAATTGGTTTTCAAAATCATTGCATATTATTTCTAACAAGTCAGGAACTGACTATTGTTTTAGCATACAAGCAGGAGACCTAACCAAGGACGACTATTGTCACATTAAACTGCATAACAATGGAGGTTTGCAGAGAGAATAAAAACATTTACAAATTGAAAAGCTTGTCTTTAGTGCAGCGAGATTCTTTCCACAGCCTGAAACTGACAAGATAGACACTTAAGCAAGAATACAACCCAGAAAGCTCTGCAAGAGTGAGGAATGGACTGAAATCAAACAGGATCCTCCAAACAAAACACAGACCAAGCTGTAGCCACACATACACACTATTTCTATCTGTCTTATCGCACGACGTGGTTGTGCCTGTCTTTTCCCTTCAGCCTATCTCTCTATTCCAGCTCTCCTGGGCTGCTTTTGCATTGTGTTTCTTTTCAAACTTATCTGCCTTCCAGATGTCCCCCCCTCTTTCTCTCTCTTTCTCTGTCTGTCTGGGCCTCCATTTTCTCACTGTCTCATCTCTAACTGCTCCTAATTCTCGCTCTTACACTGGAGTTTGAGGGTAAAAAAGACTGAACTCATATAACACGAATACTCACACGGTCACACATTCGGCTTTAATGCACGCACAAAACTGCAACTACACACACATACACACACAGACACACCACACAACACCACGCCACACGCGAGTGGCAGGTGATCCCGAGGCTCTCCACAGTTCATTTGGTCACGCTAATCTAATTTCATGACACATTGAGTTAAGTTGGTGTAAATTAGTATGCTTCCTGTGTTTCTCTAGATTGTATTTGCTTTGGGAGGGGTTCTGCAGTTTGGGGACAGCAGGTGGTCGATAAGTTCGGGGTGAAGGGCGGTGAAAGCGCTTGTTTCCCAGCGTATCAGATTCTGTCATTTCGGCTTTACAGAGAGATAGATTTGAAGTCATAGCTGGGTGTGACCGAGACATTTCTCCTCCGACTTTGAGTTTATGTCATATTGTGCTGAAAAGATCTGAATGATTTAAGGCTTTTAAGCCATTTTATGTTGTCTTTTTATGCACCACTGAGGCACGACTTTCTATTGGTGCTCGTATTTGTGTGTGTGTGTGTATGTGTGTCGTAGCAGCAGCCTCGGGCCTGTTATCTGGCTGACTCTGCTCCTCTGGTGTTGTGTCTGGCCCGGCTCAGGGGTCTCAGGGGTCAAAGACTGTGCAGCTACAGATATTTGTTTTCTCAAATGAATCATCCATTTAATCATCTCACTTGTCCCCTTCTTCTTCCCTCTCACCTCAGGAACTGAAACTTGGAGAGATGCTCAGAGAGAGAGACAGACAGACATAAGTGTTCCAGATCTAGTGTTGCCTTCATGGTGCCAAAAGACACAGTATTAAACAATACAGCTGATCCTGCCTGGTCTGTGTGAGATCACAGAAATGGCACTGGCTTACAAAAGAATTTTATACTCAATATGGTCCACATAAGGTCGCTTGCTTTCTTTACATCTCCCAGATGCATTTCTTTCATGCGTGCACCTTGTATTGTCTTTTCTTTAGACTTCAGCTTTTATAAGGATAGTTCTCACCATGAGATGTCTATTAAAGGGTTAGAGCAACACCAGAAAGAATGAAAGAAAGTTTCCACTCCCCCCCTCCGACTGGAATCTTTTAAGAGAATATCTCGCTACTTCCCACCTGCCCGCTATCACCTCTTTACTCGCCTTTACTCCCTCTAGTTTTTGATAGATGTCTGGTTTCACTGGGCTGAAGTGAGGCATTTCACTGTGCATATACGCTATGTATATATTATACAATTTAACAGCATTATGTGTGGATGTATGAATTGCATGTACAGTAAAGAAAAGAAGCACAGCATGAAACCCTGGTGCTCTGGCTTTAGGGATAAAAACCACAGAAAAGCCGGAGACTTATTTCCACTGTGGGCCTCCGTGCTTGTGAGCGTCCGTGTGTGTGTGTGTTTGTGGTTGCTGGCTGTGGTCTGTCCGACAGGGTTGGAGGGACTGCAGGAGTGGAAATAACTTTACTGTTTGCATGGGCAACTGCTGGGATTTGTTGTGATGGACTGTGCAAATCTTAAGCTACAAGGGCGATGGGACGAGGATGAATGAAGTAGTGATGAAAATAGAAAGAAAGGTGAAGAAAAAGGGAATAAAATGCAGAGGCAGAAATTGATAGACAAGAAAAAAAAATGTATTTATGAGCTTGATTGTTTGACTTTTTCTCCATCCCAAACCCCTGCTGTTTTTCCTTCAATAGAAGGAGTGCCATCACTCTGGAGGTTCCTCTGTAGCCTTCTGGACTCAGTGAACCCTTCCAAGCAAGACAAGCTGAATATTAATTTAATAAGCAGCCTTGAGATGAGGAATAAACCTCAGTTTTTTTTCCCCTTTCGAATTGACAACCAGCTCGGTGCGGTTTGGACTTTAGAAACTACCACGGTGCTTATTGCAGTATCATCTATCCTTTCTCCAAGGTCTCATTTATCAATCATTTCGGCACAAATAGCTCTGATATTCCTTTTGAATGAACATTTGCTGCAATATTTGTAAAGCTACACCGACATTAGCGCTAATGAGATGCTTATAAATGCTCGCCTTTGAATTTGATGCTCATCATTGAGGGCTTTGATTATTTCTCTAATCTTGGGTTTAAACGTCCTTGACAAGGCTCACAAGTTTCATACTGCTTCGAGCAACTTTCATCTGCTTCAGGGTGGTCTATCTTTTTTCTAACCAACCTACTGTAACTCGTTATTAAGGAGAAGGGATTCTTCATCTTGCCTGTCACTGTGCCTTCCCGTATTCCCACCCTGCAATTTGGACGAAGCTCTTGCAAGGAATATGACAGTTGTACGGACTGTCACAGAGAGGTTTTTTTTTTTGTCTTCTTCTTTTTTAAATTGCAGCACATCTTGCAGTCAGCTCATGCATAAGATGTTTATGTTGGAGTCTTGTGAGAGAATCTTCCTGACATGAAACAGAAGTGGCTATGTGTTGTTTTAACCTCACGCTGAGTACATTTACAGGCATTTGGCTTTGTGGATAGGTGTTGTCTGAGGTTAGGTAAATCATATGATTTGGCCTGCGTTCCGTCTGGCTGTTATGAGTGATTTAACTTTTAGAGTAAGGATGTGTCAGGTTTAATGTCAATTTAGGAGAACCAACATTTCTGGTGCACGGGCCCAAATTCAGCTCTGTGGTTTTGGATCAGATTTACTGCGGCCTAACACACCCTGGTGTGCAGCGTGCAGTTTAGGAAGTTCTTTATACTACTTGGAATAAATCTCTTGGTTTTGAAATAACATGTCCGTCTTGCAGAATTGAGCAGTTAAAGTGCTACTAGATAATGTTCTCAAGTCGAAGTGTGCAGGCATAAGTAAGAAGAGCGGGACTGTTGTGACTTAAGAGTATGTCGGAGTGAGCAGACTAGTGACAGAGATACATTGCTGTCAGAATTCTGGATTTTCGGAGCAATCAGACACTCAGCTTCTTTTCCTTGATGTTGCTCTGCTTCCATTAAAGGGATCAAAAGGAACTGACAACAGAATGGAGTTACACCAGTCATCCTTAAATGTCAGCATCTGGTGTCCAAGCTGCTGTCACTCACCACAGCTTAATGTTTTCACATCATGGCTCAGCAGAGCGGGACTGTTGTGGCAAGCGGGGGCAGTAATGTTGGCTTGAAGATGAAAAGGGATATGTTTTTTATTCAATCCGATGCCCTGCTCACAAACCTGCAGATGTTAAGGTTTCAAAATATGTCTTCAACATGAAGGTTGGAACCTTATCCTGCACCGACATTTTGACAACAGCTAAGCTAACAGCTACATTAAGTTGGCTAGCCTGTCTGCTTAGCCCCTTGTATCGGGTTGTGGGTTGCCAGGTTGCATTGACAGATGGAGGGAAATTGTATGCAGCGTGTGGATAAATAGGGCATTTTGTTTTAACAGATGATCTGGCAACCTTAGAAATGACAAATAAACATACAAACTTGTGGATTTTAGTGCGAAGATTAGTCGTTGGAAATTTTTTAGGACCATGCAAATTTTTAGGCGTTTTCTGAGACAAAGCAACAAAATGGAAAAGCACAGAAGATAGCCTTAATGAGAACTATGAGGCAAACCAAGGATAAACATTGGTCTTGGCAGGAATTAACTCATTTTTTTCACAGAGGGGAAGAAAATGAGAGTTTTTTGTTTTCTAGTCATTTCTTAATAATAAAAGTATTTTTTCTCAAAGAAGGGATTAGCCTCACTGTTACATTCTAAATATTCTTTTCTACAATAATTGAACACAAGTCTAGATACATCCACATACAGATCAGTACACATCTTCCGCAGATTAAAGGCCAATGACAAGTGATGCATCCAAATCAAGGACAATAAAACAGGTGAAACAGTTAAAACAGTTAAAACAGAAGCTTTGAAAGAGCCAGACACAAAGACCCTCATAAACTGTATGTGGGACATCTGAATAGGTAAGTGAGTGTTTTGAATGGGTGTTGTGATGTTTCTTTTGTATTGTGTGGAAAAAAAGAAACAGTGTGTAGGTGTGTCTGCATCTGCTAATGATTGTCCAGACCATTCCTCTCTGGACTGCGTCAGCATGGATTGTGAATGGAGGAACCCTGTAATGTGGGTGATGCACAGTCTCTCAGTGTCTCCAGTAATGGCAGACCTTCATATGCTGGCCAGCATCTGACTCTCTGTTGGGGAATATCAATTTAGAAAGCTGGAAGTGGTCCCTTGTGTCAAGTTGTGCTCACAAATAAGAACACACATGTTGGTCATACATAGACATACACTTGTATCCATGCCCATGCACAAACACACAGACACGTGCACATTGATAAGCACCTACACCACTGGCAGGCTGTTTAGAGTATTTTGTGCCCTGCTCCAGGGGACGATTATGGAGGAGCTGCTTGATTGCAAGAATCTTGGAGTGCCGGATCTGCCGTTTTAATACCGGATACAAGGGATAATGTGAATCCATCGAAGGGCATTTTCTTCTCTCAACTCTTTGTTTCTTATCTAAAAAACTGCTCTCTCAAGTCATGCAGATGGAGAAACTGAGATCACAGGAAGTGCAGATCAGATAATACTACTTCTTTTGTGAATAATGGATAATGAAATGTACACTTGTACTTTAGTGAATTGCAAAAGTCTGATCATGCTGAATCAAAATCATGGCTGTTTGGTACCTTGCCAGTTGATGCAGCTTTACTTATCTGCATGATATTATAAGTCAGCCTTACAGAAACAAAAAACAAAACATGTACAAGTAATAACTTTGTAGAAAAATTCTCTTTGCATCTGTTGCAATACCAAAAAGTTATTCTCATCAGCTACATGCAGCTTTTAAGAGTTAAAATAAATGTTTGTGCTTTTTTTCCACTGACTCACTCACTCACACACTCACTGACTCACTTAGTCGCTTGCTCACTCATTCCCTCACTATCACTCACTTGTATAACCACATCAAAAAATAATCATCAGTTTTCAAGGAGCAAGATGTGTAAATTTTGCAGGGAATTTAATGTACTTGCATAAATATTTAAATATTTCCTGATGAAAGCTTAAGGTGCCATATGTGGATGATTGATAGTAAATAAATAAAGAGCTCTGGAAAGAGCAGGACTCAGCACATTTTAGACAGCAAGTGGAGGTAGAGGCAAGAAAAAATGAGAGGGAGCCGTGAAAAGGACGGCTGCATGTGGTGTGAAAGCATGGATGCAGGATGCAGCAGAATGACGGTTACCATGACAATGAGAGACATAGAAGCAGGTCAAGGGAGGTGGTGGTGGGGGGGCCAAGCCAATTCATCACCGCTTACTCCTGCGCTCGTGTTTGTGTGACTTCACCTCTATCTGCCAGAATACGCCCTTGAAACAGGCGATTTCCCTCTCCCTCTCACTACCTCACTTGCACACACATTTACACACATTTGTAAGAGAAGTGGAGCAGTGCAGTGGAGGATTGGATGTGGAGCAGACTGGGAGTGGGCAGACTGGCCATTCAGGTCGTCTAACACAACATTTTCCTTAGAGAGAGTGCAAAAGAAGACAAATGTTGCTTTTCAGTCTTCATTACACTTAAACAGTCTATCATTCTCTGCACTGTTTACACGACATTATCTCCAAGGACATGCAGAAAGCCAGAGGTATCACAAAATGCCACAGCCTGCACTTGAAATACTATTGATCGGACATAATGACTGCAATGAGGAGACTCTATCTGTCTTTGCAAATTAAAACAACCAGATGGGAAGAGTGCAGATTGGTCTGTGTGTGTGTGTGTGTGTGTGTGTGTATGCGTGTGTTTGAGTGTGCAAATGCAGGGGGGGAGGAATCTTCCATCCAAAGGTATCTTTCATCGCTGTCAGGTGGAGAGTGGGGTCATGTTATTGTAACTGGGCACAGGCGGACTCGTCATGTGAACACTCACCCGTGTGAAGGATGACCGCTATTACTTCATACAGATAGCATGCGTATGTGTGCATGTGTGTGGTGGGGGAAGCATTGATGGGTTAGGGTTGGAGCCATCCCTCGGTGGTAACCATAGCAACAGGACTCTCAATACCATAGGGAGCGAAGGAGGGGGTGGCAGAGGGAATAATGGGGAGTGGGGTTGGCGTCTGTATCTTATGATAAGGGATGATCTGGATCTGCGCCTCACTGAGCCAAAAT
>JAQNCA010000006.1:12649801-12666875 GCA_029783725.1 Acanthurus tractus
ATGATCGTGGACCCTTTATGGCCCCTCAATCTACACAGCCTTGGCGTCTGGACCCAAGTTTTGTTACCTTTGCTCTGATTGGAACGCCACCTAGGAGAGACAGGTCTTAGAAGTCAAGTCTGGTTAGCTGGCAAACCACAGAGCCAGGACAGATGTAATATGAGATGGAGGCTACAGCAGACCTATGGAAACACGGGGACGTCCGTTTATAGTCTAGCTATAGAGATTTAATCTGTGCTATTAAGCTGGCCAACGACGTCTCTCTGCTGGTCCTCTCTCATGGGAATTTTCAAAGAGAACTATTAATATGATTTACCGTGAATAGATCTCAAATAGTCCTGTCTGCATCTCTGGATCTGTTCTTTTTCCCCTTATTTTGCTCTTCTCTTTCTGCCTTATCGTAACTGTTCGCTGATATACATGCGCATCATTAACGAAACCGCAGTATACGGTAAAGTATACTGCGTGTTTATACATGCAGTAAACGTCAAGTTCTCTTTGTACACACATGGGACTGTGTAGTATTTCCCTGCAGGGTCTCTGTGGCTGAGGTCAGGAGCTCATGTAACCTGCTCCTCCTTGTTTTTTAACTCCAGTGCCCCCCCCCCTCAGCCTCACTCCAATGTCCTGATCAATTACAGCTACTGGAATCACACGAGGCACTTCCCCTCCATCCTCAGCCCCCTCCCCACCTTTCGGTCATGGTAAAGTTAGCAATGTAGCATTGCCTGCCTAATTTCTCTGTGATGAAGAATGTGGACTGGATGTTGGCTGCATATCAACTAAGGGTGCTGCATATCTGTATTTGCCGCTGGTTTTGTGATGCTGGTATTTCACTGTTCTGCTCATTTTTTCCACACTCGACCACGTCCATTTTTCCACAGGGTATGATTTGAATTAATCATTTTCTGTGCATTGGTTTATTTTTTAATGAAAAAAGAACCCTTTAAATATATCAAAAAAATATTTTAAAAAAAAAAGCTGAATATTTCCTCCATCTTTGCTCCACTTGCTCTTATGCTTTTTCACTCGCACACTTGGAAGCAATCACACAAAGCCACACGAACACTCCCACATGTTCCATCACTCAGTGTTCACTGTTCATGTATAGAAATGGTGGGAAAAAGTGAATTATCAACAATGATCTCAGCACTCTAGCACTGTATTCTCCATCTGGCATACAGTTTATGACTGACCACCTCTGGGGTGAGTCAGCTGAGAGGAAATTAGTCTAATTATTGGGCTGAATTTGCAGCAAATAACTGCTGCAGGACGTGGAGGATAGAAGAAGGGATAAAGAGAGGAAAGGACTTTGATCTTAGTAGGGATGGTAGAAAACTTGAGGGAGAAAGTGCTTATGAATTAATAATTTCTCAATTGCTTTGGTCTTGGTTTGTTCCAAGCTTCATGTCAATCTATTCCTCTGTCCGTCTCATCTTCTCAATCCTCTTTCCCTTAAGGGATTGGTTTAGCAGATGTATGTAAACATCCACATATGTGTGTCTGGTTTATCCATCCCTCTGATTGGGTTAAGGCCTGGGCCCGGGGCAGAGACCGGGGTTAGAGAGGGGTCTGAGGCCCACTACTTGAATGAGCTGGTGAGTTTGGACCTGAAGCCATCTGTCAGCCTTGTCTTCTTCCACATAGTGTGCACACACAGAAGGAAATTAAAGGCAACCAGCTTTTAGGACGAAACGTCTCCTCTCGAAACTCCAGTTTTTCTTGGACTGAGAGATTGCAGGGTAATTTAGATGCTTATTAGGTTTCATGGCTTTAATGCCTGTGTAAACTTATTTTGTAGAGGATGTCATGCATTGGCATCAGTAAAAATTTTTTCTCTTGACTGCTAAATGTTGGCATCTCGAAGAACGTGCAGCACAATGAGGGCCACTGTGGTGTGTTGTTAACACAGGATTTACAACAGTAAATGTAAAAAATTGAGGAAAAAGGTCGAGAAATCACAATCTGGCTTTTGACGAGGTGGAGAAATTGCCTCACAAGCTTTGAGAAGATGGACGTGGGCTTGTGTTTCTGAGTCCCTGCTGGAGGGCGTCACAGGGTCACACAGGTTAAGAGGGCTGCCGCAAATATTGGAAAACACTTGGACATGGCCAGAGACAGAGGTAGGAGGTAGTGTGGATCGTCCACTATTAGGAAGGTTGGTGGTTTGATCCCTGTCTCCTCCAGCCTGCATATCAAGTGTCCCTGGGCAAGTTATTAAACCCCAAATTGCTCCCAACGGCTCTTCCATTAGTGTATGAATGTGTGTTTGAGTTAGTAAGTGCTGATCTGTGATCTAAAACCCTTTCAGTGGTCAAAAGAATTGAAAAACACTATTGAAAGGCAGTTTGTTGACCAAGTGTTTTCATAGTTGAATTGCTTGCTTTTGTTTTCTTTTACGAGCACGCTTGGATAACCTCAGATGACAATTTAAACCTTGTCTGACCCATCTGACTGCTTATGTTTCTTGCCCTGTTAAACTTAATCATCGAGATAACTCACAGAAATTACATCTAAAACTAAAAAAACAAGATCCAAGTTTTCTCACAATTCTGTTTTACTTAAAAAAAAGTACATTTTTAATCTCCTCTTTTTCCCTCTGCCCAGCTTCCTACTGCTTTCTCATAAAAAACAACCTATCATGTTGCTCCTGTCATAAAGTTGTACCAACATTCGGGTCCAACTTCCAGTCTCTCATGCCCAGTTGTCATTTAACACCCATCGTAACCTGAGGTCAGCTCTGTTTCCATGCAGTTAGTTGCATTGGAAGTTACCTGCATGTGCTGTATGTGTATGTGCAGTGCATACAGTAAGCCTATATGAGCATGCTTGTTTGGGTTTAAGCTCATTTTGTGTTTATACGTCCAAGTAAATCATGTGGAGCCCGAGCTGAGTGGAGTGTTTGTAAGTGTGCTGCAGGCTGGAAAAGCAGTGGTTTAAGGTCATCTCTCATGTCATCAGTGAACGAGTCTGAGCTATGTAATGCTTTATATGTAAACAAATGATAAATAATCTCCTCGAAGCCCCCATGTTTGTGTGTATTTCTGTGTATAGTCAACGGAGGACAGATAACCAGTTATTGGCCATGACAGAGACAAGTATTATTAATGAAACCATGTAAATGGAATGTGGTTTATCCTTTTTTTATCAGTAAAACCAATCACTTGTAAACTTTGAGATCAATGTAAAGGAGACGAGAAACAGTTTGAGGCTAAATTGCTCTGACATTTCGGATCTCTCTTTTTTTTTTGTCTCTCTGTTTCTCTTCGCACAAACACTGGTGTAGAGTGACTTCTAGGGTAGTTTATAATGCTGACTGGTGCTCTTGTGTTACCCCCACCCTCTTGACACACAAACACACACACGCACATGCAGACAATCCCTCCCTCATCCAGTGAGGTTGTGTTTCACTCTGTCGCTTCAATATTTTATGCCCCTTGTACCATCAGTGCTAAAACATTTACAGGCCTATTGATCATGTGCTGGCATGAAGGGGGCAGTTTAGGAGACCACCCTCCCAAAACCCAGACATGAGGCATCAAAGCACCAACGCTTGATGTTTACATTGTGGCCCCCTTTGCTGTAGCAATCATTTGTGTTATTCAAAGTGCATGTGCATCACAGTGTGTAGTCCATCCTTTGCAAGTCGAGTGCCAGGATTACTTCCCCCTCCCTCTCTGAACTTAACAACACTGGAAATGATTACTGGGAATTGCCTTCGCTTCAAAGACTCCCGCCTGCGAACTCGATGACAAACCGATCCGTTCGGTTCCCCTCGGCTCTGTGTTGCCTGAGCTGATAGGAGGAGGTCGACCTTTGAGGTTTTGAGAGAGAGTTTTCTGTTGAGAAAGTTAAACATCCTCGTGTTTCAAAATTCATAATCATGTGATGAAATCAACGTTGTATTACATTTGTGTTTCGTATCTCGTTCCTTCACGCGGGAGCTCCACGCTGAGGGAGAGGCCTCCTTTGATCTGAGAGTTTCAAAACTGTCAGGATCAGTCCTGAAACAACCTTGTAGTTCCTTTAAAAACATGGCTGAACAGGCCAAGAATATCACATACGGTGAGAACCTGTTGTATATTGTGTTATGTATAGTCAGCAGGGCAAAACTAAACATTTCAGGGGGCTGTGGAGCTCACAAAGAGGGAACAAGGGAAAGAAAACCGCTGCTATGATCTGGAGGGGAAACATTCATTCAAAACTTTGGAACCTGCACGGTGCCAATTTTGTCGCTAATAATATTGAAATACATTTTCGAGATTTAGAGCTAATTTCATCACGGCCATTTAAATCGTGTCAGATGTGTTTTCAATTCCCTGTATTAAATATCCCCAAATTAAACCCATGTGGCACCTCAGCGAGGTAAAGCAAACAACCAGAGGAAATGAATTATATTTGCTAACGGGATCTGACCCAGTTCTCTGCCATTGCTCTTGCGAACAGGACAGTCTCTCTGTGTGTGACTTTCATGTTGTCATGGTAACAACTGAGGAGACAACCACATCATAGGGTCTCCTCTCTGATCCCTGAGCTGACTTTCACCATAACTGAAACATCAATTTTTACACAATGAGCCGCATTATAATTTGAAACTAACTGTAAACGAGATGCACATGAAAGCGCACATGAAAGCGCGTACGCAAAACACTCACGCTGACATGTATTAACCTCTCCTCCTGAACCAGTTGTACTAGCAGCCAGCTGTTTGATTAAGGCTCTATGAGTAATCCAGATGTGTTCTCCAGTGAGTAGACTTCTATAATGAACGAATGAAAGGCTTTTTTCATCTCAGCCTCTGTCCGCAAAGCTTTTCTTCTTTATTATTTTACAGAGTCTTGGTCATGGCTGGCGGAGGTTGGTTTTCATACCTCGTCCCCGACGCTTTTGTGCAGTCTGTCATTGTCAAGCTCTTACTTACACAAAAACAGTTATGTATTTGCACACGTGCATACACACACATTTGTCTGTCAGAGTGGGTAGCATGCAAGAAATCCCATTTAATCGTGTTCTGATTGACAAGCATCCTTTTTGTTCTTGTTCATAATGAGGTTTGTTTGATGAATAGAAGAGAAAAATGCATAAAGACAGCACGCTCAGTGCACCTAAACATCAGATCACTTGAAGCCATTTGAAGGCTCCTCGCTGTGTGTGCCAGCTCTATTTTCTACATGCCTGTCTCTCTGCCTGTGCGAGAGAAATTTTAGGATGTTGATAAGGAGTTTAAGTGTAGCTTAGATGTGCAAATCAATTCTACACAACACAGAGACTAGAATGTAAGGAAAAAAACAACATTTTGTGTCACCGATCGTTTTATGTTTGCAAGAGGAGGAATGAGAGGAGGACAGGGTGTGCTGAAAAAGCAGAGTGGAGGGATGAGTGTGTTTCTCCCGAGGCCTTACTGTAAAAAGGTTTAATTGAATCTGTGGAGGAGAGGTGTGACACGCGTTACAGCCAACTGTGGTGATTGTTGAGTCAGACCAGAATAGATGCTGAGCTGCTACCCTCAATCTGGGAATTAAAAAAAAAAAAAAAGCAAATAAGGATGTTGTTGTTTGTCTGCATGTGACCTTTTTAAGAACAACTCAGTAAAGGGAGAAAATGAAAAATTTAATTTTTGAAAAATAATACTCTTTATTTGCTTCTCTATTGGTGTTCCATAATGTTTATTACCCAACAAAGGTCGTCTAATAAACTCAACAAATCATTTCTAATAGTAGATACATGTTTTATTCATGAGCCAGAAACACAGGCCGTCTCCTCTATGAAGGGATTTTTTGTATATAAGGCTAATATTTTTTTACTGTTTTAATGACTCATTTTGCAGAGCTTCAGAGTGCTTAAACTGTGTTACTGTTGAGAGAAACTCATTGTTAGCTCTCTTTATTTGTATGTTCAGTTATGACCTCACTGTTTCCACCTTCATACACTACAAAGTAGAAGGAATGTCAATTAATAGCTTTGTCATAGCAGTTGTGCCAGCAGCTATTTTCATCAATCAAATAGTTCTTAGAGCAACTACAGCGATTAAAGGTGTGTTGAAATGGAAAAATAGAGTTGAAGTCCGTGGAGGAAGTTTCTTTGCAGATATATCACTTATGGTTTAGTGGCATTTTGAGACAGAGTGTCTAAAGGTGTGTGTGAGTGTGTTTGGTGACTCCGTGTGCTTTCTTGTATGATTCTTGCATAGAAGTCCAGTTCCTGAGCCTATCGTTCCCAGCAGAACTTCCGTTTTCAGTTCTAACAATAGTGGCCGCTTCCTCGTTTATCGCATCATTTCCTGTCTCGGCTCTAATACCGTCTTACGCCACAGTGTCCGGTCCAAGAAACTGGAAATCCATAGCAAACCCACCAGGTAATCAAGGACAGGGTAAAAGTTGAAGGTTTGGGCAGAGCTAATTTGATGTTATAAATTAAATTAAGTGATTTCACAGCCCATGAATCATTTGTTCTCTCTTTCCTTAATACACTGATGAAAACCATGAACTTATACCCTTATTCACTTCTCATACCGCCATAGGAGCATAATCTGGTCATCTTCATGGTGTTGGCTCACCATAAAATTCTAATTTTTCACTCCTTCCGAAACAATTTCCTGTGCATTTCACATTTAAATGGCATGCAGAAATGTCAAATTAAGTTGAATTTCAGTGAATTGGGTCAGCTATTTGTAGCAAAAGGACAAAAAGGGAACTTTTTTTTAAAAGCCAAACTTAGGTATTGCACATGTGACTTCACAGAATTACAAAATTGCCATCAAAAAGAAAGTAACAAAATATCAATATTACTTTACTATGCTTATTAAGCATAAATTCCCCTTTAAGCTGTAAAATCAATACTAATTTGTGTACATAGTATGATAAAAGGCGACTGTAACCCTCTCTCTGCTCTCTCAGCTCCTGTGTGCTGTTACACGTATTCTGGATGTCATTTGACATGTTTTGTGCTTTATGACATCTCTGTCTGCAGATGAGAGATCTCAGTAATGACTTTCACAGGAACTTTAAGCCATCATCATGTTTTTGTTGCTCAGACGCCACAGACTGGGGGGTCTAGTGTGACCCAAGGAAACTCGAATCTTCTCGTCCAACTACTTACAGCTTGCTTCTGTCTCTCTCTCTCTCTCTCTTTCTCATCTATGGCTTTATTTCTAAGCCCATGTAAGGCTAGAATACTCAACAATGACAAAACCATTGCACTCCGCTTGGCTGTGTTTCATCATTGTTGAATTAACTCATTCCAGTAAGGCTGAGTCCTTCTGTAGAGTTTAACTAAAGTCACCTGATACACCTGGCCCAGAGCCTTGTTTACAGCAGCTGCGTAGTGGGCTGAAGGCAGCAAAGACGAGCGGTACGCTGCAGGTCACAGGAGGAGAGACTTAAGGAACACACTACTGACAAGTTAATCTAGTCTTGCTCTTCATCCAACACTCACTGCCATGAAAGATATACGGGGCAAAACTGAACCCAGGGGTAATGACAAGAACTTAAACTTGAGCAATAATGGTTTATTGTTTTGTTGTTCTGCCTGGAACTTTTCTTTTTGTCATACGTTTCATCTCGCCTGGGGATCAAGTCTAATGAAAGCATTCTTGTAGTGCCATGTGGCAGTAAAGCGCTGATTGTGTGCAATTTTCCTGGCAGATCTTGACTTCCATCATACAGCATGTAATCATAAAATTGGCACGATGTAAATACATAATTACTTCAATGTGTTTAGGAGATTTGGCATAATCAGATACGGACTCATCAGACTCAACTGACAGGCCTGATATCAAAATGGTTCAAGCAGCATGGCAAAAACATAAATATGATTTGAATTAAATTCAATTTAGCTGTTTTTTGTCCTCTTCAAAGTCTAAAGTCTCCCTAGACTTAAGTAACTCCTCATATCGGACTTTATATTGAAGGTAAAATGAACAAAACAGGATTTATATTCTGCAGCTGCACAGAACTTAATGTCTTCAACATTGTGCAAAGGACCAAGTCCGAGCCTCAAAACTTAAACTGAGAATATCATCAGATGACACTTGTTGTGTCAGCTGGCACTGAAACAGTGACTCACAGTGTGCTCAAAGTTTCTGCTTTAGAAAAATGCATTTTGCTTCCAGATGTGACAAATTTCCCTTGTATTCCAGTAAACCAGTGCTTTCATGATGGTTTAGCTGTTGTTCCATTATGGACAATAACATTAGTCATAAATTAGTAAGTAGTCTCAAATGGCAAATATCTTATATTGCAACAGAAGTAAAAAGTTTCTTAGTGTATATAATCCTTGGTGATTTGTATACCTATTTACTGTCAGTACATGAAGAGATAAGTCAACTCTTCTACTTTTTAATGTTTCAGTCTTTGCCATCTTTTAAATATTGCCCAATCGGAGACAATAAATATGAGTTATCATCATCAGTGAGTTATCAACTGCCTCTGGCTGTGCATGTGTCCACTCAGCGTTTCTTCATTGGTTGTTTTCTGAACCTGACACCGCTCTGTTCGCTGTTCTGGTTGAAAAACTGAGTGAGAGAGACACATTATCTACTGACAGAGCCAGTTCTTTAATGGAAGCCGCATTGCAGCTGGCGATCTGCTGTTGTAAGCCTTAATATGAGTTATCCATATGCATTGTGTCAATGGAAAGATCAGATTTTGCTTCATTGTTTTGCACAGAAATTGCTTTGGCTGGCGTAAGTTCGCTCGTTAGACCTCTGTGTATATCTTTTTGATTGCGTACAGTCTGTACAGCCTGAGTCTGTTTGTATCCTTGTCCTTTGTTCACAGCACTCGAGTGAGCACGGGTCCGTGAGTGCATGTGTGTAGCCACAGCTTGTGTAGCCCTGTGCCAGTATGTGCCACAGTGAGTGGTGAAGATTAGCGAGAGCATCAAAGCAGTGAATCAGTGAAGCATTTTTTTTAAAGCACTGCCTCAGTTTACTGCCCCCTAGCCTTCTGTCATCGGCCACACCTAGAGGAGAACAAAGGGAGCGGAGGCTGGCACTGACCGGGGAATGGAGAAAATGAAGGAGGAGGAGAGTGGGAAGCATAAGACAAAAGAGGAAAAACAAAGATTAAAAACACTGGGGATAAAGAGGTCTGGCAGGGACAGGAGTGAGATGGAAATGAAGGGAGGGCTAAGCAGGGTTTTTCCTGCTTTAAAGGGGTTTTTTAGTTGTTCTATTGTCAATTAGGACCAGATGATGTCACACAGTTTCATATTAGCAAAGCCATCAGTTGCATCAGAGTTGGGGTGTGAGCTTCATAAAGAGTAATCTAAGACAGTTCATAGCCCTTTTAAGATTGTGCATCACTTTTAAACTTTTAATTCAAAGTTTAAAAAGTATAAGGCTTTAATCCTTAGTTCCTGAGAAACTTAAAGGAATAGTTCTTAATTTTTGGTGGGATTATATGAGATAGTTATCCATACTAAGTGTATTACCGTAAATGATGGTTGTTGTGCCTATTTCAGACAAGCAATGGGAGTTCTGAAGGAAGAAGTTAAGTAATTGACATTTGTGGATGGCGCCAGCAGCACAACACAAATTAGACACCAAAAAAAGACTGACCTTAAAAAAATCAATATGACTTCAAGTGTGCACTATGTTTAGAGTATTTTAACAACTTTATCTTGCTGTCAGACAGCTCTGGAGTCATTCTATTGCTGTCTCCAAAAACACCAGACTGCCTTGACAAAAACATTAATTTAACCTTGCAGAGCACAACTAATGCTGATCTGCTGTCCCCTTAGTCCGTTTTTTTTATTATGGTGTTAAGTGAATTTGGAGAATCAGAACTAACCCCTTTAAAATACCAAAGTCACATGATGACACTAACAAACTGACTGATTGAAGCAATACAAGATTAGCAACTCCTGTGTTCCTGGAGGTAAAGTTATTATTTTTGTTAAAGGAGTCTGGGGAGTTTGAGGAGAGTGTAGCTACATAAAACACCTCCAATCTACAATCAAAAAAGGCTGTTAATAGCAAGGTAAAGAGGTAAAAATGTTATGGAGACTGCTGTTTTTTCTCCAATTCGGTATTGTGCTGACTGCTATCACCTCAAGCTAATACACTCACTATGGAAAAGTACCCTGAACAAGCCTAGCCTTGTAAAACCCGAAACATCCCTTTAGCAACCATAACAGCTGCGATACTGAAGCTACTGCAGGATGTTTGTCTAACCATTTTGGTAAGAAGTCATCAATATTAAGCTAAAATTTGCTGAGAATCCTAACAAAGCTGAACATTTCCATCTGTTCATCACTAAAATCTATTGTTTACAGCGAGTGTGTGTGCTGCATATGTGTGCTTTCTCTATTTGGAACAAGCAAAAGTTGGAGTCAATTTTGGCTTGTGGTCCATTTGCAAACCACATCGCCATCATCCCATTTCCACTCTGAGAACTGGCTGCAATTCAGAGACATAACAAGCTTAAATGTTTCTTAACATTAAAGTATACATAGGGGTTATGCACATGTTTCCTGGACGACAGACACATTTAAGATTAAGATTAACATTATCACGGCCATTGTTTAGTGAATGTACAGCAGATAAAACAAAGTGCACCCAAAATGTAACTGAAATAAAATACAAAAAAAAAAACAACAACCAGAAATATTTTTAGGATCTTTTCTTTGGTTGAAACCAAAATGAGTGTGGACTGTAACAAGAAACTTACAGAAATGAATGTGACACACCCTGACAATAAACTGGAGCCAAAATGACAACAGGAAAAAAAAAAGGAAGACAAAAAAATTGTGCATACCTGAAATTCAGAAGCATGTGCAGAGATAAAGTCGGACAGAAGGATTAAAATTCCAAAGTAGAGATGGATTGCAACTAAATTAAATTAAAGAGAAAAGTGGGGGAAAGGGTAAAACAAATCATTGCAGTTAAACAGGCCATTACCCAGGCTTTTCCAGGGTTTACTCTCAGCAAAGAATATTGCACACACTGCTTTAAGACTTCCAGCCAGTGGAGACAAATAGTCAATAAAGAAAGAGTCAGGAGACAGGAGGGGCAGAGGCAGAGGCAGAGGCAGAGGCAGCAAGAGGCCATGAAGATGAGATCGAGGTGACAAGGATCGAAAAAGGGACTTAGGGGTGGGGGTGGGCCAGTGGGGGAGGAAGTGATAAGAAATTGAAAGTTTAAAAAGGAAACGGCTTTATAGGGAAATACCCTGTCAGTTCAGAGATTGGGTCAACTACCTAAGGAACATTATGGTTGGCCCCCACACACAAGGCACCATTGTGCGTCTAGAGTAGCCCAGCTAACTGGCTCTGACAGGCCTGTTTTGACTGGCCCCTCTGGGAGCAATGTGTTTGAGATAGAAATTTACAGGGGCATTTTGCTTCTACATCGTCCAAGAAGCTGCTGTCTTTAACTCCGGTGCAATCGCTCTCCTTTCATGCTTCGTTCACAGGAGACACAGGAGGTGTATTTACCTTTACACACGGAGGCAAATCTCTCCATGCTGGGTGTTTGCTACCTTCCGGTCTACATTGATGTTATTTTTTCTCTCTAATTGCCTTCATAAATGAAAGAGAAGCTAAATTACTGCTGTGTCAAAATACACAGTGCATATTTTTGCACGTATACCTTCGTTTATGTCTCAGTATGCATGTGAGTGAGAGCTTGATCGTGTGTGTACATGTGTGTCAAGGCAATGTAGTTAATCCACAGGGGACACGCAGTGTGCAGAGTCAACAAAGTGTCTGTAATGAAAGAGAAAACCAATAAGACTTGAAAGACAACAGGGACCCCCTTTTTCCTCTCCCCGCAGGCTTTGTATACCTCCATCCCTCAGGCATTTTCATCCCTCCTTCCTTGGCTTTCTCTTTCTGCTATTGTATCTTCTCCCGCTCTTTTCTTGCAGTTGTATCAGTTGTCCCTTTGTCATCCTCCCCTAAGTGCTTAGCTGGGCTAAATGTGACCCCCGATGATGGGGCGCTTTGCTGGCTAAGGGGCAATGCTGCCATCTGAGCTGAGGGGGGAGTTTCTGGGTGAGAAAAATATCATCATGTGGATGCCTCTTGGAGGTCAAGTAAATACAGTAAAGGGTAAGTCAACAGAGGAAATGTGGGCAGAAGCTGTTTTTGGCAGCGGCACATTAAAGTGGGGGTTGGGAAAGAAGGGGTGGAGGGATGCAAATCTGTCATAGCAGGTGCATGCTGAAAGAAACGATGCGTGCTGTATTATAGGTTATCTTCGCTCAAAAAAATATGGGTTTAAGTCAATCGAATGGTGGCTGAAAATGGAAAACAAGATTCGAGGCTACTGTAAATTCCTTGAAATGCTATGCACTCCACCTTTAGATCCCTGCCCTCCCTTCATCTTACACTCCTGTCCTTCTCCCCTTTGTGAAACCCAAATCCACTCAAACGTGGCTTTGATCTGAGTAATAATCTAGATACGCCTGATTCCACCGCCTCCTCTCACCCCCTGTCCCAGGCGTCTCTGGTGTGACCAGCCATGTGATAGCAGGGACCCCATCATTTCCCATTACTTTGTGGCTTAGTACATCTTAGTCAGCACCTCCTACCTTGAACCCCTTGGCTCACTGCGCCGGAGGTCTGTTTGCCCCGTGACTTCATGCTAATCTCCCCTCTAACTCTCAGCTAAACCTCTCCACCTTCATAGTCTCTCCTGCCCTAATTCTTAGGTGAAAATGATGCCAAAGTAGACATCTAACATGTGAAGAGGAGCCCCAGAAAGACGTTTCCCATTTTCCATCATGCACACTTCAAATTCATCCATGTATGCCGCTATATTCTGTCATCATCTTTATTTTCAAGTGTTCAGTCTATTAAATTCTCTGTCTATACCATCTTGCTTTGTCTTCCGTAAACTCTCTCTTTCACATCTCCAAAACACCACATTAGTTCAGCTCCCTCCCTCCTTCCCTCCTTCCCTCCCATGCTTTCCACCTTTCTTCACAAACACTCCTTATCCTTATAATTTCCACTCCTCCCGACACAAACTGCATGCATCACCTTCACTGGCACATCATCACATCATCTTTCGGTGTCATAACCATTGGGGGGAATTTCTCTTTCATCCCTCTCAGCCGTGACTTCTGTTTACACCTTCTTCTTTCTGTCTCTTTGGCAAGGCAGTGACAGGTGCATGATTTACACAGCAGAGTGCAGCCGATCATGTCCACCGAGATGTGGACTCCATTGGAGATGTTGGAAATAGCATCTGCGTTTCTGCGGGTCTCTCTTTTTTCCCTTGATCGAGCCCGAGACATTGTTAAATCAATCCAACTCTTACCATTTTCTTTTGGAGCATGAAAGCCTTAAAGCATAACTCATAGCAAAATAACATAGCACATAAAAACACAGGACAAAGACAGTACACCTGACAATACAATATTCAAAATATATGAAAATCCATGAACACATCTTGCAGTTGTAAGTAGTTAACATTACCATGCATCTCAAATACAAACAGACCCTCGACAGCCACAAAGACACATCCACATGATCAAATCCACATTTGTATTTTGTGGAAAAACTAGACTAGAAATTAAAAACATGCTCAAACTTTCTGCATGAGGTAATCAGTGCAGTTTTATCCTCTGCTGTAATGACGTAAGGGGCGCTATGTTAATGAGTCAGCACAGCAAATGAAAGCAGCAGAGATGCAGATAGCAGCAGAAGATGAAGTGATGACGATAGAAAAGGCCCCTCAATTAATTCAAGTCATAAGAGTCTCATTATTTTTTTCTTTGAAGCTTTAGTCTTCTCTCAATGTTGAGGCTATTCAGCTTTAAATTAATCTCCGTCCCAGCTTATCTCTGCCTCTTCGCCTCTGCTCAAGCAATTTAGATTTCCAGTTTCCCAACATTCAGAGTATTCAACTGTCTAAGCATTCAACATTCCTTTGAATACCTGTGGTGCACTTTCTTGGTTTATTTTTCTTTTATTGGAGACAATGGAGTCATCTGTGGCTCAGGCCCTGTCTGCCCAGTATATGTCTGCAGTGTTTGTGTTTTAAAGCTACTACTGTGCTGTATAGTGCTTGCAGAGGGTCTTTGTGTTGAGAAGCCATTTCCTGGTGAGCTGACTAATGAAGTGCGGACGTGCGGCTGATTTAAGACTTCTTTCCACACGTCTGTAGGTGTGCGACGCTAACCCCCTTTTCCCTCTTCTTTTTTTTTTCCCCTCTCACATTTTCTCTCGTTCTCCTTTTCTTCATCCCTGCCTGATTTGCTCCCCGCAGGAGTTGGCTGCGTCTCTGACCCCAGGGCTGCATCATGCTTAGCCAACCTGTTTTTCTTGGAAATTCCAGTTGGCTGAACTAGCCGAGGAGGATGGGACGATAACGGAGGGGGGGGGGGAGGCTGAGCACATGTGTGCTAGCCCTGTGCACATGAATATTTCTTTAATAGATGGTCTACATCAATGACAACCAGGTTGACCAAGTGTGTTTTGGGTTTTATGAGACCACTGGCGCTCTCTTTAATCTGATAGGTTCCCTGCCGCTTGGCTGAGACATCACTGTCCACACCGACTGCCTTTTGTTTGTGCAGAAATCAGAGGGACAGAGAAACAAACGACAGAGAGAAAGCAACCACCCCAAAGGAGCAATTAACTTTAATCCTCTCTCAAAAAACGCGATGAGAGCAGATGAAAAGCATGAGGACCAAATAAATGAAGAACAACAGAGAAGGACAGAGATGATTTAAGCAACTAAAGCAGCTTCAGACAGAACAGTTTATCCTGAGAATAACTTGGCTGCCTCTTCTAAGCAGGGTGAAAATTCAGGGTATCAGGCTTTGGTCCCACACGAACGGTGATTTAACACGTGCTTCAGGAATCAAGACTGTGTTTCTCACCACTTCCCATATTCACCTCACATGTGCAGAGTCAGGAAATTAATTTAACAAGGATAAGCTAGTTCCTCGCCGCCTCAGGCTGTGTATGAATATGTAATCGCAGTGTCTAATATCCTCCCCCACACATACGCATGGAGGCTCTTTATGTCTCTGTGGCTCAATTAAGCAGAACTCTGTTGTACTTTAGTCGCGTGTGTGGATGTGGGTGTGTTTGATTGTGTGTGTATGTGTCTGTTTGTGTGTGTGTGTGTGTGTGCTGGCCCCTTAACCTAAGCAGAATAAGATTAATCAATAGAATGTAATAAGATGTGAGTGCTTTGACTGCGACTTGACCATTTTCTGTGACACTCTGGCCGCCTAATGTGCATGCGTGTGTGGGTGTCTTTGTGTGTGTGTGTAGATTAATTAGAAGTATGTGTTTTTTACAGTAGCAATTGGTCCTTAAATCATCAACACACTCCATGTTTAGCAGCTGGAGTTCATGACCTACAGGCTCTCGCATTGGACACAAATACTTAAACCTTCTCCACATTAAATTTGCTAACTGGGTTTAGTTTCATCTCGCTGTCGACCCCAATGCTAATGAGCATTTACGCACACAGAAGAACTCCTATATATTTCTTAACAGTCACTGAGCGAGTGACCCATCTCTGACTCCGGCTGTGGTTCAGGCTCAGGTCAACGAGAGGCTAATCCAGTTATCATAGCTGCCTGTTACTCTCTACTGCACAATCAACTTAGCTCCATTGTCAGTCTGAGGTCCAGTATTAGCAGCCATTAAGCTTTACTTGTTGTTTGACCCTCATCGCGCACATGACAGAAAACGCATAAGGTCAAAACCATGTAGAGTAACGTGTGGAATGTCGCTGAAAACGATCAGATATGCATGAATGCATGTGAGATATGGTTGTGCAATGTCACCATTAGCTGGTGAAGATTTTATCTGTCATGCAATATCAATGCAATAACGCATAGATGTCTGCTTTTATTCAAGTTAGCAATCATTTGAAAGAGGGCATCAATACTGCTACATCAACAGCAGCATGCAAGAATACCTTTAATATTAAGTGTGTTAAAGTTAAAAGTATGCTTGTGGTTGCATGCACACACCTATATTTTGACATGTTTGTGTGTATATCTGTAATATATTTAAGTTTTCCTTTAAATTCATCCTTACTTGATTTGAGTATGGATTGGGTTATCTAGAGCTGACTGTGTAAAATTGTCACTAACTTCATCTTAATCAGTGCGTTTGTTCGAGCAAAGTTTTGTTTGTGTATTTTTTTGTTTTTATCTTGACAGTAATCTTATTGTATGTAATTTGATCAGCCAGCATTTAGGATTGATTTGATTGTAATTCAATTGACAACAATAGACAAGAATTCTTTGAAATGAGCCTTTTATCGAACTAATTTTAAAACGTCTTATCAAGAGACAACTGCACTTCCTGCACTGGCAGCTAATTTTGCACACTTCAGGGAAATGAATGCTCATATGCGAAATGTTTTCAGTTGAGTTTGATTCAGTATTTTTGTGGTGGGAACACAAAGAGAGTGAGCTATGCCAATGGTTGTCATATGCAATCCTGTTAGTGCTCACTTATTTATCCTGACCTGGGTTTCACCCCTGTTTAAGTAGGTCATTTTTATAGTATAATGCTATAAACAGTGTATAGTATTACTGGAAATGTGACTACTTTGATACACAGACAGTAGAGGATTTACTGCTTTGCTTTTTTAAGTGTGCAGACTTGGTATAAAAAAGGTGCACAAAAACACACATGGACCCTCTGGTTTGGAGCTGCTGTGCTTCTCTAAAGTCAGAAACATAAGAGCAACCCAACACCAGATGTAGGCTCAAAGCTCAGGGGGTGTTCCCGCTATCTTTTACTGTTGTCACTTTGCTGAGGTAGAGGTTGCTAACTGCATGACCTGAGGCAGAACAGGAAAAGACGGAGGAGTCAGGTGTGAAAAGCGAATAAAAATAGAGGAAAGTAAACTTACATCATATTGCTGATCTGCTAGTCTTAAAAAAAATATATCCAAAACAAGGGAGATTAACTCTGCTGAAACTGGGAGTCGCATCACAAGGGCCACACTTTCTCCTTTTGCGCAAATGTAACAGGTGTCACTCCTTCCTGTTTTATCAGTGAACATTATTGTCTCATAACAGATGACCTGTTACACAAAAATGCATGCACACACACACACACACACACACACACACACACACACACACACACA
>JAQNCA010000006.1:12689699-12703685 GCA_029783725.1 Acanthurus tractus
CACACACACATACTCATGTTTCCTCTTACTTTCACTGACCCTCATGGTAGTTCTGAGTAAAGGAGTAACTAAAACACTATCTATACTAGCTCAAATGGTATAAAATGCACCTTAACTGATGCTAACAGACGTTGTCAAGGAAAAAATAACAAAATTTTAAGGAACTTTATTGGATAATTTATATAGGCAGCTATATAATTCGAGATTGTAATCTAGATTCTGCCTGTGTTTTCCTGCATGCCTGTGTGCTAATGCTTTGAAGTAATCATACATTTTCACTGATAAAGTACTGCAGTACACTGATTTACACTGAAGTGCCAGAATAGAAAAGCTGTTATGAAGTAACTGTGGTCTCCTGCTTACTGTGGAAACTCTCATAAAGCAAAGCTGTGAGGCTTTTGTTTACTTTACTTTACTTTTTACTGGTGCACAGGGCATACAAATACTGCCTCTCTCAGGTACACAAGATTACATGTTCACAAAAATGATCCAAACACACAGCGAACGCAACTACACAATCATTTCAAGACAAAAAATAAACTGAGACTAGAGGTTTTAAGTGAAGTAACCTGGAAAGTTTCTGCTCTCACTGCTCATTTTTTCCCTTTTGTAGGATCTCTCTCCATCCTTAAAGCTTTAGACCGGGAGGAGCAGGAGGTTTTCAATCTCACCATTGTAGCAGAGGATCATGGGATATCTCAGCTTTCCACATCTCAGGTGCTGTCTGTGCAAGTGATTGACGTCAACGATGAAGCTCCAGTGTTCCAGCGCACAGAGTTTGAGGCCCAGGTTATGGAAAACAAAGGACCAGGAACAACTGTACTGAGAGTTTCTGTCACTGACCGGGATCAAGGTTGGTTTAAATGTTTACTTTTAATATTTGGAAATTTGGGTGTCACAGGACCCCACGATAATACGCAGTTAGACAGAAATCCACTTTAAACACACTTTTGTATTTAAGCAAATAGTGGTCATTCAGGTAATGGGGGAAAAAAATACAAATCTTTTGCAAGATTTTCTGCTTGTTAATTCTACTAAATGTTAAAGTATTATAAATATAGATTTCACATTAGTCTACATGGTAATACATTTCATCTTGTTTCTGCAAGTAAGAATTATAATATAAATATATTGGGGATATTGCCTATAAACAGTACATATACTTCAAATAGCAAGGCCGAAGAACTTAATGAGAGACGTAAAAATGGTTATGAGAAACCACATCATCAGTTTCAACCAAACCAAAAACTAATGCAAGTGAAAATGTGTGGTTACAGTCAATCTTGCCAGCGGCTCATTGCAGCTTGGGATTCATTCTAATAACTGCTTTACTACAACCTATTTTCTTTATTGCTTGTTTCAAAGTTTGCCTCAGCACTGATTTTTATTTGACTGTTTTGTGTTTTAATACAGGTTCCAATGGCCAGGTAACATATGGAGGTGTGACAGAAGAAGGCTTCATCATCAATCCTGTGACAGGAGTCATTACCACCACAAAGGAACTGGACACAGAGCTACAGGACCATTACATTCTCACTGGTACTGCTTTATTTATTGTTTATTCGAGCTGTTATTTACTAACTGAGTCTAAGTCCATTAATTTCCACAAATAATCACAAGTTTTTGCATTGGGCCCAACATCTCATCAATGTAACAATTTCCCTCTCTCAGTGTATGCCAGGGATGGAGGGCTGCCTCCGAACTTTGCCAAGGCCATAGTGCGTGTGGAGGTGCAGGATGTGAATGACAATGCTCCAGTCTTCGCAAAGCCATGGTATGGGCTGGAGGTGCCGGAGAACCAGGCCCCTGTGGAGCTTTGCTTTCTGAAGGCCACAGACCCTGATTCAGGTCCTGGTGGAGAACTGGAGTACAGGATCACTGGTGAGAAGCATGGTTCTGGTTAGCTGGCTGAAACAGTATCTTACAGAGTATTTTTTTGTCATTTTTGGTTTAAAATAATCAAGTTCAAATTTACAGATTGTTGAAAGATTGTTGACAGTTGCCACTATGTGTATGTATGTGATGATTGTGACTGAAACCCACATATATTAACCATGAGGTTTGCATGCTAGAGGGAGTTTTTCAGCACTTGGAACGATATGTTGCATTTGACAAAGCTCTATTTGAAAGCTCAGATCTGCATACAGCTTCCCCAGGCTCGTTCCTGACATTCTTCTGTCTTATTTCAGTTATCATATATTCAACCCGAGTATCTGGAGCACATTAAAACTTTAACTTAAGTGCAGAATTGGCACAGATTCTTCCCCTTTTTTTCCTGAGTTATATTAACACTCAATCCAAAGAAATTTTTAAAGAATTTTTTCTTTTCTTTTGCCACATGAACTTTTGCATCCAGCTGGGGACCCCGATGGAGATTTTCACCTCGACATCAGCACAGGAGCTCTTTCCACCTCACGTGGGCTAGACAGGGAAACGAGGGCTGAGTATACTCTGGAGGTTGTGGCCACGGATCGAGGCAGCCCTGCTCTCAGCACAACTGTCATGGTGGGGGTAAAAGTGCTGGATGTCAATGACAACAACCCCGTCTTCAGCAAAAGTAGCTACTCTGTTGACATATCAGAGGATGCTGCTGAGGGGTCCCGAGTTCTGGAGGTAAGTAGAAATGGGAGTTTTCATAGATGATCAGAGAGTCAAAGTTTGTTTTTTGTTCACATATATGTTCTTAAATGTCAATAATTCATTTAAAAATAAAAACATATTTATCTATTTCCAGGTGTCTGCAGTAGATGCTGATGATGACCTGAATGGGAAGGTTCTGTATTTCCTCAGCCGAGAAGCGCATGGAGCTTTTACTGTGGATGAGAACACTGGTGTTATCACCACATCAGCACCTCTGGACCGCGAAAAAGTAGCATCGTACAGTTTCCAGGTGTATGCTGTTGACCTTTCACCTGCTGAACCCAGGAACACCTCAGCTCAGGTAAATGAACAATCAGGTTTTGATGGTACCTCACTTAATTTAAATACATTTTTATGCTCATAACTTTGGAACTTAACCCACATTACTTTTTCCTTTTAGGTGACAGTGACCATCCTAGACATCAACGACAACACTCCATTCTTCATCCAGGATCCGCTGATCATCGAAGTGTCCAGCAGGCGCTCTCAGCGGGTTCTAGCCACCATGAAGGCTGAGGACAAGGACTTTGGAGCTAATGGCTCTGTATTTTACCGTTTCGCAACACCAGTGAAGGGCTTCAGCATCAACTCCCTGACTGGGGAAATCCAGGCCACCGAGTCACTGGGGGGTCTGACTCAGTCTCAGAGGACCCTGATAGTGGAGGCCATGGACCAGGGCAGTCCAGCTCAATCTGCACAGGGAGTGGTTGTGATTTACGTGAAGGAGGTGGAGTACAATGGCATACGCTTCTCCAGGAATGCCAGAGATGTCAGCATACAGGAGAACGCCGTAAAAGGTCTGACTTTCATACAGTAAAGCTTAACAACCCTATTTTCTGCTTCATACCTTCAAGGCTCCTTTTTAATTTCCCAGTTCCACCAGACATTTTACTGGCATCCCCACGCTTGTCTAAAAATTACAGCGTTTTTATTTTTGTAACTCAAAGACACTGATCACAGTGCTGGTGGTGAAATGGATGATCCTCGAGACAATGTCTAAGAAGAATCTGGGTTTGTTTATAATGTAACTTGCTAAATATATTTAGGGATAGACAGGGAATAATCATCTCAGTCTGTTTGTTTTTCTGTACACTTTGCAGATCACGATGCTGTCACACTTAAGGAATATTTTCTTTGCTCTACTTCAACATTTCAGGCACAACTGTGGCTCAGGCTCAGGCTCAACACCCAGATGGCACACGCAACGGTATCAGCTACAGCCTCTTCAGTGGGAACAGGAA
The DNA here is from genome assembly GCA_029783725.1 of Acanthurus tractus. Lineage (NCBI taxonomy): Eukaryota > Metazoa > Chordata > Actinopteri > Acanthuriformes > Acanthuridae > Acanthurus > Acanthurus tractus. The sequence goes on from JAQNCA010000006.1 coordinate 12,693,581, forward strand.
TAAAGCCTTCGCCATCAGCTCCTTAACAGGTTCATACCATACTAAAACACAAGGGTTTTTTTTAGCATTATTAGAACTCAGGTTTTATTTACAGATTTAAAAAAATTGCAAACGCAAACAAATGAGTTTTATCTACCAATTCATCACCTCTTGTTTCTTATTTTCCACTCAAATCTGCATTTAATCCAGGTGAGATCAGGGTGCAGAGCTCCAAGGGTCTGGACTTTGAAGACACTCCAAGACTGCGGCTAGTTGTGAAGGCTGAAACTGTGTCCTCCACATCTTTCATGGCTATCAACTTAATTCTTCAGGATGTCAATGACAACCTTCCTCGCTTCCAGCTGCAGAATTATGTGGCCTACATGAGAGAAGCACAGGGATATGAAATGCCAATCATACAGGTAGTGCCATACAGAAATTTGCACAATAAACAACACAAAATCATACCAGTATTTGGTTTATTGGAGTTTTGCTAAGAGTAATGATAAATTCTCATTATTCTCCCTTTTTCCTTATTCCACTTCAACTTCTTCCAGGTGGTTGCTGAAGATGTGGATCAGGGCCAAAATGGTCAGGTGACCTACTCCATTCAGTCATCAGGCATGAGTGGTCTGTTTAAGATCGACCCGATGACAGGAAGCATCACCACGGCGGCCATCATGGATCGTGAAATCTTCACCCAGACCAAGTGAGAATAGATCCGTGGTTGAACAAACCTCACAAAGATCCAATCCATGTGCACAGTTTGAGGATAGATATGCCACTGATCAGCCACAACATTAAATCCACTGACAGGTGAAGTAAATACCTTGAAAAAAAAAGTGCTCAACGCAGCAATCTGGCCTCTCAATTTCCCACATCTAAATCCAATCGAGCATCTGTGGGAACAAGTCTGAACCAAGGAGGCCCCACCTCATAAACCACATGACTCATAGGATCTGCCACCAGTGCCCTGATGCCAGACAACACAGGACACCCCAGAGATCTTGTGTTTTATGCTTTGATGAGTCAAAGCCGAATCCAGCAATGGTGGATCCAATCAGACTTGTTCCAGTGCATCATAAAAATGCTTTATCAGATTGTGATCTCGAGAATTTGGAGGATTTACTTGGTCTGTTTGAGTAGGTGCTGCATGCCAAGTGACATCCACAAGCCAAGACCTAAGATTTCCCAGCAGAACATTGCAGAGACTAGATGATCAATTCGATTGGCTTCACCTGTTAGTGGTTTCAGTGTTGAGGCAAATCATTATATGTTGTCTGTCGTATCTTTGTTATTTGCATTTCTGCACATAATGTTCATACAGAGAAGAAAAATGTATAGGAGGAACAGTTCAGATGTAACATATCATGAATCATCTTCTCTTGTTTTTATTTAGATAGCTGGTGAGAAGGTTTGCATAGTCTGTTGCAGGTATAAGCAAAGGTCTTCCTGTGATAAGAGACAGGAAGACTCTTGAACAATCTAACTTTTTTCTTCTCACTCACAGGCTGGTAGTTACAGCAACAGATCGAGGAAGTCCACGATTGGCTGGTTCGGCCACACTGACAGTGATCATTGTTGACCAGAATGACAACAGTCCCACAATTCCCTTGCCCCAGGAGGTTCGCATCCCAGAGAGTAAGCACTTAAATTCTCACATTTTTTTGTACTTTCGGTTGTATTGTATTTAGATCAATTTACAGCAAGCACTTTAAACGAACATTAAAAAAATGTCACCAAATAGAGTCTGTATGGGTCAAGGGATGTGTAGTTGTGCATCATGGCTGTATAAAAACATTTTTTAATATAGTCTCTCTCCCTCTATCAGATATGTTGATTGGCACAGAGATCACTCTTGTGACGGGTAATGATGTCGACTCCAGTCCTGCCCTGTCATACTCCTTGCAGCTGGACTCGACAGCCTCAGGCAAATTTGGTATTCATCGCTACAGTGGAGGCATAGCACTCACTGCTCCTCTGGACTTTGAGGAGAAAACATGGTACACCCTGACTGTCAGAGCAACAGACAACCAGCACCAAACTGAGGCTAACATTACAATACTGGTGGAGGATATTAATGACAATACACCAACATTTACTCATGATCTCTATCAGGTGAGATAGCACAGAAATTATTGTGGTGATCCTTTTTTTTGTACATTGATTACATTCATGGTGCCAAATAAATGTGTGTTAATTTAAACCTGATTTAACACAAAATCATAGTTGCACCTTAAAAAAGACTTGCCTGATGTTCATTCTTACTAAAACAAATTACACCATAACAGCAGTGCAGGAAAAAACTGTCGATTGCATGCTCCTTGCGACGTGTGGAAATGCACAGAATCTGCATGTTTAAATCTCTGAAGTCTTCACGCCTTATAAAGTTTGATAGGGAACTGGAATACTTCAGAAGCTGTTTCCATCTAACAGACTACTTCATCTCAAAGGCGAAAATTGCACTCATACACACACTGTAAAAAACGCACATGTGCATTCCCAACATGAACACACAGGGGGTGATAAAAGTTAACTGCCTCAAATTGAATGTAGAGAGGTTGCAGAAATGAGGTTGTTTAATATTTTCTTCTCTGTCTAAGGAAATGACATCAATATTCGCACAAGCTTGGGAAAAACAGGAACTACAATATAAAATGCAATTTTCTCCTCTGAGTTTAGTGCCTGTTGACCCTCTCACAATTAGTTTTGGCATTTCATGTCAGTATTTATGCACTCTGTTGTTGGTCCATTTGATTCTTTTGCCTTTTTAATAATTTATTATTTCTATTAATATCTCTGTTCTTCAGGTAACTCTCCCTGAGCACACGCCACCAGGAAGTGCAGTTGTCACGGTAACAGCAACTGACAGGGACTCTGGAGATAATGGAAAGATCACCTACAGAGTGATGTCATCAACCCAAGAGGGTTTTTACATCGACCCCAAAAATGGTAAAAAAGTCTGGCTTCCCTTCTGATATAGTTTATCTCTAGTTTAAAAAAGAAAGTAGAGTGCAATTCATTGCATTTTGAAAAGTAACTTTCCTGTGGCAATATCTGACATATTTTTATTGCTTTCTGCAACCAGGAACCCTGTTCATCAATCACAAAGCTGAGTTTGACATTGAACGTCCGTCAATCAGTATTGTTATTGAAGCTCGTGATGGAGGCTCTCCTTCACTCTCCTCCCTCACCACAGTCCAGGTCCAAATCTCTGATGTCAATGATAATGCACCTGTGTTTCATCAATCAGAGTACAGGTCAGTTTACATTCATTAGAATCTGGATGTATTTTGGTGTAGCCTCAACAGCTGGCTTTACATATGTTATTTCTTCCTTCTGCAGGGCTACAGTGTCTGAGGATACCATCCCAGGATCAACAGTTCTGACCTTTGAGGCCTTCGACAGCGACCTCTCTCGAGAAAACTGTGGCTTTGACTTTGCTATTGCCAATGGGAATGAAGGAAATGCATTCCAGATTGAAAGTAGCGTTCGGTTTTTGGAAGGGCGAGGCTTTCAGACAGTTGGGACCCTGTTGTTGGCTGAGGGGCTTGACTTTGAAACCAAACCCCTTTACAACCTCACTGTGGTGGTGTCAGACCGCGGTGTGCCCCAAAGGAGTTCTAGTGTTGCTGCTGTGATAACCATTGGCGATGTGAATGACAACCCTCCAGTGTTCAGCAGAGCAGAATATACTGTATCACTGAGTGAGGGAGCTGCTGCTGGGACTGAGATCATTCGACTGACAGCTACAGGTGGGAAAAAGTCTTCACTTTCTGTCCAGATGTCTTTTTCTTTTTTTCTGTATTCCTTTATTTATCTCTCAGTTAACTCATTGTACTCTGTTGTTGTCTTGTTGCCAGACCCAGACTCAACTCCCAACGCTGAGGTCCAGTATACCATCAGCTCTGGCGATGAAGTGAACTTATTCAGCATCGACCAGTGGACTGGAGCCTTACGCCTTCAACGAGCACTCGACCGCGAACACCAGTCCACACATATTGTCATCATCCAGGCTACAGACGGTCAGGGTCACTTCACGCTGGCTCCTGTCGTTGTTGAAGTCAAAGATGTAAATGACAATCATCCATTCTTCCCTGTTGAAGTCCTGACAGCCACCATCAGAGAAAACCAACCAGCAAACTCAGCTGTGACTGTTCTACATGCCATTGACCATGACACAGGGGTTTTTGGTCAACTGACTTACTATATGATGGAGCGGTCTGGTTTGGGAAAAGACAGCTTCACTGTGGAACAGAACTCAGGAGAAATCAGAAGCAGAATTCCCTTTGACTTTGAAAAGATCAACTCCTTTAACTTTGTAGCAGTAGCGGTAGATTCAGGAAACCACTCGGCCACTGTAACTGTACAAGTGTTTGTCACAGGTGAGGATGAGTATGACCCACTCTTCACGTCCTCTGAGTTCTCCTTTGAAGTCCCAGAGGGAGCTAAGAAAGGCCAGAGCATTGGTCAGGTCCAGGCAAATGATGAAGATGGAGGGGTGGATGGTATTGTCCTCTATTCTCTTCCTACCAGCTCACCATTCTTTGATGTAAACAAAACCACTGGGGTGATTTTCCTGAAGATGGATGGTTCAGGCAGCAGTAGTAGCAGCGGTTCAGGTCGAACCAAACGAGAAACCAGGCTGATGACCCTGGATGTGAAAGCTCACAGTCCACTTGATGCATCTCGTACCACTACAGCTCAGGTTGTCATTGATGTCACCAACACCAACTTTGGCCTGGCTCCTGATGTCAACATCCTGCTGATTAGCATCATCGCTGTGTCTCTTGGTTTTATCATATTGCTTGTGGTCATGGCTGTGGTTGTGTTCCTTGTCAAGTCACGCAGGAGGAAGAAGGGTCAGGAAGCAGGAAACCGCACTGTTGCCTCTGGAACTGCTCTGCAGAAATTGGATGACTGCAACACGGGACCAGGAGGTGAGAGGATCTACCACCAGACTTTGCCAGGCTATGCTGGAGATCAGGGTGGAGCTGGTGGTGGTCCCTATACCAGAGGGGGTTCTCTGGATCCCTCTCACTCCAGTGGAAGAGGGTCAGCCGAGGCAGCAGAGGATGATGAGATCAGGATGATAAATGAGTACCCCCGTGTGGCCTCCATCACCTCATCCATGCAAGAGCACATCTCTGCCAGAGGACCAGACTCTGGTATTCAGCAGGATGCTGATCAGCTCTCAGATATCTCCTGTGAGCCTGCAGCTTTGGAGGGCAGCACCTGGTTCAAAGGAAAGAAACTGGGAGGCAGTCTAAGTGGAACCTTGCTCTCTGGCCAGCTCCCAGTTTATAGAGATGAGGGAGGTGGGTATCTGGGAGTGGGCCGCGGACTAAACATTTCTCTCCCCAAGGATTACGCCTTCCCAGAGGATGGTAAACCCTCAGTCGATGGTTCCCTCACAGCTATCGTTGCCAGTGATGAGGAGCTGCGTGGAAGCTATAACTGGGATTACCTTCTCAACTGGTGCCCACAGTTCCAGCCTCTGGCTAATGTCTTCACAGAGATCGCCAGACTAAAAGACGAAAGTGCCCAGCAGAACCAGAACCCTCGCCAACCCTTCCAGCCCAAGCACAAAATGGATCCTAAACCTAGAATTGACCCTCCACCTCTCATCACATCAGTGGCTCACCCAGGGGCCATGTCAGTTCCCCCCAAGGTACCTGTGATTGGAAGGACATTCCCCCACTTGGCCTCACTTCGCAGGTCCCCTATCAGTCATGAGGGGTCCATTTCATCAGCAGCAATGTCCCCCAGCTTTTCGCCATCTCTGTCCCCTCTGGCAGCTCGATCTCCAGCTGTTTCTCCCTTTGGAGTCAATCAAGGGCCCTCAGCATCAATGATCAGCACCAGGGAGCCCTCTCTGGACCAAAGTCCTGATCACGAGATGAGAATATGATGGAAAAATTAGAAAAACTATTTAAAGAAGAACTTTAAGACAGCCAATCTGAGAGAAGCATGATAAAGCATCCTTTTGGTTGTTCTTTTTACAAAACAAAGGAAAGCAAGTGGAGGTGTCAGTTGTACTGTCATTCTCAGACAACATTGTTTTCAACATAAGAATGAAGTTCTCACAAATGTCGGATAGTGACATTTGTTTTAAGAGTCCAAGCATATGAATTTTGGACCATAAACACGCCCACAAAAACATTCTTAACCTTCTCCTGGTAGAGTATTTGAATTATTCAAAGTATTCCCATTGTTTGACTCCATAAACAGGAATACACATAAGCGGAACATGTGCCTGGGTTGACAGGACCAGCCCAAACTTCAATGTCAACAGTGACGCAGGTCTCCATGAACTGAACAGGGTGAAGAGGTGATGGGACCTCCTCATGGGAACATGCACTTACCATGCCCTGCAGTCAGAGATCCCTTAGTGTGTAGATAGATAGATTGATAGACAGATAGATAGATGTGTAGTTTTCATGTTAACTCACTGGCTGGCCAGAGAGCTAAGGGCCTTGTTCCTCTCTTTGTGTCTGTGGACATTTTTACACTCCAGTATTAAACTCATCTAGTGGCTGCTTTTAAAATGGCCTTTGAACATTTGTGTGAACCCCATGGACATAACAAAGGTCTGTGTTCACAAAGACACTGATTCATTGAATTGCCAATGCATCATATAGTGAAAGAGCAATGGAGATTATTGTTTTTCTCATTGATTCAGATGACATTTCTTTGATTTTTACTTTTATTTTTATATATTTTTATATAAAATTATGTTTTTTGGTTGCAGAAATGCCATTATTCAACATGGAGAGGTTATTGTTTTTGTGTATTTGCATATATGTATATTTGTATGTATGCGGGCTACACTATGTACTGTATGTGTCTCCTAGATTTTTCAGAAACTCTTGTGACAGTTCTGATGTGAGTGAGAAGGAGACTTAAGTGTTTTTAGCATTATTTATATTAAAAAAAGGACTTGCTGCCACATTTCGGCAGTAGGAAACCAAACATAGCTCACACTATGTTGTGTTTTTACCTTAAGGATTTTTCTTTTTTTTTTCTTGTCAAAGTGTAGATCATCCCAAATCCAAAACAGAAATTGGATAAAATCCTGTGATTAATCACAATGCCTGCTTCATTGGCAGGTCAGCACTCTGATGTGGTTTGCAGTTATGCACAACAGCACATTCCCTTTGTTATTCAGGGACAACTCGATTTGCTAATCACCTCTGTGTCTTTGAAAGAAAGTGCTTCCCAATGTCAGTTACATCAGTCAATGACTTAAATACATTTTACTGTGAGCTTCTACATCTCAGCACAATAAAAAAAAAAGCATGCGGAGAAAAGGCTGGGAATCTCATAGAAAAGTGTCAGGAGTGGCAATGTAGCACATGAGCCGGAAGAGTGGGAAGCAAAAACCTGAATGCATGAGCCCTGATGAATGTACAAAGATTCAGCAACCGGTGCAGTATTTATTTTCCACGTTAACTCTCTGTACTCTGCATTTTATGTCTATGATTCAGTTATGATTGTCACCAACGTGATGAGGTGTTTTCAGGTTCCATGTGTTTAATTCATCATCTGCACCTTCTTTCTTTTCTCTCGACATTGAGACCCAGTTTTAGCGACCGGCTTGTGTAGCAAAGTTGTGAAGTTCTTCCATGTGTATTTATCATCATGGCCTGTTTTTAATCTTTAAGGGTAATTGGATGTTTTTTTCTTGTTTTAGAAAGATGGCCTCTACCTCTGTTCTTTCTTGAAAGTAGCCCTAAAAAAGGCCAGTTACAAAGTTGCGACTGCAGCTAAAAGCTACACATGCCATGAGCCTAACTTCAGCACAACATGCTCTCGACTCCTAATTATGCTGTTTCAGAAACATCTCTGTGTTGGAGGACCTCCGTTTCAAGTTCAGTTTGAGATGACTGCCAGTGACTGATCAGTGAAGTAATGGCAGAAAAAGAAGGACTGTACATGTATTTAAAGCAAATAATAAATTCCTACTGATCTCTTTTGACAAACTGGAGTCAGACTTCATCTTTTTTTAAAAATTCAAACCAAGACTGTGAGAAAAGAACTGAAAAGTAGAAGAAAAGTAATTAAAGTTTAACAGTGTACCAGTTATCTTGGCTGTGAATGGCAACTCTGAGGAGATCACTTGAGATCACTTGCGTCATTTTTAAAAAGGCTATTACTAAACAGAGGGGCAAGACTTGGCTTTTGGCTGATTCACAGCAGACCATACTGTATGAGGGCAGTGAGCCAGGGCACACAGACCCACATCCAATAGCAGTCACCATAAAGCTTGAAAGAACAGCAAATATTCACATTCACAATTAAAACTAAATTGTAGCCCTACATTCTGTATACACAACATGTTAAAGTGAAAATACTGATTATCAGCATAGTTTAAAATTTGGAAACCAAAACAGACAAAAAAAGAGAAGACAATAAAAACATTAACAACCTTGGGTAAAGCCGTGGGAAAAGCATTTTTCTGTTACAAGATACAGTAGCCTAAAGGTTGGTTTTTAGTGGTTTGGAAGAATCCTGTGATCCAGCCAAGATGCAGTCAGCAGTGGATTCACATCTTCCAGCTCATATAAAGGCATATGATGTTGATGTAGCTGAACAATTGCAAAATGTTTATTTCACGTGGCGCGCAGGCATGTTTGCATAGCTGCTGGGAATTTCTGCCTCATTTGGTCATCATACACAGCCCTGCAGTGTTTCTCGACTATTGTTCTGTATAGACGTTCCTGGACAGCGAAATCGACGAGGTGCATGAAAAAGGGACAGATGCTCCTCCAGCAGCGTTGAATCATGCTAGACTCCTTTTGAAACAAGAGGTGGTGATAGATTGCACATTTTGACTACGATCGTTTTTAAAATTGTTGTATTTTATAAATATAAGACATTTTATTTATAGTCAGCTGAGGATTAATTGTAAAGTTCAAATGATGAGAGGAGGTGAATGTAATGTATATTCATCCTGTTATTCTAAGAATTGTTGGTCATCCGCCTAATCAAGGATCATAGCTGACTTATAGTCTTGCCTGAAAAAAAAAAGGAAAAAGCTTGCTCCTCTCACTCACACATTCACCTCAACACACAGCTGTGTTTACAGCCTGCTGTCCCAAGAGTGCTTTTGCTGCCCACTCCTTTACTAACCTCACACAATTCCAAATAATCAGAGGCACACACGTGCACATGTACTTCGAGGCTACTACACAGTGACACACATGGCCTAAAACAATCTCCTCAGCTGATGTTGGCCCAGGTCCAGCTTCAACAGGCATATACTTGGCAGGTTCTTTAGCTGCAAAATCTGGGAGAAACCTGTCCAGAGCAGAGTCTTTTCCCTAAAAGAGCTGTAAACCTAATTTGAAATTCTCATTTGTGCACTATATTTGTGAATGTGTGTGTTTGTGCATGTGTGTAAAGTCTTGTAAATTGACTCTGTGAGACAGTGGTGGTGAGCTGGAAAGACCGATCGAGAGTCATACATCCCATTCATCAGATGTTCCAGTAAACATGATACTGGAAACCTCTTGAACCCTTACAATAAATAGGTCACCTCTAAAAAGTTGCCAAAGATGTAGCCAGTAAACTCAGTTTAACACACCATCCCGTTTACTTTAGCCTACTCTTGCTTATTTGCAATATAAATCCTAAAAAAAAACATTTTTCACTTTCTTACTATAAGCGATGAAGTCCTATATCACACAATATTCAGACAGATTTACATAAGATCTCTGTTTGATTTCTTTGGGTTTTTTGTGGTTCTTCAACTGCTTTGTGGACTGGGAGGCATGGCTGGTTAGAACCTGCTCTATGGTTTACGGATGTCCCTGAAGTAAGAGAGCCGCGGGCTAGCTGACAATTGGGTGCACTGGGGATTGTTAGTTTTTACATCATATCACAGGAGATTTGTACAATCTATTGTCTGGAGATTCAAAGAAGAGAAAAAAGAGAGAGAGACCACGCAAGAAACAATACTGAAGGTGAGACTAGCAATCGTAGTTGGCAAGAGCCTCGACTTGACATCAAGGTGGCCTTTTTGCTGCAGGACTGACAGTAGGAAGTAACATTAGCTTACTAACTAACGTCTATCGTTGTGGAATTTGCTCTATGTTTGGCCATTTTAGCAAAGTTTTTGACTGTT
>JAQNCA010000006.1:12704529-12714655 GCA_029783725.1 Acanthurus tractus
AGAGTAGAGTTTCCATTAAGACATATGAAAAACTGTTGTAAAATAAGACCAAAAAGGGAGTCGATTGTACGGTTGTAGAAATATTGTGTGCTCTGCTGTGTGTAAAAAAACAATGAAAAAATCTGAAAGATTTGATTAATTTTACTCAAAAGATCCCCTTTTTAATACTTCAATTTACTTAATTTTGTTAAAAGACTAATGAAAAATTGATTATTTAATGCCTCTGGTGACTCTGGAGGAAGCTGTCCAATATTTGAAAAAAAAAGTATCCTTGATAACATCTTCAGTCTCAGGTTATGACTCCTTATTTCCACAAAGTTCTGTGCACGTGTGCTGGTCAACCAGAAGTCTGCTTATTCCAAAGGAAGCCTCTGCGATCTCTGGTGTGTTTGACAAACTCCTCCTTCAGTTTACTTCTGTCCAGAATTTGCCTTGAGTACTATGAACTAAACTTTTGCTGTGTTTTCTTAGATTTATCTCTCATGTGACTCCACTTATTATTTGTGAAAGTGCAATATGAAATTGACAGTTTACCCCCTTTAGATGCGTTGCACACAAAAAAAGATTTAAATAGTTAACACAATTCATGGCATCAAAATTATTTTGAACTGGGCAGGAGATTGTCCATCTTTTTGGTATTTGCTTGATTTATATTTCCATGTAAGGTTAGATTAGAGTATCTCAATTCAATAACTCATTCATGGTGTCCCTCTCATCCCAAAACCTCTTTGAAGACATTCCCAAAACTACAAACAGGACCTGTGGAAGTTGGCTAAGGCAACTTTTACTCCAAGGTCAGACGGGCCCCTTGTGAATCTGTTCCCCCCTCTCTGGTATCCCTCCTCCCCAGTAAAATTACCATGAACACATACATTCCTACACACTGACATTCAAAGGCTCTCAGCAGTACCTCTGGTGCCAAGATCCAGTTTCTTGCTGTTTGTCAGTTGTTATCTCTGTTGGTGAAGGAAAAGCGTCTCACTGCCACCCATTGCTGTTTTGTCAGCGAGATGTGTGTTCTGTGTGTTGGAGTTGTGATGTTTATGCACAAGTTCTGGTCCTTCCTGTTTGTGCTTTGTTTGCACATTTGGTAAATTTCCATCTAAAGCATGAACTTTTAAGAATCAGTCTTGATTTACAATTGTTTATGATGATCCAACTGCTTTTCGGAGAGTTTTGTTAGCCCAAAGAGTTGCAGGACTATCTCAAACCACAGTCCAAAGATTAATTACAAATTTACCAAAACTGATGCAACCTTAACCAGTTCTGACTTCACTTCAACCCCTTCTTTTACCACTTGTATGGCCAAAAGGATTCATGGAGAAAAAACACTCACAGGGTCTGTTTGGCTCACAGCCTCTGAATCGCTATTTTTAGTGGGTTTTTTTTCACTTTTTTTTCGGTGGTGTCGAGCGGAGAAAAAATGACAGGAGAAAGGAGCCAGCTGAGTCAGTACGCGCCTGGTTCTGATTTGTGCTGACCTTGCCTTACAGGACTCTTGCACTAGTGTCACTCACACTTTACACTGAAGGAGGAAAGAGTGAGACGACGGGTAGAACGATAGAGATAGTAAGGAAAAACATGATCAGATGCAGCAGTAAAGAGCCGAAATGACAGGTCAATGTTCGAACCCCTCTACATTATTAATTAGTGAGAAATTACAAGAATTGAAGGGAATAACTCCACTGAGAGTTTGATGCTGTTTTAGCTTTTCTAATTGCCACTATGACAGAGTGTTTAACGCACGTTGTTCGTACGTAGTTTTATAATAGTACTATTAATCAGTTACTTAAATCTTAAAAAAATAAATTCTTCCCTAGATTGGTGCACAGAGCAATCAGTCTGCTAAACAAAGTATAAATGTATGACAAACACAATGTGCTTCTAAAAAAATGCTAATTCCCCCGCAGCTCCTGAACGTTGCGTGTGAGAGAGTGCAGGTGTCAAATACTCTGGTGGGAGCGCAAACACAGCGCAAACACACAGTAAAGGGTCAGTCAATCAATCTTTTGGCTATTCATGGGCTGCAAGTTCCTGGGGCAAAACATAAAATGTGAACTATGTACAAACTGTCTCAAGGACTCAACAAATGAATAACTGTCCCCACTATGTTGAAACTGATGGTGTGTAAATATTAATTGATATCCTAAACAAAAGTGACAGAACCACTAAAATTTTGGCTAGTTTATCTCTAGGTTTGGAAATGCTACAGCACGTTCCTCTCCACACACATTTTAAAGTGTCTGCAAAAAAAAAAAAAACCTCTTAAATTTTTTTTTCTTATTCAAGATGACAAGATAATTATCAGTAGTATTGAAAAAATGAGCCTAAATAAATTATTAGCACTCTTAGTCGGTGGTCTGCTGATAATCAGACATTTAATGCTTTTCTTGATTGGTAGCAGTTTGAATAATACTACTAATCTTGTTGTTTCTAAAACAACATGTAGCCACTTCGCTGGTAGAGTTATTAATATTTAAATTGAATGGGATGGAGTTGGCAACAAATGAAGATTAATCTTGAGACACTGCAGCCTTTTGTCACAGGCATCTTCTACTTTGTTGTGATAAATGAAGAGCAGTAATCAATTTATTCGTGACACTGTGCCATGAGCCAGATGGGCCATTCAGCCCTGCACAAGTTGTGGTGTTGTAAGCCAACACTTTAGAGGGTGGGGTGCCTTTTCTAGTAAGTAATTCTTTATTTGCACGAGTTGACCATGGTTACTAAAAAACGAGTTCAGAGCTCTTGTGGATGGCACCCAGTTGGAAGATTCAGAGAAGTTATAGAGAAAAGGGAGGGAAGTGAAGTGGGCCAGGATTGTTCAATCTTCCCCACTCTGCAAATATCCTAATGGACTCCATACCTCTCTCTCTCTCTCCCTCGTTCCCTCTCTTTCTGTTCGCTCTCTTCTGTTTCGATGCGTGCTTCTGCAGTAGGCAACTGCAGCGGGAGAGCTGGTCCTGGTCCGACTGCCTGTCAGGCTGTTAGTCAGTGAGGATTTTCAGAATGTCAGCAGCAGCTTATTCGGAGTTCACAATGAGGTTTGGAGTCCTGACTTGCCTTTCTTTCATAGATCCTTCTGTGTCCATGTGTTGGTTATAAAACCTCACCATTTTCACTATCTAATGCTCCTCCATTTGTGTCACTGTCACAATACATTCTCCCTCTCTTGTCCAGTTCCACTTCTTCTTTACTTTCTTCATTTTTGTCCATGATGTGAGCCAAAGGTCTAACAAAGATACCAAACTTAAGAAAACACTCTCTGCCCTCAATCAGGAAGATTAAACCAACACCATATTCAGTGAGGAAAAGCAACAGGACAATAAAACCACTTATTTTCAGCGCTACTCCAAGCCTTAAAAACGGAAAATTGATTGTGGTGGAGGCATAATATGTTTCACATTACAAACCATTATGCTGATTTATGATTGATGGATTGATAGAGTGCAAGTCGAGCTTTTTCATCGATGGAAAGCTCTGTATTCTGTGTCAGGCATTTCCAGAATTTTAAAGCACTGCAGTTGCCCATTTATTTCCCCTTACCTCTGCATATCATATGTTCACCTGATGTTTTTCCACTGTGTGTGGAGCATATCCCAAAGCTCTGAAAGGAGGTGTAGGTCACTGACCCCTCACTGTCAAGGAAACGTCAGGTATTATCCTCTACAGATTTTTCAAATAAAAACAATAACAGCAGGCTTTACTTGTGGGGTTATAGCCGGCATTCCAGCCATATTATTTGTCTGGTGCTCACTATTGTCTATCGCGCTCATGTAAACTTTCTTAATGGGTTCAATAAGAGCAGAGCAAGTCATACCACTTAGATTATTAATTTATTGTTTTCCATTTCGGCCTTACGCAGTGAAAACAATAGCAGAAAGTCGCAGTGTTTTTTTTTTATGCAAGTTCCTTTTTAATTAATTTCTCATTTCATTCTAATCTCCCAAGACTGTTATCTGACAAGAATGTACTCGGAGAAACTCGAGCCATGCATAATTAACTTCCAGTGGCGAACTAGCTGACAGTGTAGTTTTGTGGCGTCTTCTGTTCACTCGGTTCTGATATAATTCTTCTCTAATTATTTTTGATTTATTCGCTGGTATTTGTAGGCAAGTTCCCTCTTCCCGAACGTTTAAATTTGACGTCATGCGCTCGTCAGAGTCTTTCCGAGAGATCATGAGAAGCACAGCTGTTTTATGACTTGGATTGGGGCTCGTGTGCTCAGATACAGAAGCAGTCAAATGTTGGATTACCAGAGACAGAGCAAGTAGTTCACCCTATAATCATCATAATTCACAAGCACAATAAATATTCCTTGATAACAGATCATAATGGACATAAGGCAGAGGAAGCCCCGTTCTTTACTTTTATTATCCTTCAATTTCCAATCCTTCAAAATCAGACCAGTCAAAGCCACATAGATACTGCTTTACATCAAAACACACATAGCTTAACTTTCAAACTAGCTTATTTTTGTGTCTATTTGCATTCAGATTTATTTTAATATTACAGCTAAATTTATCAGGTGTCTATTGGAGCAGATGTTTTTTCTTCCTTGCCTCATTTTTTGCACTTAATTCATTGTTTCTCCCTCTTACTCCTGTCTTTCTCCAAACCTTGTCTCTTGTGAATTATGAACATTCATATGCAGCTTTTCTGCAGCAGTGATTTACAGTCAGTGGCAGCCTCTATTGCCAGTGTAGGAAGTCATATTTATTCAACGAAGAGCAAAAAAAACAGAAGGTTGTGCAGTACCAAGTCAGTAACAAAGTCACATAGTTTAAGTTGGCATAGCTCAGGTACCATGCACAAGGTCAGATTATTTGTGATTTTTGTGAGTCATCTTGTCTTTAATCCAAACCAAATAACTCTGGACTTTCTATAATGATCTGAATGTAATTACATTTTTATGTATAAAATGTAAACATTGCCTTTTAAAGTTGATTTTAAAAAATCTTGCAAGATTTTAAAATGTCTTTTTCAGTAGCGGACTGCAAAGCGCTCACAAGTTTCTCCTTTGTGTTGATAACAAAAAACATTTATCCAGCTTCTAATGTGAAAATTCAACATGTTTTTCATGTAGCAAAATGAATAACTGTTGTTTTGACGCACTTTGCCAATCAGAATGTGCTTCCAAACTTTTTTCTCGCTCTCTCTGCTTGTCTTCAGACCAAAACAAAAGAACCTCAGCGAAACCCGCTGTGACTGATTGGAAAAGAACGGCTCCATCTCTCTGTTCTCGATACGGACAAATCTAATAGCTTCAGATGAGTCTGCCCAAAGTGGAGAAGTGAAACAGGGAATTAGGGAGTATTTACAGTTAGAGGGAGATCAGTTGAATGGAGGTTTTTGGCCAAGACGAGACGTGGATCAGGCTTATCATTGAGACAAGCCAACTGCCTGTCGTTTCAGCTTAAAGCATTGGACTGCTTAAGTGCTCTAGGCATGAAAAATTTGCTCAACACTTTGTTTAGATTAAGTTGGAAGGAAAAAGTATTGCTAAGCAGTATGACTTATATCCACATTATTTGCACTTAAATAAATTGACTCATAGCCTGGTGTTTTTTTTTTTTTTTTTTGACACACACACTTAAAAGCAGCATCACGCTCCTTTGCAGAATGACTGAGTTGACAGCCGAGGAGACGGGGATTGCTTGCTGGCAGTACATTATACGAGCATTACATTTTAATTTTGATCTACTGTGCAAAACTATACTTTCTTTGCTGTGGTTTGAATATTGTATTTTGTTTTATGTGGTTTATACAGTATATGTCACGCTTTTTAAAACTCTATAGCTTGTAATGACAGAAATCACTTTTATCCCTCAAATGTATTGTAAGTGGACAGCATACATCTAATTAAAAGTAAAAAAAATGTGAAAGTAAGAGAAAAAGAGAGGCTATTTCTTTCTCTGAGTTACATTAAGCGCCTGTTCCAATGAATTGGTAAGTATTTTTTATTGTTTTGCTGCTTTTTTTATATTTCTAAAGAACTGACAATGCTAGATTCAGCTTTCTGTCCATAAATGCACATCATTTTAACATGAACAATTTTGTTGCCTGCTTGTTATATTCAGGTTGGCTGAACGCCGTCTTCAGAGACTTGTTGACGATTCAATCAGACATTTGGGAGCCAACTGGAAGGCTGGTCTACATCCAGGAAGTAGGTGTGGACATGATTCATGGACACTAAACCCGAGCTAGCTCTGGTGAGTATTATCAAAGCACGCAGTTCTTTGAACAATACGCTATGTCATTATTGTGCTGATGCAGGTAAGACTGATGACACACTGAAATGTGGCACCACCTTTAAGGAAATCAGCAGGGAAACTGAGTGATCCAGGGTAGTCATTTTGTAATAAATCATTACTGTTAGTGTTTCTTTGAAAGGACTGAGTCACCGCAGCTGTCAGTAGTAGTAGTAGCTGAGTCAGGATACTGTGGCTCCTGTGTTTGATTATATCCCAGTACTCCACATGTCTCCCAGGGTGTCTCTTACAGGCTGTTTCTGTGAATAAAAACCAAAAAAAAAGGGACAATCTGTTTCGGTCCACATGAGTAATGAAACCACATCTCTCCTCTCTTGCACGGAATGGAGTGAGAGAGGGATTGGAGAAAGAGAGAAACCTAATAAATAACAGGGTTTAGTGTTTGCGACTTCAAAAATGTTGTTTTCTGGCTGATAAAAAACAGGATTACTTTCACTGATTAATGACAGTGCTAAGCTTTGTGGCAAGCATATCCAACCGCCATATACCTGCTCGAAGGACGAAAGATCTGAATGGATCGTCCCAGTCAAAGTGGGTGGCGTGGCTGCGGACAAAACCAGTCACATTTGAACAAGGTTGCTTTTTGTTTCAGCCTCATAATGAATGGCTGAGCCCTGGAATAGTTGGTTCGGCTTCTTAGCTGATGACAGCCACAGACCACATAATACAGATATCAGACACAGTGAGCTGTGAATGATTAAGATTTACGGGGGCACTGCGGATATCTTGGAGGTGTCCCTCATGGCTCCCACATTTCCTGTCATGTCCAGAAAGCAGACTCCCTCATAACCTCAGCATGAGAGTTCACTCTCATCACTGCCACCTCCCCTCTTGCGTCCTTTGCTGCTAACTCCCTTTAATTCCACAAACTCTGATAGCGAAAAAAGATTTAGATAGATGCATTGGGGCATTGCACCTTTCCAAAGCCCTTTTCTATCATACTTACAGTGCGCTGTCATTTTGAATTATCTTGTGAGGGAAAACACAGGCTAAAACACTTGCAGACTAAGGAAAAACAAGCCCCAGCTGAGTCTGGTGACAATGAAGGAAAGAAAACAAGAAAAAAAAGACATTATTTTTGCAAGTCATTGTGCTGCTGGCGATGTTATGATCCATTCTTATCTCCTGATTCACTGCAATCGCTCAACACCGGTTGGTTTCTTCTCACCAATGTTTTTACACAGTGGAACGTAGTACCGGTCAGTGCTTCAAGGTTTGTTTTTCCAGCAATGTCAGTATGAAAGATGGCTACACAGTAACTCTTTACCCTGGAAAGACATGGTAGATGTGGACGTGGGCTTTGTTAGTTAAATTGTTAAAAGTAAAGCATAAACATGACTCAGTGCCAAAGGTGTGGACACACAATGCACAGAGGTCCGTGTAGCTCTTTTGTATAGTTGATTGAACCATTTTGTAGGTTATGCTGACACGAAGAAAGTTAAAAGAAAATTGAATTACTTAGTCGACAAACCATTTTTTTTTCCATTTAGAAAACATGACCCTCATGTCAACATCTTTTTTTTTCCCTGCAAAACTTTGCCAAATCATATTTGTTCAAAGATTTATTTAGAATATTGATTTATAGTTAGAGTTCTTGACTTTAGACTTTTCAAATGGTAAAATCCTGACTGGTATTGAAAAGGTTCTCTATATACACAGATATCTTTGCTAATTAAAACGATAACAAATAGCTTGTTAATTACAGAATGTATGTGTTGTTTCATAATCAGATTCATGCAGACGGTTGTCTGTTTTTGATATCATCCTGAAGAGACAGATCCAGTGCTGCATTGAGAAGCCAGAGATTTAAATCTCAGACCTCTGTGATATCAGTTACTGACCCTCTAAGTTGACCTGCCCGAAGAAAAAAAAGCATGATCTTGAAAATCCATTGTCACAGCAAAATCAGGACACAGTTTGTCTTTTGTGCAATGCAGTGAGTGTTTCCAGCTTTAGAGAAGCTTCAAACTTCTGTTGCTGATGTGTCGCATTTTTTCAGCTTTCTCTGCTCAACAGTCAGATCACCAACACTCCACACATGCAGCTGCTATTTGTAGACATACAAGTAAATACAACACACTGTCTCCACTCACATTTCAGAGGAACTTTAGGGTGGATTTTTTGACAGGAAACAAGCTTTGCTTTTTTCGCTTTAGCACTGAACCTCAGTCCGCCTCTTTCTCTCACCTCCACCGGTCCTCGCTGTGTGAGTCGTCCAGGTTGTAAGTGATACGGTTTGTGGTTGTGCATTGCTCAGATGAACTGAATTCCTGGCGGCGTGGCATGTCACTTGGAGGAACAGTGAGATGTCAAGGCCAGCAAACCATGAATGAGGGAGAGAGCGAGAGGAGGGGAAATTTGCCCAAGAGATTGTGTGCTGGAATAAGATGGATGAGGTGAGAAATCCATTTCATTACAAAAGCCAGTCGGAGTGAAAAAGTCTGATTTTTTTTTCTTCTCTGGTTTGACAAAGAATTTTCTGCTTACTGTGAATTCTTTTCCACATCTGCAGGTCATGAATGTCTAAATCAGCACCTTTGCCTCAACATCAGGCAATTTCAGCATTTTAATCAAGTGCCATTGAGATGTACTGTACTCCTGAAGGTGTCTGCTGGATAATATTTCAGATCACTGCAGGTGAAAGCAGTGATTTAACATTTTAAGAAATATATGCTTATTTGCTGTCTGAAAGTTCAACAAAAGGATCAGTACCAGTCAGATTATTCCCTGATAGAAACCATTCATTCCCTTACTGTATATTTTGTTTCTTTGTACCTCCATTTAGTATCATTATCATATTAAAAATTGACACGTTAAAGAGGGATGAATTATGTTGTTTGGTGGGGGCCCTTATATTGAGCGTTACAAAGTATGTAGTTTTTGTCCCTCAGTTTTGTACAGTAACTATAAATAAGCATTTACTTCTAGTTTAGCTACATCTAATAACACTGTCAACAAAGCTGAGGTCAATGTAAGCAATGCATCTCCTTTTTAATACAGAGGAATGTTTTACAACCATAAATTTTGAACTTGGGGCTTCCAGGGGCCTTAAAAAAAGGAGTGGTGATGAAGGAAAATTCTATTCTATTCTATTCTATTCTTCTAACAACAAGATTAAATTAGTGTTATTGTTGCCATGTGTAATGTTTTAAATACTTTTAATAATAAGAGCTGATTGAAACCTTTTTTGGCCATGCTTGTACTAACTCACAAAAATTGACAAGTTTTTGAAAAGGAAACGACCTGACGAGCATACCAACAGCTGAGCTGTCAAAAGCTCAGCTGCACACAATCTGAAAAATGCCTGACCAAGTTAAACTGCTAAGAGGCAGCATACATAAAGTATGGATTTATGGCCTCACACTGGATTTTCAAAAGGCAAAAGGGTGGCTCTAGGTAAGCTAATGTTATTTGGAGGGTCTTAGCATTAAAAGGTTCTGGAAGCCCTGAAACAGGAATAACACAAAACAGAAATAACACAAAAAGATATTAACCTTCTACATAATCACTCAAATAGTTTAAATACAAGAGCTTATCCTGCTGAATTAGTTACCTCTTATTCTATGAGTTGAGTTATATGTAAGTTAAAAGGAAAATGAACTCTCGTACTGTTTTGGTAACTTAAAGTAATATTTAAAACCAAAATATCTAAGCATAAGTACCTAAAATGTTTGAATTCTTATTTGGGATTTAGAGAGCTGAAATCTTTGCTCCAGATATCACCTATGCAAACAAGCCATCATCTCCACTCAAATGCATCTTTTAAAACAGGAGACATGCAGAGAAGCAGCCAAAGCCAAGTGCTGGCATCGCACAAACTCTGGCCCTTGACATGGAAAAAGAGATTGAGGGTG
>JAQNCA010000006.1:12717416-12733133 GCA_029783725.1 Acanthurus tractus
CATTTTAGTGCAGTTCTTTATGCATCCTTTCATCTTGCTGCCATCGTAATCAGTTTGGAAGAAGGAGCATCCAGCTCATTAAATAATAAGTGGTACGCAATTTTATTTAGTGCTTTGTTTTTTCATGTGGCCACTTGCTCTCTTCCTATACTTAACAGTCATTAATAAGTGTGATATTGGAAAGTTTGGTAAAGCAGTAAAAAAAAGCTCTTAAGACAGATGCCAAACAAACATCTGAATACGGTTTGTTGTTTGTTTGTTTGTTTGTTTTTATGATGCCTGAGTTACAGAAGGCCAAGGAAACCGTGTTTTCTTGGCCCAAAGCTCGATTTACCATCTTTGCCTTGAAGATCATAATCTGATTAAATAAAAAGTGATTCTCCTCAGTGTTTTTTGAGATTACATCATATAAAAAAGCTTGTCTTTGAGGCCAAGACTATATTTTATCTAAGACATATTTGTTTTTAACTTTGGGCACTTCCCAGCAGTGCAAACAACCACAGAGTAGCACAGCAGCATTAAATATTTCAATCAATTCCACAAACAGAATTGTTGAGTGCAGTCTGCGCTCACAGCATCCCACCGTAATAAATAGCCACCATATTAAACCGAAGACCTTCCGACTGAGTCACCACCACAATTTTGAGTCCCATTAAATTCTCACAGGGACCAAAGTGCAGCAGCTCTAGAGCGTCTGGAGGGAGACCAAGGCCTGTTCGAATGCACATTAGAGTGTCAGTGTGTTCAACGTCAACCAAGGGAGCTCCTGAATTATATCCATCTGCTAATGTCATTCCAGTGTGCTGCTTTCCGCTGCCTCTCCCTGCATGATATGGTTTGGATTGTCACACTCTGCAGCCAATGCAATCAATAGGCCAACTCCAAGACGAGAGCTTAGCCAACTGAGGCCAGGTTTTTGTTTGTCTGAACAAACACCGACCCTTTTTTTGATGTCAGGTTTGTCTGAGTTTCAAATTACAGACACAACAGGGAGCGATTGGAGTTGTTGGGAATTTGAACAAAGACTTTTTCACTCACACAAATAATTCACAAAATAAATGAAATGCTCCTGAAGTCCACATGGATCTGGAGAGGCATCTGCTGAACAAAGAGGGGATGATGAATTGGTGGCCGAGTGCATATCCCACAGAGACATTTACTGTATATTTATGGGGAAGTAATTCTGTTTGCTGATGTGCAGTCTAGCTGGCTGTCTCGGGCTTGATATTAGAGGTCAGACTTGAGGGCAGACTTGTGCTTAGAAAGCTTCTGCCTCTTCGCCGGGTCATATGTGACTTCATGGTGCTGGAGACATCAACAAGCAGCCAAATGCCTCCCATCTAATTCTCCCCCTGGGACTCTAACCAGGCACACAGGATACATGAATAAGTCATGATCTTTTTTTGTCTGAGGTGTTGCTCCTCTTCTCTAATTGCCCTCATTTTGTTTATTTTCTTGCCAATTTAAATTCAGAAAGAAAGACAAAACTAGCCTGTCCATCTTTGGTCCAGGACCAGTTTGCTTTGAGGAGATGCTTGCTTTGCTCTTTTCTTAGCCTCTCCTCTATTTCTCCTGTGGGTCTTCTTGTGGTGAAGAGATCAATTTATGCGTCTATTGATTTACTTGTTTGTGTGTTAGCCTCATGCAATGGAGGAGGATTTCTCTGTGGCTTTCTCGGTTGGCTTCAGTGAGCCCAGATCTCACCAACCAAGTCAGATCAAATAGCTAAGGTTGTCCCTCTCGAAAAAACACAAGAGACATGTGGGACAAAGCGACACAAGATGAATGTGAATCAATAATTTTGAGGAGAAGACAAAAAAAAGTGAGAGCCTCATACTTTTTTTGTTGTTTCTTATAATACTCTTCCATTTAGTTTAACTCTGTTTGGTGTTCTGTGGTTTATATTTCAGTCTACGTCTTGGCTGTTCCCCTCGGGAACAAGGACTGCGTGATGTGAGTATAGAGGTCAGAGGTCAAAATACAAAGTGCTTAAGAGGCATGAGAGAGGCTTCAAGGATGATTGACTATGAGAGAAAAGAAAACAAACTAGGACGGTAAGCTGATGCCTCATGGAACTAATTTATGTATAAAATGTGCAGAAAGTCAGAAAAAAGCATTAAAAGCCTTGAAGTTCAAAATGCAGCATGACTGGAAAGAGGAAATTCTGCACTAGTATGTCCTCTTTTTTTCAACACAAGATACCAGGAGAGGCCTCGAACACCTGACCTTTCTCATCACAAAGGTTGCATTCACTTTGCAGGATAATCTCTGCAGAAAGAAAAAAAAAACTGCGTACCAGGAAAATATCAGATCAGGATATCATAATAACATCAAAATGTTAGATTAGCATTTCCTTGAAGCCGTTTGTCGTTTTGTCAAACATAAAACAGACACACATCATATTACATCTTCCAGATCCTGCACTAAGCAGTTTCCACATACAAGAAACCGACTCTTCACTGTTGGGCTTGTAATCATCCGCAGCCTCTTCAGTTGGCATGAGGCTATGTGAAATAAACATGTTAGCCAAGACGATGTGAAAACTTGATCCAGGATAGAGGAAAAAGTCAGAATTGTAACTGTTTCGCCAGCCCATTTGTATTTCATGATATGCTTTCTTGCTATGTGATTTTATTTGTCTAACATATGCTGGCCTTCTTTTCTGCATGACGACAAGCAGCAAAATGCAATTTTATTTAACAAAAAGTTTTTTGTTTTTTTTTAATAAGACAAAAATATGAGCTTGGCGAGAAGAGATGAGAATGCAGTGCACAGTCATGCAGACAGGAGATAGTAAATTAAGGGTGTAGTGAAACATGTGGAATATGCTCCTTGTGTGTAGTATGAATATGTGTGTGTGTGTGTGCCTGCCTTTGTGCACACACATGTAATCTTCCAATCCTGACATGCATTCATAGCAAATATGGGAGAAATGTTTTTGCCAAGATTGTCTCAACAAAGCATAACATGTTTTTAATATTTTATGACATTCAGCCTGTTGGGAAGGAAAAAACTTGCAGTTATTGTTACTTGTGCATCACACATGTTGTATCTGTCACCAACAAGTACATCTTTTCGTGTGTGTGCTTGTGTCTCCTATGATGCATTTATCAAACTCGAAAAAACTGGACAGAGAGAGGATGAAGAATGATCTCAGTTCCCAACTTAAAAATATTCACTGGTGCTGATGTGCAAGAACAAACGGAAAGCCCCGAGAAACATAAATCCTTTCATTTGAAAAGAAACTGTCATAGTCAACAAGTTTGTCGAATGAAAAAAAAAAACTTGTCTATGGCCGATGATCTTGAATGTTCAGATTTATGTCTTTTGACTCTTGGATGCATTACCGAGAATGACAGCAAGGAAGAGACAGAAAGAGTTCACAGAGAGGGTTTTAGCAGAGGACATTGAAGTTTACTTGGTACATCCTGGTTATAATTCAGGATAAAAACCCTATTTGCTGCATGTGAACGCTGGCAGTCTCAATCTAGCTGAGCTTCAAACAGTCAAAGGTATTAAGCTGGCTCCTAAGCCTCCACAGATAGATATACTATGGTAAGACCCTTTTCTGGTTTACCCTAAATATAATGTGCATATACTGTGGATGTGGTGGATGTGACTAGAGGGCACAATAAACACTGAGCTGAATATGTTTCTTAGCTGTGAAGGACAGATGTCTGAGTAACTTCAGCAGCGAAAGCTACTTAGATGAGCAGCTTTCACAGTAAGCCACAATGAAAGGCTCAGAGCCGTCACGATGAGCAAAGTTAAGCTGCACTCGCCCAGAATAAAGTTGAGGCTGTTTTCTTGAACTTTTTTTTTCTTAGTAGGATAAGGATTTGTAAGAGAATGTGGGGATCACTCCAGTTTCATGGCTAGTTTTGATTTGTTTAATCTCCACAGTTTGTTCAGTTCACATACCGTCTTTGCGAAGTTTCAGAGGATGAAGAGGAAGGAAGAAATTCTGAGCTCATAGAAAATTACAGAGAAGAAAGTAAAAATAACAATACCATAATTCAGGATACAGTTAAACCTTCATGGCAGGTTGAAGAGGATGGTTGGAAGGATTTAGACACTGCCAGCAGCCCTGACTCAGGCAGAAGGTCTCCAACATGCTAAAATCACAAAAATGTTGAATTTGTTTGTTGAGTTATGTTAGCAAGTTTCTAATTGAACTCATGGTGTGAGGAGCTCACCATGAGTTGAGTAAGGACACAACACAGGTTTGGATCAGCTGTGTATAACTATAATCCTGCACTGAAATGACACTTGGCAGTTGTGCAATCGTCACAGCACGCAAATTCACATGGAAACGCAGCTCTGGTGTCTCTTTCGCCTCAAAGTCCTCTGCTAACCCAAGTTCACAGGTTTTCATAAACTCTGTAAACACGCTGAGATTTCGTCCAGCCAGCAGCTCCGAGAGAGAAAATTACACCATGACCATATAAGGATACAATGTCTTCTGATCTGCTATCTCGAATGCAGCTGTGTCTGTGTGTGTGTGCGTGTGTGTTTAGGCTACTTTTGGGAACACATTTCAGACTTAAGACCAGTTAATTGGGGGCGACTTGTACAATTGGAGTCAAAAAAAGCCATGTTTTCAACTTGAAAACAACTGATTTGGGGTCAGTGGTTAAGGTTAGTGTCAGGGTTATGAGAAATATCACAGAGAATTGTTAACTTGTTGCAGTTGTTTTTGCAACTTTTGAAGATGGATTCAAAAGTTTGAACCTTGACAAGTGAAGGTTGTGATTGAGGTCATGATGAGACTTTCTCAAGCGGGTCCATGTGACATCATTTTCGTCACAAGGGGCTCTTACACATACACTTTCGCTGACATCTGCGTACCTCTAATTGGCTGATCTTGTAGACTCCAATCCACTATGCATGTGTGGAATGCAAACTTTCAAGTGTACTCATGAAAGTTGTGTAAACAGAACACGTCTGTGGTGTTTACAGCTGGCCGTGTGCGCATCCATTTTGAGAGTATAATCTATGCCTTTAGGGGTTAGGGTTAGGGTACAGCTATTTGAAAACAAATGAAAGTCTATGTAATTTTCCAAAAAGTGGCCTAAGTAAGTTTGTGTGCAAGATTTTATTTTGTAACCTCCAGTTTGAGTTTTAGACCTGGGGAGGAAGATATTTTTGGAAAGGAAGGACATTTTCACTCCTTAAAAAGGCAGTTACAGCACTGAGATAGTGAGTAAGGGTTAATGTCAGTACTATGATTTTGTTGTGGTGGAGGTAAAATAAAGGTCATGGTTTACTGATTGTTATTGTGATGGCTTAGGTTTTGGGCTTGAGGTTAGAGAATGCAATAAATCATATGTGTGTAAGGTTTGTGAGAGGGTATTTGATGATTGTTGTGTTTATTTTGATGTCATATAGTAAATACTCTGATTTTGGCCAGTTGACACATTTCTGGCAGTTAGAGTATGATAAATAGAGACGGTAAGTAAAATTGTTTATAAGCAGTATATATCAGAAAAGATTCATGGAGTTTGCCATGTTTTTCTTAAATGTGTTCCAAAGATGTAATATATATTCCTACATACAATAACACATCAACTTTTTTTTTTATGCTATTTTTCTAGACATGCAATTCGAAACATATATCTCTTTTCAAATAAAAATGTTTGGTTAAATCCTCAGTCTCTGCCTAAACGCCCAAAAAGGATTCAATGACAACTCTCAGTGTGATACCATTTCTCAATTTTTCCATTTTACACTGTCACATTTGGTTCTCTCAATCCAAACATGTCAGAACCATTGTGTAATGTTCCAAAAATGCAACAATTCCTCATCCACTAGAAGCTTTTCTGGATCATCTGCGCGCACTGTTTCCTAAAGGAGTCTGGGGATAAAACATGAAATGGCTTTGGAATGAATACAAGAGTGAGAGGACGAGAAAACCGAGAAAGTGCAAAAATCTGCAAGAGGGAGAAAAAGCAGGTGGGCCGAGTGCTCACATCTGACCTGTAAAACGCACTTCGGGGTAACGACAACCTACTGTGCCAAAGACTCGCTTTCACTTCATGATTAGGGCGGGGAAGGTTATGAATGTGCTCACCCTGAAATCCATGCAGGAAAGACAGACAGAGGCAGACACGATGACATGAGTACAGGGGTCACAGTTTTGGAAGTGGAGAATTTCTGGAATGAGTCTGCCTGTTGTTGGCCTCTTATTTTAATAGATTTGACAGTTAAGTTCTTTTTAATGAGTAGTCTTATGGTGGCCCCCTGCATACCTAAATCCTCATAAGCCCTCTATAAATTAACCCTCTTGAGAAATTGACTTCCAGGGGAGCTTGTATTTAAGGTCCCGCCGTCCTCCATCAGAGGTAACTTAATGAACTCTGTCAGCCTGTAAATGCTGTTGCGCTAGTGCTGCTGAATTCCTGTATATTTGTATTTTTTGGCCTATAAAGTGATGGTGATTGATTTTTCTTCTTTTTAGGTTTGTTGTTGATTTTCTGGTCTGAACGATTTAAAAACCATTAACACAGCGTCCTGTGTCTGCAGACAGATGTCAGTGCTGTCAGTTTCTCTCTTTGCAATCACTTCAACAGCAGCTAGGAGGCAGAGGTCAACAACTG
This sequence comes from Acanthurus tractus, assembly GCA_029783725.1. Taxonomy (NCBI): domain Eukaryota; kingdom Metazoa; phylum Chordata; class Actinopteri; order Acanthuriformes; family Acanthuridae; genus Acanthurus; species Acanthurus tractus. Next base: position 12,724,013 of record JAQNCA010000006.1, read on the forward strand.
GCTTTTGCTGCATGTGCTATCATCTCTAAGAAGTTGTAGCTGAAATTAGGAGACAAAAACAGCAAAGGACGAAAGATGAGGAAAGAAAGGAAGAGCAGGAGAGGTTATTTGCTTTTTTTGCAGGGGGAGAGATGGTCTTGTCATTTTTAAGAGTTTCAAGGGGATGTTTGCTCACCCTCTTAATGGCTTAAAAGGACTGGAAGCATCTATCTTTCTCTCTGCACATTTCAGGGGGGAGAGCCCGAGAGGAATGGACCTATTCTGCCGTGTGACTGATTGCACAAACTCCAACAGATATGCCCCAGCACACATGGAAAAATACCATTATTAAAGTAAATATCACAATGGAATTTCCATTACATTGACATCAAGGGAGGATACTGCATATTAATAAAATCCCATGAAACCAGTTTACATTTTAATGCACTCATCAGAAGGTTCAGATGTATGAGATTTTGTGTTTTTATAAAACTTAGCAAAACACAGTGTAGTAATCTGCCTCTAGAAACACTTGTAGATAAACATAATATTCCTCTCATTACATTGTAGAACAATGTAAGCATGCATGTTAGCAGACTGAGAGCGTATGGACCGCAGTTTCATACTTTACATTCATCTCTAGTGAGTTTGTGTGCATGTGAACCACAAATTTACGGGACAACTTCATCGCCGAAAAAAGACCAATATGTCTCTAGAGCAACATATACTCTAACAGAATGTCAGTGTGCATGTGTTGAGTGTGTGTGTGTGTGTATGTGTGTGGGTGAAAGAATGAAAGAAATGCTGCACAGTCAAAGAAAGAATGGGCGAAAAATACTGCAGTTAGAAATAGATAATAAAAATAGATGTCAGGAGACTGTACAGGCATCTTCACACATGTGCATATGCAGAAAAATCACCTTTTAAATCATTTAAGCTAGCCGCCACAGAGCGTCAACCATGACAGCAGTCTGTCTGCTAGGTCTCCATCATGTGGAGGCTGGCACTTGGGGATGAGGGCCGGCTTGGAAACATGAGGACCTAATGGACCTGGGAATGTCAGGGGTGGCTGGATAGGATCTTTCTGCACCTCTGTGTCCCACACATCTGGCCTGCTGCACTGCTGTTACGGCTGGGGGCACAGAGTGGGTGATAGAGGTGAGGGTGGGGTAATAGTGGTGTATTCTTGGTGCAAGAGTAGAGGTCAAAGCAATGCAGCTGTTCTGTAGTTTCTAGCATCTATTTTTTCATTGAGCAGATTTTCTCAGGACTTAATAAATATATGGAGATTAAGAAAGAATGTAATAAGTGGTTCATTATCTGTCCGAGAGAAAGTAGGATGTATTTCTATGCAGTTGTGTCCTTGCTTGTTAATGGTTGTAAGTGCCTGTAATCACACTGGGCCTGTCAGTGGTCTGTTTAACATAAATATAGACATGATCCTTTAAGACAAATGCTCCAGTGAGGCTCGTATTGTGCTGTTGCCTAGTAAACAGACACATTCTTGGCATCTTGGGCACATTACTTAATGCAACTTTGGATTTAAGGAAAAGAAAAAGGCTACAGAGCACAAAGGAGTATATCATCTGAGTGGTCGTACAGGAGTAAATGTTGATTTTAAGTGCAGTTGCCATTTTCCATCCTTGCCAAATAATTTCCTGCTGTTTTAATTACTCATCTTCATGATACAGCATCCAGAGCTACTCCTACTGTTGTTGAAGTCATGTATTTTCTCTGCAGCTGGGATGCATCCAAGACTGAAAAACACTCCGTCAGATTCCCATAGAACTTTAAACTCCTATATTTCAAAGTTACCGATGCCTCTGTCTTTGCTATTGTTTATTTGTCCTCATTCTTTCTTCAAACTTTCCTTTCCTCTTTTTAGCTCGCAAGTATTTCCCAACAGTTCCAGCTGACCAGCGTAATGGAAATCTCCACACCAAAGAAGACTGGACTTCACACAGTGCAGTCAGCTAAATGGTTCTCATAAGGCTGAATAATGTTAAAGTTACCAAGGAGCTCAGAAAAGAGACCACAGACAAAAACAAGAGCATCTGTGTGTGTGTGTGTGTGTGTGTGTGTGAAAGCATTATAAGAACAGTGCTGATTAGTACTGTGCTCGGATTAAATTCAGAAAAATAAATACATGTATGCTTTTTAATGTCTCCACAAAAATGAAATCCAACTCATTAACCCTGTTGAAGTCACTGCAGTATAATAACAGAGAGGACCATGAGTGAAGCATATTTTTTAAGACAAAGAACAGCATGGAAGGTCTGAAAAAAGGTGTTTCCTCTTTCATTGTTAGTGGTTGACTGGATGTGACTGCCTCATAAACCCAGAGAACGGCTTTGTGTTTCTGCGGCGGCGTGTTTGATTACAGTCTGTTTCCCCTCTCCCACAGCCCCACCAGGTGGCTGCCCAGCTCCCCTCTGTGAACCAAACCCACCATGATCCCACAGTGCTCAAAACGTCTTGAAAGCTCTGAGGTTAGCTCAGGGGCTTTCGGGCTCACTGCGAAAAATTATGGGTTCGTTAGAAGAGTTTCAAAGAACACTGTGACATACAAAAGGATCAAAGGAGATGCTCGATTTGAAAAAAGGACTCGTCAGAATACACAATATGTTGGAGGTCCTGTGAGATCCAAAACATTGCATTGAAATGCTGGTTTTCAAAGAAACCACCAGATTCAAGTATCTTGTCAATGATCCTGGTCAACTGCCTTTGTTCATCATGCCTTTTTCCTCGACTCTGCATATAAATATGTACACGTATGCACTTTGAAAAGTCACATTTTGTGTTTTCACCTCCCTCATAACAATAAATTTCAGCTGGATATTAATATGTTTAGAGGCCTGGATAATTTCTTTCATTTGTGCTCATTGTGAGATGAAGTACTACATCTTAATTTGAGAAAATAGTTCAGTATTATAGATTGTTTTTACTCTCATTAGAGATAGTTCAAACATGAGCTCACAGATCCCACAAATCTTTTTGAGGACAAATCGCCTTAACAGCCTCTTAAGATGTCACCTCTGGAAAAAAACAAAGTTTGTAGAAGAATGCTGACTCTCATTAACTGCTGATTAACTACAGCTGGCATAAACCATAGATAGCTCTTATTTATTTTTATTTCATATGCGTTTTCTCTCTCTCCTTTCATGATTTGGCCAATGGATCCCCTGTTTCCTGGTGGGATTAGTGTGTTTGCTTTGAAGTGGGTTGTGTCCTGCTTAGTGTGTGTGGGCAGGCCTCTTACTCCTGTGTGTGTGGCAGGGTTGAGGTGAGGGGGTACATGCAAGCCCCCTTTTTACTTTGGCAGTGTTTAGATGTAGTGCGTGACCTGGAGTGCACCATAAACCAGCAGATTCAGGAACAAATACAGCTGTAAAACACCAATCTTGGCAACTAACGCAAACACTTCTGATCACAGCTTGCTAATGTGGCCATGTGTGAGTGTGTGTGTGTGTGTCCCATTGTGCAAATGTACATTGTTCATGCGTGTGGGTTTTTTAACAAGCTACGGTGTTTTTTGCCAAGTACAGGTAGCTGAAAAAACAAAATAAATTCAGGAAGGATTAATAACATCTCTGGCACACATGGGAACATTGAATGTTTCCAAAATTGCAAAAGCCTCCCAAATTATTAAATCCTCTGTGGGAGAGAACAACTCCAGCAATATCATGTTCAACACCCATCAATATTAATACTTATCACATTTTTAATTCATCAACTCTGCCAAGAAACATTATTATTGGGCTGTCAGTTGAGATTTAAAAGTAAAATGCAACTTTCGGTTAAGGCCTGAGGGTTCAGGCTGTCATTTTTTGGTTTGGATTGATTGTGTTACTTGTGAACTAGTTAGAGCAAAGAAATAATATTTAACAGTCTATTAAAAATTGTCAAGGTCCATGAATGACAATTATTCCAAAGTGTTTAGTCATATAAATAGACCGTGTATTTATTCTTTAGTTATTCATCCTAATTCTAATTCCACTTACTACCTTTACCAGGGCTTTTAGCTGTATTGCATGGTTTTCATCATTGGAAAGAGATTGCTCAGGTAACCATGGACTTAGCTCAGTGAGGTCATGTGATGACAGCTGAGCTACTGTCAGTCGTTGGTCAGTGTTCCTCCTTAACTGTTTCATGCTTTAAAGAGTTATGTCTTAAGTTTGAATCAAACTTTATTACTATTAATGAGCCTTAACATGGTTAAGTATTGTGTTTACAGCTAAAATATTGAACATTTGCCCATTAAAAAGTCATCTTGGCCTGTTTAAAATATTTTATAGAGATGTACACTAACATTATCCTGGATGTTACTACAATCATACAATCACAATCACAATCTAGAAAAATCTGGAATTTTATTTTAGATAATGGAACACTTCATCCGGGTTCACTGTCAATGGCTCCATATCCCTCTGAACTCTTCTAGTTGCTGTAACATCCTGGGAAACACAAAAACACCAGCTAATTCATCAGTGAGTGAGGACAGAAATTGGCGAAAGTGATTAGGCATGATGTAATTAAAACTTTAATACACAGCATAGACTGGAAGATTAAAATGTTATGTTTCTAACTCAAAAGGACTTTGATCAGCAAATGATGACTGTTTAGCAGTGACAGTGACTCCAGTGATCCCACGCTACATCACAATATCATTAAACTACATCTTTATTTTCACTGTTTTGATCAAGAGACCCCTAGTGGCAGAGTTTATATTTTGTGCGCTTCATCACACATTGCCAAAAATAGAAAATATAGAAATCTGCAGAATGTGTAAAATCTTCTTAAAATTTGTTTAGTTTTACTGTTTACATAAAAATGTTGTCACTTATCAGAAGGATCAGAAGGAAAGGATTTACACTACTTGGCCCTGAAAGCTCCTATGCTAATATTATATCTCAGCAACACACATGCTTTACAAAAACAGCAGCATGACATCCTGCAAGGAAAAAGAAAAACTTTAAATGGAAATGACCTGTAATATTTACCCAGGGTGACTCCTGAATGGCTCACTCACAGCCATGGAGGGCCCCGCAAACCTCAGAGCGGAGGCCGGTGTTTTCGCTGTTCCTGATGCAGAACAGATGAGGACGACTTTGTGTAGATTTTTTGGTTACCCTTGAAGATTGGAACACCCTGCCTTCAGTAGCTTTTTGGTCATTTAAAATAATTCAAAAGTGATATTACAAGAAAGGTGCACGATGTGACTGACAAATTTGGTTTATAGTCTAGATTTGCTTTTTGTGCTCTCTGAAACATAATAAATGTCTATGCATGTAAAAGCAGCAATTCCAAATAAGGAGAGCTCTGTATTGTTTGTTTCAAGGCCTGTGAAAATGTTATGCACCCTGAAAATAAAGATAATAGAAGTGCATCTCTGTGTGTGTTTGGCTACGTCAGGAAGTCGCCCACATCAATACAGTTTCTCACAGCTTCAGTGTTTAACAGCCAGTGTGAAGTTAAACACTGTTTGAAAAGAGGGTGGCCTGTCTCCTCACCAAACACTGCAGAAACAAAACATCAGTCTGCATTTTGGATTAGCCGATGAACAAAGGCAATCAAGACTGGTGTGGTCTCATGGAGAATAGACTATCTATCACTGTGGTTTACTCTGGGCCTGGTGATGATTGGCACGGCTATTAAACGTCCTGTTTGCAATAAGCTACAAAGCCCACATGTGAAGTCAGCAGATGATCTCGACTGGCTCTGAGAGACTGTTAGTCATCCAGTAGATCATGAAGATGATTGTAAAAGCTGCTGTGGTAATCAACATGCGGCTGCATCATTTTTCCTAACAGGGATGATTTCCAAGCTGATTTGCTTCATCAGCTTTGAGTTGCCTCCTTAATGATGAGAACTAAAGCATCTTGTTATTCTGCTGTGGCTCATATAAACTCTGCTTCTTGTGTATTTATGTATTGTTGACTTGATTCTTACTCTGCTGTGTTTATGTTTGGGATTTGGTGCCATCATGAGGGCATATCAGGTACAGATTGGACCATAATAGATTTGTGTAGCCTATTTTGTGACTATGTGAAAGAAGCACAAAGAGAAAATGTGATAATTTCTGATTTATGTTCAGGAAGGATGAGAGAGTGTCTCTTGTCTAAATTTGCGTGAGTCTTAACATGATTCAACAGGTGAATGTGCACACTTATGTCTGAGTAAGGAACAACATCCCCTGATTCCAGTAACTAGTCGCCTTTCGGCCAAACTCACCCTTCCTGAGGCCGCTGACTAACTCAGACATCAAAAAACTTTCTCCGCCACTTTCTACAGCCATGACATGTAACAAAAAAAATATGTAGCCTTCTAACCTCCTCTGTGCTTCACACTGCTTACGCTGCACTTTCCACGGTAGCAATGAATGGCCACACACAACTGGGTACGTGAATGTGGTTTTCAGATACTGGAAGGTCATGCTATGCTTTAATGTTTTTCCCTAAGTGCTCATTTCCATAATGTTTGTCATGATTAGACACCGTATCCTGTGATTTTCCAGCAAACGAGATATAACGTGCAAATGGATATGCAGAAAAATTCCTTCACATGTACATGAAAGCTAAAGTACACTCAGAACAGACAGCAAAAAGCAGCTTGAATTATGGTCGTTGATTTAAAGTTAAGGTTGCAGAGTTGTTGGTAAAAGCATTAATTTCAAACATGCTGTAAGTCTCTGTGGAGGCAACTTACTTCTGCAGCACAGGCTTTGATATCTTGAATGAAAATGCAGCTGTTGTAATAGCTTGTCTGTTTTTTAATCTTACCTTCTCGTTGGAGGGATAAATTTTCAAGTTAACTACTTTGGTTTTTTAGAGTAAATCAACAATACTTTATTTTCATTAAACATAAAACATACTGTGACTTATTTTATTTTCACTTTGTGCCCCTTGGAGTAGCATGACACAAGCTGATACGCGTCTTTCCTTGGCCATTTCTTTAATAAGGAATGTGTGAATTTTATTATTGTTATTATTACTTTTTATCCTTTGAGCTATTGTCATCAGCTCTTCATGCCTTGAACACATGGAACTAATGTAACTGTAGCGTGTCTAGTGGAAGTCAATAAATCCGCTAATCCATCAAATCAAGATTCACTACACAGAAAAAGTGAATCACAACCCTGATTAAAAGAAATTAATGGGCACTGGCAAATCTTGAGTGGGAGTGTGACCGCTGTTCAATCTGATGGACAGCACACGCACACATCTGCAGTGGCAGCAGCTGTGACTAATTAAGTTGCATGCGATTATCATTTTAACATGTTCGTCTATTAAACCTTTGTTATTCAGTGCTGAGAAGACAAAGAAATTGCACGAAACACACCGTGTTCACTGGAAAAGGTAGTGATGCAGACTGGCACCAGAATTTACACAGACAGCTGGAAAAATTCATACTATACTCAGGCACACTTCCATTAGCAAAAACATTCCCATATGGCATTTCATGCCCCCTCCAAAAAATACCAAGAGAGTTTCTTTTGGCTCCACATTTCGCACGGCGTCCAATTCATTAATAAAACGTTCACTCTTTCCCTTGCTCTCCCTTCCCACCTCCTTCCTCCGTCTCTGATGGACTGCAGAAGCTGTTTGAATCCTTTCAGCCAGTCAGTGTTTGTAGGATCTCATCCAGCACTGTTAACATTGTTCATAGTGCTTCATTCATAGTGGAGTGCAAGAAGTGCTTTATGTGCCTGTTATGCTCAAACATCCCTTGTGTTTCTTTCATCAGTCACCAGACTGACAAAGTGTGGTGATGCTCACATGGGCATGAACTGTACCATCCAGAAAATATAAATATAGTTCTGATGGGCACACTTGACTGCAGCACTTTGTCGGTGATTATTGGTTTTATCCCTTTTACTTCTGTGAAACCGTTAAACACGTTGTGCTCTGGCATGAGATATACATGTAAATTATGACTGGGTCACAGAAAATGTAAAATATTTGATTGCAATGGCTTTACTGCCATTTCTTTTTTTTTCTTAAATACGAAAAAATTACTCTAATCCAGTTTCATTATGAACTTCAATTTATTCATTGTTACTTATTTTTCGTTTTCTTGTTCTTGACCTCAGATGTAAACTGTAATTGTAAACTGATGCCAGGATGTTGTGCACTTGACTAACAGGCTCTGCAGGCTGTTACTCTTATTTGATAGCTTTTCAATTGCATTAACTGTTTGTTTTAATCAGTTAAGATCACACAGGATTTTTGTAAATAATGTTCATTACAGATACTTAAAAATCTTCTTGATAGCCCAGAATCTCTCTTTCCCTCAGGAGATCTTATACTAAATTCTACCCACAGAGGGCAGTATTGTTGGTGTGATATGCTCTGCTAACAGCCTGAAGTTTGGAAGTTACAAGCAGGATAAGAAAGACCACCACACAAGTGATGGAGATGAAGCAACATTAAAACTCACAGGAGACATGAGCAATCAAGGAGTGAAAAGAAAAATCTGTTATAATTCTGTATAATTCTTATGGGTGTTTTTAAGAAATTGCCCTCTGAGATGAATTAAGTATTCTAAATCTAATATTTTGAGACACCATTTGTTTCATTGAAGCCCCGCTGATTTGTTTAAAAAAATAAATTAGTATGACATCTGAAAACAATTCCCTAATTTATTAAATATATGAAAATAAAATGTGCAGCATAAGCTTTTCTACAGCACCCACCCCCCCACACACGTACTGTCCCACTGTTTCAAACCACTGTATGTTAATGAAAGGCTCAGGTGGGATATATGGCGTTCCTGTTTGTTCCCAATCAATAGGTTGTCTTTCCTTTTCACAACCTACTGTCCTTTATCTTCGAGAGGAAGATGGTACTTTTTTTGCGGTTGAAACTTGAGTTCAGGTCTGTATCAAAAACATGCAACCAGGCCAGATGGCGAACATCTACATATTGCATAACTGCCTCACCAACAAGTTCGGTAACTAACAGGCACAGCACAGGTCACTGAGCCCCAAGGAGACCGATGTGATCAAAATGAATTCACAGCTTCAGCCACAGGAGGGCAGGGTTTCATGGAGGGGGAGGGAATGAGTTATAATAAAAAGATTTGACTCACAGTGGTCAATAGCTATAGCGTTTGATGGGACAAAATTTAAAAAAAAAAAAAAAAA
>JAQNCA010000006.1:12733143-12744205 GCA_029783725.1 Acanthurus tractus
TCCTTGGGGGGGGGTTTATTCTTTATAAAAAAAAAGATTTTAATCCTTGTGTAATTTTTTTTTTGGTTTTTTTTTCAAAAAATTAAAAAAAAAAAAAAAAAAAAAAAAGGGCCAGCTCACACTTACCTGAGCACAAGTTCAGCCACCATAGGCTGATACTCGCACACATCACCTGCTGGATGCTCTCAAAGATGAGCAGTAGCCGAGAGAAGGATTGTACTGGGAACTCTCACTCTGTTCCAACTTCCAGGTACATTTCCAAACATAGCCGTGATACGAGCGCTCACGGACAATGTCGTTATATTTTGTCAGAAACATTAGAAGGTCATCTGTGAACACATTAAACACATTAGTCTGATACTACTGAATGCAGTATTTACACAGAATTTGTTGCAACACAGATTTATAAAAACAAATGATTGCTATGGTTGATGCTGTAGCCCACACTACTTTCAACCAAACATTTATTTATGGTAATGTTTTGCATATCTAGTTTTAATTTGCTGTGTGCCTTATCGAGCAAGCATTGCTTAAGACACAAACAATTAGATTATTGCACATTAAAAAAGTAGATATAATGTGTACATACTAGAGTAGTCGTATATACACATTACTAAAACTTTGTAATGACTTTAAGTTGACTTTAAGGTGGTCAAAGTGCTTGGCAGAGGTGACGGCTAGCCTTTTGTAGTTCAAATGGCAGTTTTTCCTCTTTGTAAGGAGTGATCCATCTTTCACCAACAAACAATCTTTGGATCGCAGCGCGTCTGCAAAATGAATTCCACGGTGTCGTCAGTTCCGTAAAGCGTTTCTCCTGGCTTCACTAAAAAAAAAAAGAAGGCAGAGGATTATTTACGAAGAGTCAGAGGACAAGCGTAGTTTGTATAAGAGTACCTGACTATGCTTTTAAGGGATACTTAACAAGGGAATTGCAGCACGTTGTTTTCCACGGGCAGTTTATTTTCCTTGGATTGACGAAAGACACATCAGTCTCACAGCCGCGCATGAACTGGGATGCACTGCCGTTAGCTTGTTATTAGCTTGCTCGCTAGATTCCCGAACAGCTCTGTTTTTACGACGGGACCAAGCACACCGTAAGTCACACCGTCTGAAAAATCTTTCATTTTGTCTGGATTCTGGATTTAACGTCTCTGCCATTGTTAATAGGGCATCTTTGCAGAGAAAAGTCAACCGGTTGTTTACCATTTCAAACCAGCGTCTTCTAACAGCTGCATGTGTGAACCAGGATCAGGCCTTTTTCTAGGAAGAAAATTAATAACCAGCTTTAATATCTGCTTCAGTTTTACAGTTTCAACAGTGACGATGATATGTAATTTTTTCCGGCCTGAATAAACCCCTACCAAGCCGGGCAGATTGAGCCCACCGGGGGCCCCTGCAGGCTAACGATACCTGCAGGGGACCGTACACCTGTGCTCGTGCACCTGTTATGTCTGTCAGGGTTTCATGAATGTGCAATTGATTGGAAATCAAACGTTCACCATTCTCTCACTTCAAAACTTATAGCATTACAGTATCTTTGTTGTGACTCATTTAATCCTGCTACCAAGCTATTTTGAAAGCTGCCCATTTCTTGCAATAGCCTGTCAGTAACTAATATCTAAGTTGCTGTCATGTGACATTGACTCAGCCTCGCCTAAATGACTTGACTAAGAGCTTAAACATAGAGGATTGAGGTTCTTATTGAAGATCAAATATTGTAATTGGCAGGTCCTAATTCAGATGCAGATCTAAAGCAAAGAGGCGAACTTGCTTGCCAAGATTGTAAAGTCTTAGTCTCTGATAAAAAGCTAAGCTGAGTGCCTTTTGCTGTAAAATGTAGGTCTCAGTTCCACATGCAGACTTCTGTTTGGATTTCCAGCGTATAAAACTTCAAGTTAAAGTAGTTTGAGTTAATATGATTAATTAATATGTAGAAAATGTCAAGGAGGTTCTTTTATTTCATAATAAGCGCTGACAGTGTGCACTAAGCTTTTTTACAGGAGTGTTTTGTGTTGAGTATCGTAGAAGCCCAACTTCAAGTGTCTTAAGTCAACAGAGATGTGTCATTCTTTAGGAAATGGACTGGGCATGGTCAGCTACATGGTCCCCTTAGGCGAGGTCAGAGCCAATGTAAACAAGCTGTATTTGTACCTCCCTTCAAACAAAACTTCTGACGCTGGTGCAAGCTAGTGATCTACTCACCATAATCCTGCCATATAGTTAAAGTTATATGGCAAGTGAATCCACCATATGGCAGCAAATCTCATGAGCACACAAGTAATTTAAATCGTGCTCTTAGTTTACTTCCATCATGCATAAAATGTGCTACATTGCATATGAGTTATGTCCTGTAAATCCTGCCAAGTTTCCTGCTTTTAAGTGATGCAAGAAAGTGATTCTCACACATTTAATAGGTTTAAAAGCACAGTATACCATTATCATGTTTAATGATTACCTTTTATCAGCATTTAAACATCAATTTAAAAACAGGATACTTAGATTTGTATTGAGTAATTTACGATTATATGAGTTATAAATATGGTTTTTATGAACTACTTTTAAATAGTTGCTGGTTTTCCTTTGATAAATCTTTTAGCAATCACTTTCCTAAGCATGAAAACATATTACAGTTTAAGCTTATTTTCACTTTCAATAGCAGCTGTAATAGTTCTCCATCAGAATAGAATTAACATGCATTACTAACAACACAGTTTCCAGGCCTTTACATATCGGCCTCAGAACAAAAAGCCACAAAACACCCACAAGTGAATAATGAATCACCTGCTGTATTTATTATTGGCTTTTGTATACCCCTCTTTGCAGCGCTGCAGCACATGCCGACTTTACCGAGGTGCAACGTTCACCTGTTTGTACTACAACCTACCCTGTAATGTAAAAGGATAGTACACGATTAGCAAATGAAAAATAACCATAATTTTGTGCCGTCATCTTTGGCCTTGTCTCTCACAGACACATGAAACACACACAAATCCCCAGTTTATGTTTGTGGGAGTGAATTCATTACTCCCATCCAGGTTATAAATAGGACCTTCTATAACTGCTTGTCCTGCTTTTTTTTTCTTTTTTGTGAGTTTTTGCAAATTCTGTTCTGCATATGTGATTTTACAATTTGAATGTGTGACTCTAAAGCACTCCAAATAAGTTTTATCCACAAGAGTAACTGGATAATTTCAGTGTAAACGTTATGCTGTGTGTCCTCTAGTCTGGGTTTTTAGGGAGTGGGTGCTGCTTAAAAAATATGGGCTTGTAATTGGGCTGTAAAGTGGCCACTTCAGCAAGAAAGCTCATTGTAGTGGCGGCTCCTGTTCATGGACCTTTCGTAGGTGTGTTTTTATGCTGAGCAGTAGCCTTGCTGCTTGAAAACCTCCTCCTCTCTTGTTTGTGGCAATTATACTCCCATCTGTCTAATGATTTGGCTGTTGTGACGACGCACCTCAGTTTCTCCTCTTCAAAGCAGCGTGTCAGCCTCGCTGTTTTTCCATCTCTGCTTTTTTTTCAGTTTATTTACATGCAGCAGTCCGTCATATCCGCCCTTAATCTCTCTCTCTCTCTCTCTCATTTGTTCTCACAGATATAGTGCATTATGACAGACAGCATCATGAGTAAAGCTGCCACAATGGAGATTCCTATCAATAGTAATGGTGACACAGGGACACTGCCAGAGGACGACAGCCTTGAACAGGTGGGTCACGGCTAGTGTATCAGTTGACGGTCCTCGATGTTGAACATTTTGAGACCACACTGTGTGGTTGTTATTTACCGACTCTAAGCTGTTACACAAGGAAAGAAATGTGCAAACTGTGATCACCCACTTGTGATCCCAGGCCAACAGAAGATCATTTACATATTCAATATGTGTAGCAAAGTGCAGCATGCAGAAGAGAGTGCAGAGAATACAGAGTTTTATTTTCTTTTTTTAATTCATTTGCCAGTAATTTGTCTTATTTTCTATTTAAAGAACAGCTCTCATTCTGCAAAACCATTGCTTTAACATATGCATTCTGTTTTTGTCGGGTTGTTATTTATCAAGTTGCAATATGGTAATAAGTGCAATATCCAACTCACCACAGCTGCATTTTTTAATGAAGATAAAATGTTTCATAAAATACCATGTTAAATAAAGTATTGTGATGCTACAGAGATGCACGGCCTACAAATCATATCACATCATTATCATTTCTTATTTTAATTTTTTTTTCTTGTGAGAACCAAATGCTAAAATTACCATCCCCACTCATGAAGCATATTGTGTATTTCATGCATATTGAATCATTCACATGAAAGCACATGAAGAAACTCAAACTGACACAAGTCAACCGGTGCCATTACGTGGTATTGCTGTAAAAAGAAAAGTAATTTCTGCCTTCAGTTGTCAAAGTTGAATTTGTGGTTATGAGCACTGTTTTCAGTCATCACAGGATAAGCTGTGGGAGCTAGCTTCTCTTAATACCATTCAAACCAAAGGTCCACTTTAAGGTAATAAGCACACTTATTTTTAGAGCTCTTATATAGAAATAGTTGTCATTCGTAAACGCCAGCATTAAAAATGTGGCCAGTTACTGGCTTTTATTCTCTAACACTCAAAGCAGAATGAGTTGTATTTTCTTGTTGCGAACTTGAATGATATTCTCTGCTCTAGCTTAACTGTTACTGTGTTATGTATTTCCGATCATACACTGCCAAAAGTCCTTGGGTCTGCTGAAGTACAACTGTGGAACAAGATCCTACTGGGAATTCTGGTGTTGGAGACCAGCTGTCTTCTTGGGAATCACTTTTTCCCTTTAAGAGCTCCTGTGGCCTCATGTTTAGCGTTGTAAGACACATCTCTGGTGTATTTAGTTAACCTTAAAACTATGTGTTCAACTGAAATCCGAAACTCCCAGATGTAGTTGTTGCTCTTCAGGTGGAGACTGTTCATTAACATAAAACAGCTGAGGGCCTCACTTAAAGGCAAAGACACTGTGCTCCAGCACAGAAGTTGAAAACCAGCATTTATTTCCATCTTTTGAAAGAGTACTTTAGTCTTACAATCTTGTAGTCATGTAGAGCGAAATAACAGTGGAGTTGCAGGATATGTTATGTGAAGCAGGCTGTTCATTTTCCTACTTTGCAAGACACACCTTGTTGGACAAACAGACTGAAGATCCTGGAAGAAACACACGACAGTTACTTGTGTTATTTGCTTATCAAACTAAGTGTGGCTCCAGTTCAATAGTAAAAGAAAACCCCTCCTTCACACCGAGCTCGCACAGTGAAACAAGGATTCAAGCGTTTGGTGTGGCTGCCTCGGCTGAATGTATTCATTTAGAAGTGTTTAGCCGCATTGTTTAGTGTCGGATATTCAGTTGTCATGGCAACCCTGCAATTAATCTGAAACTGGCTGCGCTTTGTCCTTGGGTGAAAGCCCTTCTGAAATCAGATTGATATCTGCTGTGCAGCGCTTTCAGTTAAAGCCGCAGCAGCCCGCGTCGCTCATGCAGACAGAGACGAAGACTGGCAGGTTAAGGAAGCGCAGGAGTCTGGAGTTGGATGTTGTAGCTTTGTGTCACGACGGGGATGGCAAGTAGCAGCTTCACAGTGACAGAAATAGGACTGACTGCCAGCAGCATCCTGGCGAAAGCATCAGATGCATCACACAGTGGCTCACTGGTGTCTCATTTAGATAATCAACAGCAAAGATTTGATTAAAATGCTTACACTGTTATGTGCAAGTTCTCAGTGGTGATTACTTGTGCTATTAATTAGGCAGCATCCCAGTTGTGTTTTAAGATCTGCAAAGCATTTAAAAGGAGAGCCTCTGCTACTCAGCCTGTATTGATCATGATGTGCCATTTTTGTTTTTGGAACGTCTGCACACATGCCTACCAAACCTCAATGTTAAGATATGCCAACAATATTATTTTATGATAGCCAAAGTGCTGCAGTTTCCATCTCAGGAAACAGGCAATGTGTCAACAAAGTGTCCAGGGAGGCATCAATGTCTACGTCAGTGTTCTCCCACATTGAACAGATGCTTTAACATGAGGCAGATCTCTAAAAGAAGACATGCACATAGAGTAAATGAAAGAAATGTCCTTCTTTCACAACATGCCTTTTGGTTTTGGTTCAGTGTCTGTGTGGTTAAAATGCCATCTTCATCATTGTGAGAAGTTTAATGTCAAAGGCAGTAATTGCTGGATATAAAAAGAGGAACTGTTGCTTTGAAGGAGGCCTAAAGTTACATATTACTCAAGATAAAACGTAAAATCAAGTGCTTGAATAGTGAAATTTTCCTCAGGGAACTTAAATTTAGTGTTTGTGTGAATGCTTGTGTGTGTTTAAAACTCCTTCTTTCTGATTTATTTCCCTTAATGTTAATGTCACTTTTCATGTCCGTAATGTCTTGTAAATGATTATCTTTATTTTTGCAGTGTTGTATTAGAATCAATATCTTTTTTTTGTCAATGCAGCGATGGAATAATATCATGGCAAAGATGTAGTAACATATTACAGTGATTACACTCTCGTCCACTGATGAGCTCAGTGGACGAGATCCACTTGAAACTTCCATATAAACAAGCTAAATGATGAATCTCGACCTGCTGTGATATCAGTCATCTCTGCTCTCCATCCTACATCCCTGCTGTCTCTGTTAAAGTGACTTTTCTGGGATTTCCTTTCACATCGTTTTATCTTGTTTCATGATTTCAGTCATGGATTTTTCTTTTTTGTCTCCTTTCCTTTTCTATTTGTTTCTGTTTTGTTGTCGTTGTGTTTGTCGACTCCCCCCCACCCCCTTCCTTCGTCCCTGTGCAGGCTGCAAAACTGCAGTGGAGCTTAGATGAGAGAGTAGGGAGCTCCAGAGGCACCAGGGTGAGCAGGCCATTCGTGCATACGTGTGTGGGTATATGTGTGTGTGTGTGTGTGTTAATGTTGGTGTGTAGAACTGCCCAGTGGTTTGACATTGCGCGGCATTAAATTGCCTCGCATCACTACTTTGGTTTATTGAACAAAACGTCAGACATTTCATTTTTCGTGGCAAACCACTGTGCAGCTTGGACTGTGCTGCCTGTTAACTTGGCCCCTACTAACTCTTAGATAGAAGGAATCTCTCAACCAGAGTTTTGAGAGATATCCCTCCAAATTGTGTAGCAATAACAAAGTAGCTGACAGCTAACACATCTCACACTGAAATCTGTTTGCATTTAATTATCCGATCCAAAATCATCCAGCGTGAGCTGAGCTGATCTTGCCTAGATTGTGTGTGAACACTTGGGTGATGTGCGAGTGTGATTCCGTCATTTTAGCGGGTGTTGGTTAACAAAAAAAACATTGTGTCACTCTAATAATCATCATGTCATACCACTGTTGTAATATTGATGTGAACTGGCTACACTCATTCAGTTCTGATGTCTCATAATGAGAAATGTAGCTGTGTTGCTTTGGCAAGACAGTTGATACAGAGCTGACCGTGACTATAAACAGATGAGGCCACGAAGCAGAGCCACAAGGATTTGTTCCTCCGTGTACAGCATTTACATTTTTTTACTTTCATTTGGTAGCATCAAACAAACTCATTGTGTTTGCTCACAAAAGGAAAAACCGCCTCCCTTCCAAAGCTAAAGCTTCCTTATCACATTATCTCTGAAGCGTTTGAGTTCAGGGTTTCAGGAAGTAGCCTGTCCATTATTCTTCTGTACACATCATACTATGAATGGGTCTTTCCCCATAGGTCAGTCATGTGCAGTGTTTGTAGCAAATTAAATAAGGCAGGAGTTTGATGTAAAGCTGTTTGTTAGAGAAACTAAGGCTCACATATAGTTTCCCAAAGTGAAAAACATGTTCAAGCCAGCTTCTCTTTTCCTTTAAAACCCTCACAAGTGTTTTTTTTTTGTCTTTTTTCTACCAGCGGATACTTGAGCAGGAAGGCAAACATATGAAAACAGTGAGTTAAATTAAGGAAAACACACACAAGATGGATCTTGTGACGTGTAACACAATTCCCCTTGTGATCCAGAGCTTCACCAAAGTCTGTGCTTGTGTTAGAGGAGAAAATAGTTTGCTAGAGCATTTCCTGTGGCATAGATCATAAGAGTTACTGCTGGGAGTTAGACTTTAAGTGTGACATTGAAGTCCTTTTTTTACTTGCTTCCATAGTGGCAGGAGATTCAGTTTCAGTCTTTTCTAAGGTTGATTATTGACTGTGCCCTTTAGCTGAATGCTTTCAGGCCTTCCCACACCTCATAGTTTCCCGTGTTTGCTTCCAGATAAGGGGTTGAAGTTAGGCCGCCTTGTGTTTGTACTGACTAACCTTCCTAACATAGTAGTGTTTGTCCCCCTCTAGTGAATGAGCCTTTAACTTACAATGTGTTTGAACACTAAACACTAAAGTTATAATCTCCTGTTTACTGTACACATCCCTACCCAAAACCCTCCATCCTTCCCTTTGTTCTTGTGCTTCTTCCTCTTTTTTTTTCTTCTTTTTTTTTTTTTTTAATTTCCCACCTTTGCAGGACCTGCAGCAGGTGATGGTATCAGGGCCCAATCTCAACGAGACTAGCATCGTATCAGGGGGTTATGGAGGAACAGCAGAGGGCATCATCCCCACTAGTTCAATCAAAGGTAAAGTCCAATTTTGCGCTTTAACTCCTTTTTTAAATCTCTTCTGAGCTGTACTGTCTCTGTCCCATTCTGTCGCATTGACGGAACAAATGTTGGATATCTGGGGTCCGCAGTCATGCAGCTACTTAATTTGCTGTAACTGGTTGTCAATTGCTCTCATGGATACTTAGTTTAGACCTCCACTGTAACTTCAAATCTTAAAACGTGCCTTAATGGTCCATATCCTGTGTACAGATATTGGAGAAAGCACAGTGGCACAATAAATAATGAACTGCATTGATCTTAAAAAACTTTGTGTCAGCACCAGAGCTTTTCCTTTTAATTAGAAAAATGCATTTCCTGGATTCAGTCCCAAGATACCTTTCTTGTTCAAGGCACTGACTTCAGGGAAGCTAATAGCCCTGTGTCAAAGGCAAATAACTACATTCCCTTTGCTATTTATTTAATGCTAATAAATCTGCATCTTTGTCCTACTTTCTCTCTCAGGCCCTGCTGTGCGCTACAATGCAGAATTTAACAAAAGGATCCAAGTTACAGGATTAGGTTAGGTGGCTCCTTAGACATAATTATAAAAAAAAATGGAGAGCTTATTTCCAAAATGTAATAGTCATTTCTGAGGGATGGACACTGTTTGAAGAACCTGAAACATGCAGTCTGTAATTACAGTTGTATTTACAGAGTACAAAAGCAGCAAAGCATTGTATCAGCAGCAATGCTTATGATATGATTTAGATTTTCCCCTATTTCAATAAACATTTTTCACATAATACATGTCTCATTTTGGAAACAAGCTTTGATTGTGTGTGTTTTTTTTAGATAGGTGCGAATCAACTTCTATGTTTTATCTTCATCAGATTTATTTCTCTATCAGTGGCAACGAAGGCAGTGCATTCACCTCTCCCTGCTGCTCTTCTTGGACATATTGTTGATTTTTCACAGCTTTTCTCTCACATATTATTCCTTTACTTACAGGTCAGCTTCTCTTGCGGTTTCACGCTCAAGGGGTCACACTTTCTTTTCCTTTTTTTTTTTCTGCTTTTCTCGAAATAATTCTTTAAACTGATCTCCAAACTTTTCTTTAGCAAAGTGAAGCAAAACCATCCTCATATCACAATGTTTATGAAGACATGGAATTATGATGGCAAAACTAAGATTATTAAATTAGTAAACTTTCTGATGTTAGATCCCCTTGTTTTTCATGCTAATCATTTCCATGTATTGTTATTTTATAAAAGACTAATTCAGTTTATTTAGCGTCTGTTTAGTTTTGCCACATTTCAGACTTCCCCCATCTTCTTCATTACTCATTTGTCTGCATTGTTCACTGAGTGTCATGCACTAAATGTTGTCTTTTCATCTTGTCTATCTCTGTCCTCCACCTCCTTTTCACCATTCCCTCCTACACGCTCCTCGTCTTCCTCTTCTTCCCTTTTGTCGTCTTACTTTTCTGTCTTTTCTCTGCATCTTCCTGCTCCTCCCACAACCCGCCCTCCTACGTTATCATTCCGTTTTTTGGCACGCTCGTTCAACCTCAATAAATAATTATCCCACAACCATTTTAAATTCCAATCCTGGAAAAAAAAAAAATCCAATGTAAATCCCATCCCCACACCTTTCCTGGTTAATTCTAAACCCGATCCATTCCTGCATCCACACCCAACCACCCGCTTACCCATCCGCTGTCACAGACCTGCGTACGAAGGCCAGACGAAGTAGCGTTCCCCCTGGCAGTTCTTTCTTCTGCCACAGCACAAGCCACTCAAATGAATACAAAGGTACTGGAGAGTAAGACAGGGTGGAATTAAACGCTTCCTTTGCCCCAACCTTTTATCGCTACTCAATAAAAAGAGTTTAGATTGAACTGTAATAAGATTGTCTAAGTTTTATTATCTGCATTATCCTGCTGTTTACTTGTTAATCAACTCTGCCTTGCTCCTTTGCATGTTTTACGGTGGTTTGAGGGCGAGTGGTGATGGACAAACATGGGCTGACAGATATCAGATGCCGTCTTAGTTGATTGCAGCACAGTTTAAATGCACTTCATGTGGTTGAGGGTCCTTACTTTGGTCCACGCTTTGCTGGGGTTGACCTCGTTGTCCACTCAAAAGTGTTTTTTTTGTATTATTTTTCTTTTTAAACATGTTTTCCTGTTTTTACATTTGGCTCTTACCTCTCAGGTCCCAACATGCACCACAGCAGCAGCAGCTCATCAATGACAGCGGAGGAAACGACCCGCGGCGTCGCTGTGGAGAAGCTAGAAAATATGAAGAAATGGGGTCTCAACACTTACAAGGTATCAAAGGTTTTACAATGTTGACTAAAGGCCTTAAGACACCTGATACATGATGAACAAATGACACAAAAATTCAAAATACTTGCGAATACATGATTGGTTGATGAGTTCTAATATTGTGTTCTATGTGCAAGTACTACTGACAAA
>JAQNCA010000006.1:12759218-12769582 GCA_029783725.1 Acanthurus tractus
CTCAGACTAATAGACGAGCGAAAAGCTGAGAAGACAGCGCCGTATTTTAAATGCATGGCACGGAAGTGTACGTGTCCCCGTAGTTTGAACCAGTGAAATGTTTGGATGCTGAATGTGATTTTATCCCAAGTCAGGCACTAGATGGTGCAATTTAACAGAGGTTGGTTGGTTTCTTATTTGGCTCTCAGCATCTGTCGCTCAATCTTTCAAAGTTCTTGCATTTAATTCACATTCAGCACAAAGGTTTTAAGGCTTCAATGGCCGTATCTTTGACGCATGCAGTAGATCTTCGAAGTATGCATGCAAAGTGATGAGTTACTAAAATTGTACCCAAACCTCTAAAAAAGGCATTTGATGCAGATGTTAATGATCATGATTCTTCACAATCCAAAGACTAGATGTAAATTAGTCCGTCGCAACATAGAAAAACAAAACGACTTCCTGTGTCCTTTTTTTGTTCCTTGTACTGTTCTGAGTATGTGCTATTTTTGTAATTCAGATCCTTTGGGGTTTGCAGGTCTGTGTGTTGATCCCAGCTGTTTCCTGTATAGCATCAGGTGAATTCAGGATACTTGCCTGCCTACCCCCCTCACTGACAAACTTGTTAGGAGTAAAATGGATGGGTAAGTAATGTTAAAAAAAAAAAAAAGTATTTATGTTTTATGTTATTTATGTTTATGCGCATGTTGCATTGTCTGTGTGTCATAAGAAAAGGTAATCTCTATTTCTCAGTGTTCTCAGTTGCTTGTTTTAGTTGTTGGTAACTCAAAACTTTTCATATTAATCTGTTAGCTCAAATAGTGCTCAGTGCTGATAATAATGTCCTTCCTGCTCCGGCTGCAGCTGATCTGATTAGGATACATGCTGTTTTCTGTCAACGCTGATGAGATGGGCTTGAACATCAGGGAGTCAGTGCACGATGATTAGCTGGGTAAATGTCACAGTGTTGCCAGCAAGGTGAATGAAAGGCTGGGCAATATGGAAAATGAATATCATGATATCAATATAATATGAATATGCTGTCCAGACCTAATTGAATGGATAGTAAGAGTCTCAAATTGGCTATGTCGTTTCATCTGAGTGTTTTATTTTACTCCTTAATAATGCCAAAGCTAGATTTCCTTTATATATTGTGTAATATTTTGCAGGTGTTCTGGACAAAGATGAGATCACAGGGTTCAGTCATAGCCTCACATGTCTCATCTGCAGAAAGCCACCTGATTGGGTTTCACAGGGGTCAGAGCGTAATTTTTTGTAGCTTATCATCATAGTTGGTTTGCTTGAATCAATTGTTTAAGGTCATAGGAGCTTGATACTAACAGAATAACTATGTGCCTGTCAGTTCACAGTGCCCATTTGTTGTGTCACTGGACAACATAAGAAAGGTTCAGGGTCAGATTTATTAAGAAAATGGTATTGACACATACGCACTGTGGTTTCCATTGAGCTTGTGATTGGAATCTGTGTGAATTCAATGTCTGATTTAACAAGAAACAGCTCAAACGCACTGTGTCTGGAGCTACACCTGCAGGAAAAATAACCTTGACTCCAGCCTACTTGAAAAATAAAGAAACTATGTTAAGCGTTAATTGCCTCTAAACTAAATCTGCCACTCAAGTTCTAAATGAGTCACAATTCCTATTGTTGCAGAATAAGAAGTCTTGTAAATCCCGTTTATACAGCATTCCCGACACACCTCACCTACTCTCCCACAAATTAATACCCTTCTGACCACATTCATGAGGGTTTAGCAGGAAATCCACCTAAGACATGATCTACCAATAAGTCTGTTCTAATAAGTAGCACAGCTAATGAAAGATTTTGTAAGGGGAAATTTTGGGGCCAGAAAGCCTCTGTTTCTGGCACCATGTTTGAGCAGGACATGGCGTTAAACCTTTCTATATTGAAACTCAAGTTCTCGTTCCTTCTGATGACTGGGACCTCTGTAGTCGAAGGCAGGCAGATTGCTTTTTTGTTATTTCCTGGCAGCTTTATGCATCTTTAAACTGCCAAAGTGATGAGTCTGATTTATATCTGAGCTTGTGCTGAAAAGAAAGGAGGGGATAAGACGGTTTTACAGGCACTGAACAAATACAAAAATGAACGCAAAATCAAGGCAAAATGAAACAAAATGAACATGAATTAATTTCAAGTCTCTGCAAATCGATGTTGCAAATGTAATCTGCATGGTGTTAGGATAGTTAATCTAAGTTCAGTATGGTTTGGAAAAAGGTCCAACAGGACCGGTATAGTACAGAGATACTGATTCAACCGCAGTGTGTTTGCACCTCTGCTCTGTCTGCCTACTGACCACACTGCACTTAAATGCTGACCGTGTAAACCTTACACACATGAAGCAATGAATATGTTTGTTTTTTCTGAAACATTTATAATGGCACTTGGTGTGTTTTGTGCACACACTTTGTTTTAATGTATTAGGCGATGCTATTAGATGAATAATCTCGCAGTAGGTCTATTCTGTCAAAAAATAGCTGTCTGCATGCTGAGTCAAAAGCTTGCCTGAACCTGGAGGGTTTTTCTAAACCTGCACAGAGACCAGCTTTTATGATTTGCTGGTCAGGGATGAGAAGCAAACTGCACTGTTTCAAAGAGAGAGAGAGAGAGAGAGAGAGAGAGCAACCATCTGTGTGTTCTACTGCACTGGATGCAGTCTCCATGGCAACATGGTGCTCCCGCAGCAAAATCCTGGGAAGATGCTCTGGTCCCCACCCCCATGCGCATGCACACAGGAGCTCCGTACACACTTGCAGGAAGGATGATGCTCATGCCTCCACTGTCCATATGCACACAAAAACACATACACACACATCTTACAAACACCCACATCATGATTTTCCCATCCATACATTTTACTGTCACCCACCTCTTTACCATCTCAGCTCTAAATGGCACACACAATTTTTTTTAAAAAGCAATAACAACAGTTATTTGAACTCCGTGTCCCCATATAACCATTTACCTGCTCAGTTAGTTCTCTGTCTCTCACTTTCTTTCCATCTCTCTTTTTCATCCTAATCCATTAGTATCTATGCGCTCCTCCACATTTGTCTAAAACCACCAATTATTAGTTTCCAGTAGAATTTGATCTCTTATTCTCCTTGTTCCTTCTGTCAGTTGCCCTGCACACCTACAAGCTGTCTGTGTGTGAGGAGGAGAGAGAGAGTGATAGACTCTTATTGCTTCTTTCTGTTTATCACTGACTGACTCTCTCTCATATTAAGCATCACCAGTTTTTGGTTTGATAGTTGAAGCATTTCTTATTCTCCTTACACATGCAATCAAAAAGAAAAAAAAAATAGAGAGACAGGAGAGGTAAGAGAGAGAGTGAGGACAGGAATTAAAAAAAAAAAAATCCCTGTCTCTTTGTTGCCATCTCTCCTTCACTCTGCTCATCTCTTACCCTATTGGTCAATCCAGCCCCCTCCCATTTTCACACCAGCCAGTCATCTCGTACAATCTCTCTGTATCTCTTGCCTCCTAAGAGCCTCACTCTCTCTCTCTCTCTCTCTCCCCCCTAGTCACTTTCCCTCCCTGTAGCATACACATTCATGCGTTAAAGCCAGATTCCGATCACACTCATGCACACACACACACACACACACACACACCCTGTTCCTGCCTCCTTCCTTAGACTCTCTGTGTGAGGTGCTTTTTCCTTTGGCGATGTCGGCTTTTGTGGACAGTTATCGCTCCCTGCGGAGGAGAGCGCGCTGAAACTTCCTTGTACCTCTCTCTCATCTGTCAGGAGCCTGCTGTAAGTACACCTTTCCCTCCAACACTTCCTTCCATCCTCCCTCTTTCATGCCATCCCGGCTGTGTGCCAACGCTCATTCCTTCATCCTCCACTATACATATCTCAGTCCCTATTCCCTTTGGCAGAGGGTGCAAGCTTTTCCTCCTCTCACGTCTCCCGCTCTCCACTCTATCCCTTTCTCCTGCTTCCCCTCCCTCCCGCTGCTGGATGCATACACCCTGTGCTGTCTTTATGCAAACTAATGCTGCAGGCTACTGGCATGCCCATGATGGGTTCGTACCATGCAGCATAACCTGAAATTTTTTCCGGTTTGTATACCTGAGACACCCTCTGTGTCTGACTGTCATGGATGTGATCATAGATAAGTGGAGAGATAGGCTACAGCTATCTGTGCCGGATAGGCGGCGAGGTGATGGGGAAACTGGGGAACACTTGAAGTAATGATTTGTGGCTTGATGCAGCATGTTTTCTCAAAATACTGGGTATGTAGAAATAAAGGTAAGAGATAGTTTTATTAAAAAATGTCACCATGAAACAAAAGCAAATGTCTCCCTCTGAGCGCACATTTTTTGTGCAATATAATACATGTGTTTCACAACACTTTTTATCTTAGAAATGCTTTGTTGCGCCATCTCAGGTTCATAGATTTGATCAATCCAGTTTCACACGCATAACATTACATAGATTGAGCAATTTATAAAACCTGTCAGTCGAAACTCCTTGGATAGTGTCAGCAATGCATGACATCACATAAATCAAAACTGTTTCCCTCTGCTCAGTCATTGAAATGGACCTTTGGGGGATTAAACCTCACAGTTTATCATGCAGCTAACAGCAAATAATGAAGCCCAAAGCCTTACTTTATCCTCAAGCATATGCTCTAAAGATGACCACAACAACAGAGGTATGCGCTCCTGTAAGTGTTGAAAGGCAGGGATGCTGAACAAAGACACTATTTTAAAAAAGCTTGAAATAGTGATCTAGGGGCACCTCTGGGTGCTGTCGGGGGAAGCAGAGACTGGAATGTCCAGTTGGCATGGCAGGAATGTCACCGGAGCTGCATGGGAGGGGTGAGAGTCATGCGAGCCAGAATGTGCGTAAACTTAACCACACACTGAATGATTAACTGAGTGGTCATCAATACTGTAACCACTGGATTTACTGCCCCGTTTGAGTCTTAACGGTCATAGGCACCCTTCAGGCTTGTTTCTGCTGAGGTGCTGATGTTGTCATTGTACTGGAGTCATCGCTATGCTTGGAATATCCGATCACTTGGTGCTCACTGCCAGTTGTGTGTTCTTCCAATGCCTTTGTGCAGTTTAAAATGTTGCATCCAAATGGCTTTTCTTCTTACATACTTGCATCCTGTATAATAAATGTTTTTGTAAATGAATGACACATAACTTTGGTGTCTTGCACCATAACACATTACATGACACCAGCAGCCATGACCTCTGTCAGTTGTGACTTCTGCAATCTGTGTATCTGTGCTATGTGTGTCCGTCGATGTGTGTGAAGGTGCACCATTCTTGTCCTCCTTGCAGACTTGATCAGCTCTAAGGTGATTGTGTTGCCATGGGTAACAGCAACAGAATCCCTCCTCCACTCTGCATGGTCAAGCAAATATTTCTCAAGTTTATATAAATGTGTTTTCTTTACGTTGCTTTGACGTGAGCTCATCAGAGAGAGAGAGAGAGAGGTGGGGGGGGGGGAGGCGTCCCGCCTTTACAATTCAACTCTGGCACAGTATCAAACAAGTGCAGCACAATCTCATTAAGTTTTAACTTTGTGAAGTCTGAAAAAGAGAAAGCTTAAGGAAAGGCTAAAAGCCGAGGAGTTCCTCTGAGACACATCAAAGATTCAGCAGGGAATTCTGTAAGAGTCGGTTCAGGTTAATTGTTATTTCCCCTGTGAAGTAAAAGTTATGATGGCTAATATGCTGTACCTTTAATACTTGTTCCAGTGTAGTTTTAATAATCAAGATCATTGCGTGTGTGTTGTGGTGTTATTGTTTTATATAATAGACTGTAGTAATCATAAGCATTATGTACCATGTACTTTAAATTTAAATTTTTGTGCATTTTCTGCTTTAATTTTGTTGTCTGGAACAAAACAATGACATTGAAGCTTCAGATTTAAACCTCATTCTAAATATCTCCCGGCTGGTCATAATTAACTCTGCAGACACAGTTGTTGTCTGATGTCATTACCACTTGTGGAGTCTTGTTTCTAGTTTGGCTATGAAATAAATGTGTCTACGCATGCTTAGATGTGCATGCATGTATGGTACTTATGTGTGGAATAAATACGTGAGAGCGTATGTTTGTGCTTTTGGCTGTGGGCATTCATCCATATTTACTTTGCATTGTCGGGGGGTGGGGGGAGTCATGTGGTGAAAGCTTAGAGATTGAGCTCAGAGATGCAGTCATGTCATGCTGGATATATTTAGATAGATTCCTTAAGGGGGGGGCTCAGTGATAACACTGCCCATATTGTGCCATTTCTTGGACATTTTATGTAGCATCATCAATAAAACAAAAACTGCCTGTTTTCCATCCATAAGTTTGCAGTTCTTATGGTGTTACAGAGATTTCTGTATAGATTATTCAGTGCATTATAAGCTGTAATCATAAAATGTTGAGCATACCAGTTGGCGTTAAAAATACTGCCATATCCTGGTCTGTAACAGTGGAAGGTAGGGCTATTGTTCTATACACACCTTAAGGACGGATAAGCAACACTCACTGGTCTGTGAAAACAATGCACCATTGATGTTCTCGGGAACACGTCCGGAGAAATCCTTGAAGCAGACATATGTTGCTTTTTTACATCTTGAAGGACACACACTGTCCCTGGTGTAATCACTGTATGTACTGTATGTCAAGCAACATTTGTACTAATTGTTGCTATTTCTGTTAGTACGAAAGCAATGATAATCATAAAGGTGAATTCTCCTTATCACACCACTCTTTCTTTGGAGGAGGCTTGCTAAGAAGACCGTGCCATTTGAACACTAAGAGAGCAGTTTTATTAGGAATGACTAAAGGATTGAGAATGGGATGATTGGGCATAAGAGAGAGGGAGGAGAGTGGAGATGATTGCATGGAGATAAACTCGGGTCAGATGAGGTAATGTTGTGGCTACAGGATCTATGAACCTGCGTGCTGAGTCTCAGGGTAGGGCAAACTCCTGATGAGCTGCCAGCATCATCATCATCCCCAAGTGGTCCATATAACAGAAGAAGAATAACTCATGTAAAATATTAACCGTACCACACATGTCTTTAACACTGGGAGGAAAACAATAACTCCTGTCAGGGCCTTAATGAGCACTCAGAGAATATGACAAATCTGCATGCAAGGACCTGTGATGGCAGGGGACCCTGGGAAAAGCCAGGTGTTAAATCCAAGGCTTAAAAAGCAGGAATTGGTGTTGAGGGCTGTGAGAAGTGAGAAAAACAGAGGAGAAAGAGAATGTTAGATTAAACTCTATAAGTCTGAGTGGGTGCTGGAATTAGTGAGGCACAAGTGGTTGAATCAGCAAGGTTGAGATGAGTAGTATTGTAAATGAGAGAAAAGTGGTCTTATTCCGGAGCCTTAGCTATAATAATGTCATAATGAGAGAATTAAGGTTGTGGTGACTCTGCGGTAGTAAAACAAATAGCTTGTTTAAAGCAGGAAGTATTAAATTTCACAACAGTGTTTCAAAGTTTTGGCTAAAATTTGGCTGAATACATGCTGCCAAACAAACAGCAGTATATTTAAGGCTATAGCACCACATGTATCGTATTTCGAAATTCAGGACTTGTAATTTAGTCATGGACATTGGGTTATTGAAGATCATTTTTAGCAGATAGTGATGAAAAGGTATTTTCTGAATTTAAATTAAAACTGCAAAACAGCTTGTAATCAGCTTTAATCCAACCTCTGTAAATAAAAATAAACCCTGTCAGAAGTGCAGTAGGACAAAATGAAAGGCGTTGCATTCGATATGTGCAGCCCTCTGAGTAAACCTCTAACTGTCAGTGTTGGAAAATGTGTTGTCTGTGTGTTCGTTTTTTCACCCTGGACATGCTTCTGTGGCATTGAGCTGTATGCACCTGTGTGTCTGTGTGCTTGCGTGCTGGAGTGTGAGCCGTGTGCTAATATGTTGATACAGGCGGTTCCTGTGACACATTCCTGCCCAGCTTGGCTCGGATCAGGAGAGCTGATAATTTTAGCATTGCTTATGTCAGTCGGTCCCGCTGTGTGTTGACAGTAAAGAGAAGGTACCACTTCACAACATTCGTCATCCACCACATCATCCTTGCTAGAGGACTATATGTGATAAATGTGTGTGTTGTAACATGTTAGTCAGCAGACAGGCCTCCTTGTGTTTTCTGCTCTGCCATTGCTGCAATCTGGTGTTTCAAGCACACTGACTATGAGACTATGAGCAGTGTTTAATATGGCATCACAAATGTGTGTTTAATTTGGATGCACGTGGAAATCCAATGCAACGCAGAGCTACCATTTTACAGCCTTTTGTGTTCTGTTTGTGTTGAGGTGGCATCAGAGAGCTAGTGATTTATATCTGTGGTCATTTTGAGGCTTGTCTGACTGGATTGTTTGTCACTGGAATGAGTTTTTGTTATTTGTTATTGGTGTTTTAGGCCTCCTAGTTCTCCCAATTCACATGCAGAGGTTGCCAGATGTGCTCATCATAAATCTGCTGACCTATCTGCATGATGAGCAAACGATGGAATTTTCTAATCCCCTTTATTAAATGAATTTCCACCCTGTTAGGATTCCAAGCCATAAAGCACATTTATGATTTGATGACAGGGTCTTTTATGATGTCTGATTAAAAAGAGCAGCATGAGGAGTAAAAAACTAGCAGACTTTCATGCTGAGGGAGGCCATTCTAATCCTTTTAATGAGAATGAGTAAAACCAAAAACTCCACGTCATGTTGCATAAAAACAAATCTGTTTAACTCAGACAAATCTCTCACTGTGTTTGATTCTGGTGTGTGTGTGTGTGTTACTTTGATGTGAGGAGCATGTGAGCAAAATGCCCTCAGCTATATGCTTTTATTCTTCTGTTGTGATTACTTTGCTTGTTTCTTGGATGATTTGCACGTACATAAACCACATTTTGGATCTTTTTTTATTTAAAAATACCCCCAGATGATGACAAACATCTCAACTTCCCATTTACCAAGATAAATAAATGCTTGCAATTACATGGAGGTTCTCTTTAACATCATCCTACCTGAAAAATTATTGTGATTGGGGTTCTGTTATGCCATGTGACATGAAGCTGTTTATGTTAATATATGTTTAGCTCAGAGCGTCTTCCCTCAGTTATTTAAAGAAACAAATTATTTCAGGATCAGCTCCTCTACCCTGTGGCACATGCGCTTCTTTCACTGAAATAATTCTCTCAGCTGGGAGAAGGAGAGCAGCAGATAGGATAAGAGAGAGAGTGAATAATATGTGCATCATGTAATATTCCCTTTGAATGGATTTAACTTCAGAAATTTTGAAAATACACTTTGAAATGCTGATTGTACAATAAGTTTATTTCTTATGTTTATGCTCTGGTTTAACAGGCTTAATATTGCTTGTGCAAATTCTACTGATGTTCGATGTAAAACACATGCAAATATAATAAATGTCAATGTCAAGTGTTTGGTATTCATAATTCAGTACAAATAGAGCGGAAAGAAATGAAAGAATTGCTGTTTTTTTCCCCAAATTTGCTTCAATATCAAGAGGTTGTGACAGTGTGAGAGTGTGTACACCGGGCTTATAGTGTGTACTCGAAAAGATGTGGAGGAACCTGTATCTTCCTATCTGAGCTGCTCGTGTTTTTTCAAGGATCAGTGGAGTTGAGCTGCTGTTCTGATGTCTTCCTTGATGTTATTCATGTCAAGGATCTCTTGATGAAGTTCTGTTTGCAGCAGAGCGAAAAAACGAGGCGAGATGAAATAGTTCGATGACTGCAGCGGTCGCGGAAACACTTTTTGTTTGCGGGGTGATTTTAGAGATGTGAAGGGTTTCAAATATTAGCACTTGACTTTATGATTTATAAGACTCTTTTACTCTTACTTTTAACTTTTCTTTCCTCTTCTGCAATGATTTTTTTTTTGTTGTTGTGATCTTGATAGTTTTAGGTGCAAAATGTGTGATTTTTCCTCCCCTGGTCTATTTTGTTTGAATGTTAAACAAAGGATATTTTATGGAGCACTCGGTATACAATATACACTGACACACCTGCTTTTCTTAAAACCAGTGGTGTGGCATAAAGACAGCTGGGAAGCTGCCACAGCATTTGACAGGAAGTGTCAGTGATTTCCTTTAAACCCATCAATCAGTCTGTGATTTGCATGCACAGTGTAACAGTGTGTTTACTATGGGCTGCCAGTAACAAGGTACGTGCATAGTCTTTAACATCTGCATAGCACTTTAATGTGTCTTCATGACACAGTTATGATGTTTTTGCATGTTTATAGAAAAGAACAGAGTGACACGCCAACAATTCCCTTATAAAAACAATTATGTCAGCATTATGCAGTCAGTTTTCTCTAATTTTTTACATGTGATCACA
>JAQNCA010000006.1:12771052-12782328 GCA_029783725.1 Acanthurus tractus
CACTGGTGGTTTATCTCCATCTAGTTTAATAGCTCTAAGAGTCATATATTCAGATGAAACTGTTGTTTCAGCAAAGAGAGCAGTGGTAAACCAATAATGTTGCAGAGTGCTCACTGTAGGGCTGACATCAGTCTTCTTCAAAGGGCTGCCCACGCTGGAGTTCTGCGTTCAGCATATTGGTCATGTCAGATACCATCCCTTTAATTATGCGCTGTGAAGTCATCCTAATAGATTGTCATGGTTGTTTGTGGGAGTTTGGGAAGAATAAGCAGTAGATCTTTTCATTTTTTCTGTCACATCACTCAAGCTTGACTTGTTTGTTTAACAAGCACAGAAAGTTTTAGAACCCGAATAGTTCCCGGTACAATCAGTTTAAAGGGCTGCAGCAATATAGCAACATGCAAAACAGTGCCGCAGTATTATGCATGAGGGAGTCCAGAATAAATTCGCAGCAGACAGCTTCTGATAAATCATTCTCTGAGTGGTATTCTCATCCCTCTTATCCTTTACTTCCTGTTACACCCACCATCAGCAGTCTGTCCTCTGAGTTTAGGATGATGGGATTTTTGGAAAGGTGTGCGTGGGCGTGGAGGAAGCAGAGAGCTACGAGCGAGCAAAGGAGGGAGGGAGGGAGGAGAGAAAGCCGGACTCAATCTGCACAGATTAACTGCAGATTGATGTTTTTGTCGGAGAATCGTCACCTCTTGCTCCAGATAAAGCTCTGACCACCTCGTACAGATGGGGCGTTTAAGGGATTGGGTACAAAGTTATCCTGTGACAAGATATTTTACTTGAAAACCAAAATGATAATCCCCTTTTTAGTATCAAGGGCCTTTCTTAATCCCTACATATATGTAATTTGATACTATAATTTTAGGTAAAGAGGCATATTTTCCAAATTCTCATTCTATTTATTTTTTTTATTTTTTCCAAAGAGACATCTTATGTTACATAACGATGTGTCTTTTGGCTGCCTTGCATTCGTATGTGCTTACTTGGCCGGCTAAGAGATGACGTATTTCTTCTTAACTGTAGGTGATCATCATCCCTTGGCTGTTTCTGAGGAACCTCTGAATAGGAGATAAATCCCCACACTTGCTTGTGTGCTACAATTCACAGATTAAATAACCATGCAGGAGATTAAGGTCTTATGTGCAATATGTTCCTGGGTTCAACACTGTTATCTTCCCAGCCTCGACAGTTGGACTTTTCTTCTTCTTCTTGTCTGTTTCAGTCTTCACCTCGCACTCCCTCTGGCCAGCACGAATATTTGGCCCATGATGCAATCCCTCATCCCTGCTAGTTTAGGTTTCCCAGCCAATCAGAGCTGGGCAGTAGGAGGGTACCAAGTCAGCTCATGCTTGTAAACAGAACTGACAGTAGGAGGGGCTTAAAAATTCGCTGTCCCACCCTCTGTGGAGTCTTTTCCAGTTTGTATGTGCTGTACGGAAAAGGGAAAAAGCGAGAGAAAGGAAAAAGGAAAAGGAAGAGTGGTCAGTCAGCAGGGCCGCGGGGAAGGACGAAGGTGGAGGAGGGGGGCGGGGGGGGGGCGAGTGGGCGTGAATGTGTGAGTCAGGGTGTGTGCTGCTGCTTCTTCAGCGTTGCACTGACTTAACACAGAGCTGCCATGGATCCTTCTAGACCGGTCTACCACACACTTCTGACAGTAGGTAATCTTTCTGTCAACTCTCAGTGTGTTTGTCCTCATGTGCAGGGAGTGTGTGAGTTTGTATGTTTGTCCAAGCTGTCAGCGTGTATCCGCTGGTGCTGTACAGGTGCAGGACAGTGAGTGGAGAGCAGAAGGCCTGATATTTTTACTGTATTTACTCCTTATGTTTAATTGCCTGTCATTCTGTCCCCCTTTTTCCCTGCCCTCAGGTTGAACTGGGAGGAAGACGTTTAATTTCCTGTCTTGCCCACTCCCCTTTTTCCTCTCCACGTGTGTGTTATGAGAGATACACATGAGCTGTGATGATCCTGTTTTACAGTAAAGCAACAGCAGAGGTTTCAGTGCACAATAAGACAAAGAAAGCTGTTACTTCTCTGTTCGGTAAAGCCAGCAGTGAATGGGCTCATTATGTGTTAACTCCACGGGTGTTAGCTTGTTGGTACACACAAACATCCTGCACACATGCACTTAAACACACACACACACACTCAAATACAATGAGTGCAAGCACTGTAATGCTGAGAGTTTGGAGAGCTAGTCAGACTAAGGTCACCAACAACATTACAG
Source organism: Acanthurus tractus (assembly GCA_029783725.1). NCBI lineage: Eukaryota > Metazoa > Chordata > Actinopteri > Acanthuriformes > Acanthuridae > Acanthurus > Acanthurus tractus. The sequence continues at coordinate 12,773,289 of JAQNCA010000006.1, forward strand.
CCGTTATTACTGCACAATTATGGCAAGGAGAATTCTAACACGTTTCATTGTGATGGTATCAGTTGACAGGATGTGTGCCCTGTCTTAAATCATTTCTTGAAGCTTCCTGCAGTTCTGCCTGGGCTTGGATTTGTCCCATCCTGCTGTCTTTGACTGCAGAGCCCCGTATCCTAAGCCTGCATGTCTCCACTTACTTTATTTAGTATTGAAAGCTGTCAAGTCAACTGGTCATGCTTACTTTAGAGAGTCAAACCTAAGCATTGTGGCCTACTTTGGAGTTTAAGTGGGTGTGAACAAAGTTGGGACTATGTCAAAACTCAGACTGTCAAATGCACGTAACGTAAAAACATGCACACCAGTTCCCACCCACTCATGTGCATGCATGCATGACTGTCACATGTGTCTGTTGTTGCACCGTGCATGCATTTTTTGTTTTCTCGAACTTGATAGTAAAACTATGTGGAAAAAATCCTGATAAGAGGCCTCTCTTGCATGAGCTAAACTGTATTTTTAACGGAAAATAAACAAAAGCTTAAGTTTTCCCATTATTAGACTGAAAATGAAAAGATGGTTTCAGGCATTTCTTCCTTCCTGAATGGGATTTGTTTTTTTACTTTTATTCATCCAATAAAAAAGAGTGAAAAATATAAAACAAAACTAAAAGAAAACAAATGGATCCCAGCAGTCCTAAGACCCTGGTCTTATTTAAGAGTCACTGTCATTGCTTCCTTGCCCACCCACCAATATATGTGTCTAAATTTAGACAGACGTCATTACAGATGATACTAGTATCAGTTTGTTCCAGTACAGAAAGAGGATTGCAGAGAAGTGTGAGAACTGTACTGAAGTATTCAGTACACCCTGTGGTTGATCCCTCTTTAGTCCTACATTCAATCGAGAGTCATTCAAGCTTCTTTTCAACACAGACAACTGGGTACTCTTGAGGTGGACCTTTTATTAGAGAACAATGCATATTTAGATTGAAACAAAACATAAGCTACTTACCAGCAATCATTTCCGTCACACACCCAGTCTGTACCCAACCGGAGTGTGAATGTGACATGTTGTTCTTGTGGTTGACAGCTTAAGAAGTGACCTGCAACCTCCCATTCTAGAAACTGTGTATTATTGGATCCTCTATGTGTGTGTCTGTGTGTGTGTGTGTGTGCAGTGGGCAACAACTAACAATAGGGCATGAGCAGAGATGGGACATAGGGGATTGAGTGCTGTATTAGATCCAGCAGTGACAGATGTGCAGACGGGGAGAGTCTGGCGGGGGATGATGATTATCACAGTGTGATTTTGCGTGTACAAAATGTGTGTGTCCTGGTCACTGATTGTGTAATGCTCACAATTACTGTATATCTTAAGGTCAGGCATGTTTGTCTGAGACATATGCTACTATTTGCTCATCCCTGCAATTTGCATGAGCTTATGAGAGCATGTCTGTGTCTGATACATGAATTATACATATGTTGACCTACTGAGAAAATGTTGCTGGACTACAGTGGAGACGCTTAGCAACACAGAGATAAAAATGGCATGCAGGTTATTTATCAAAGGTGCCAATTTTTAGCTATAGGTCAGGTCATGTGAAATTATTTCCAATAAAGACGTGTTGTCATTGTTCCTGTTATCACCAAAAAGTCATTGTTGTAAATGGCATGTGTACATTTTGTACTCCCAACTGCTTTTTTTCATTTTTAGTATCTTATCTTTACATTTTTTGACATTTACACAACGGTTGCTAATGAGAATATGCTGCAGTAGCATCTTTAACACATCACTGGATTTATGATGCTATATGTGCTGTAGCTTGCACTAATAAATGTGAAAGTGGGCCACTTTGGAGATACAGCTGGTTTGTGTTGCTAGGCAGAATATTCATACATTTCAGCCACATGGGATTATGTCATGCATGAGGGTTTCTCTGTTCTAGTCATTTGCTGCGGTTTCAAATTGTCAGCGACATGCATGCATCGCAATATATTTGGTGTTACGTAACATGTACGCACGTATTGTAGACGTATTTTAAAACGGTGCCAAAGTGAAGTAACTTCTAACTTAATATGTATGTAATGAAATTTTCACACTCTAGCAGAGCTCTCTGTTCAAAGGCATTAAATCTGTTTTCCAAATTTAAGCAATAGGGCTGCCAGCCACTGGAAAATGCAACCTGATAACCTACTATCACTCTCAAAATGATAGACTGGTCTTTAATACACAGAATAACTAAACAGAACTTATACTTCAGTAGTTTTTGAACACGCCGACCTGTTTCAAGAACAATAAGCTTTATTTTTCACTCTTTCATTTTGTATGTGATGTATTTCTTCAAGTAAAAGAAAAATAAATGCTACTCAGCACATTCTGGTTTGCCATCACGTGTGTGTGTTTTGTGTGTTCAGTGCATAGGGAGTGTGTATTTTTTAGTATGTTTTGTGTTTCTGTGGGGCAAGGAAAGCTTGTTTTCAGTCCATTGTCATGGATTTGTAATAAAAGGCTCCTCTAGTTTCTTTTATTTCCCTGCACTGGTGTTAGCTGACACGTTCATAAAAAGCCAGGCACATGGCCATACTGGTTTGTCTGCATCTGCTGCTGTCTGTACACTCAGGACTGGTGTGTGCTTCTATTTCACACAGTTCTCTTTCAGCGGGCTTTTGTTTGGTATTAACCCAGAAATAACACTATAACAATGGACACATTTTTGTACTAATCAAGGAATTAAACAGCTTTGCTAACTTTGGTTCCTGGTACGTCCTGTGGTAAGTTTTCTGGGCATTAGCGGCCCTGAAAGTGACACACAATGGGAAAGCTTTTATAGAAAAAATATAGGCAAAACATTGATGCATTTGTCTTTGTCTCCACAGGTTAACTGCTGTCATTGTCCGTGGCTTTAGATGTCCTCTGCCATGGCAAAGCGTGAGGCTGGGAGCACCAGCCCTGTGGTGCGTCAGATAGACAAGCAGTTTCTGGTCTGCAGCATCTGTCTTGATCACTACCAAAACCCCAAGGTCCTGCCCTGTCTGCACACCTTCTGCGAAAGGTAACTGAAAATTTGTGCTCTCTACTTCGATGACAACTGGCTAAAGTCCTAATTAGCTGCACTTCCCTCAAGCTAAACCTGACACAAACTCAAGTCTCTGCACGCCATCTGCTACAATGCAGCTTTTTCTGGCCATGCAAAGGAGGTGGGACAGCACATTTTTTTTACCATTGCTCTTTTTCTACCACTACTTACCCTCTTATCCTCTTACTGATGAATTCTTTTCGTATTTACATATCCCTTAACAGAGAAACCTCATCTATTGCAAATCCCCACTGACAATTAAACAGCTCAGAGCACTTCTCCTCCATTAAGTGCATTCCTCAGCTTCAGTCTGAGAAAAGCCTCAAAGCTGGGAGACACAACCACAATGCATCAGTTTACAGTTCCTCAAAAAGATGACACCCCCTCGGGCAATACTAACTGGGGCCTTATCGTATCGAGCCAGTTTGGAAAGCTTGTTGTGGGACAGGGTGGGAGGACGGGGAATGACAAGGGAGGTATGTTGGGAGGTGTAGGGGGTAACAGGGATTATGTTTTAGACTGATTTACTTCTAAACCTGTGATCAAACAAAGATTCATGGAATAGGTTTGAATATCCACACAGAGTATGGCGTGAATCCTTCTTTCCATGCAGCATGGGGGGCATTTACCCACCGGAGGGCAAGTTTAATCCCTGGTTTAACTGGATGGCATGTGATCTGGAGCCCTGCTGAGGTGAACAGATTTTTGTCTGGAGCTATACATGATGTTGCCAGACAGATGTTATAATACTAGATGGGTTGATGTAGTTTTAGAGGTTTTAAGGCTGAGCTGGAAAATCCAAGCAGGGCCTGGTCCGTTTTGATTGTATTGTGTTTCTTTTAATTTTTTGCTGCCCTTTTAGTCTCCCTGAGATGATCTGTCATTGGACATATAAATTTAGGGTATAGCTACTTCTTGCTATCCCAAAGCAAACTACTGGTTCGCTTTGAGGTTATGCCACTTTTAAGTAGTGCCAGTACAAATGGCATCCTCCTGCAATGGAGACATGTGGCTACAGACCAAAAAATACTGGATCTAGAGAGGGCCTTTTGTTGTTTTTCGCAAGTTTTCAAGGCAACTGTAGCTTCTTTCACACTTCAGGAAGAGTAAAGAAAACAGATAAATAATCAGTTTGGTGCAGTTTGCAAATTCACCGCTAGATGCCACTAGATTCCAGACACACTGGACCTTTCACAAGAATTAGTGTGTCATTATTGCTAAAACAGTTAATCAACAGTAAACGGATCGGTTAGGCAATTAGGTAATTGACAGAAAATTAAACATCAACAGTTTGGGTTACTGATTGGTTATTTACTTAATTTGGTTTGCTGCTTTTTTCCTGATCTCTCATCATTGAAAGCAAAAATACTGCCTCTTTTTTTAGTGTTGTCAGACAAAAAATTAGCATATTAGAAAAGATATGGAGAAATCTCGACAGCCACTTTTCACCACTTTCTTTAAAATCATCCCAAATTGCAGATATTCCACACTACAATGAAAATAATCATTATTTGTGGCCCCTTCATATCCCTTTTTTCACCACGTATCTGTTGGAGCCTGCGGTTCCCAGCTGGTTGTGCGTCTAGAAAAGCAACAGTAATTGATCCAGGCCTCAGAACATCACAGTGGTGTTGACTCTGCAGTAGGTAGACAGAGCCTCTTGTTAAAGCCCTCCGTTGTTCTCAAAAGCTCACGACTGCAGTTTGCTGAGGCTTTGGCTGATACAAGCCCGTGTGGTGTCATAAATTAAACAGAACGTTGTTAGCATGCAGCCCAAGAAGCTGCCAGACATCCTTGTGTACAAGGACAACAGAGACTTATCCTCAACACTGACCAGAGGTTTTTTTTCGCAGCATTAACAGCCAATTTAGTGATAACGGAAGCTTAGGAAAAACAAGCATACATTACATGCTGGAGGGCAGCCGGGCTGTAGGCCAGGAATGTGGTATAACCTTAATCTTTAATATTGCAGCTGAACTCTGCTGACTTTAGGTTTGGTTTTGGCTTGAGTGTGTCTCATGTTAAATAGATTGACCCCTAAGAGCAACTGAACTTGCACAACATCCTTAGCCTTCAGGGGCCGGTGGGATGGATGTGTTACTGCTGCCAGGATGAGACCAGACCAGAATCCAAAGCCCACTTATATGCACATGCACACGGACATGCAAAAAGCATAAACAAACACATACACACACACACACACACACACACACACACACATCTATACTGCCTGAAGATGTCTCTTTACATCTCTGTTAGCCAGACTAGTTTACCAGACATTTATTCTCTCAAAGTGGGAGCGTGCATGCTTTCTCTGCGGCTGTGGTTCCTGCATACTGACTTGGATCTACACTATTTGTTGTGACAGGAACACTATTTAGGCACTGTCTCTCAATTATGGTAATAGGTGACAGCTTTCTCTCTCTAGGATCACCCTCTCCCTCTGTCTCCGCTGTGTTGGTATATTAAACATGACTGATAGTTATACACAATACAATGCAAATTCTCATGTAGAATATCTATTACTCTAATTTTTGCCTTTCTCATCTTTTGACATTTGCTCCATCCAGTTGTCTCCACAACTACATTCCCCCTGAGTCTCTGACGCTCTCGTGCCCAGTGTGTCGGCAGACGTCCATCCTGCCAGAAAAAGGAGTTTGCGCTCTGCAGAACAACTTCTTCATCACTAATCTCATGGAGGTTTGACTCTTAATCCTTTTCCTTTTTGAATTCAAATCCGACACAGATGACATGGAACAAAAGACAAAACACAGATGAATTCAATTATGAGGCTTACAGTGAAGTCAAGAGTGGTTAAAGCAATTACAGATAGTAGTCAAAGAAATGTGCCTGTGTGTGTTCTTGCACTTCTGTTTTTTGTTTGTAGTGCTCTTGTTGTTGAGCAGAGAGAAGACATTTTTGTAGAATGAGGTCATCTTGGACAGTCCTTTCTTCTCTCAGGGACTCTTTTTTTTATGGTTTGCCTGATGGTTTATATCTATTGGACATGTAGGCATGATGATTTTAGTTAATACTGGGCTATAGTCATATTGAATGGAGGGTGTGGAAGAGTGTATACTCATATCTTGAAGAGAATTAAGCAAAGACAGAAATTCAGACAGGAAATGTACCATAAAAAAGAAAAGATTATTTTCACTTTTAAATGAAAACAGCATAATGACATTTATGATGTTTTTTGACCAGGTTCTTCAGAGAGACCCAGAGTGCTCGCGGCCAGAGGCCTGCAGTGTCCTGGAGTCAGTAAGCGCCGCAGCAGCTGGGAAGCCCCTCTGCTGCCCAAACCATGAGGGAAAGGTGGGGAAGCCCCTTTGTTGCAGTTCAATCCAGTCATCACCTCACCAAAAATGCTCTCCCTCTTTTGTTTAGTAGAAATAATTAACACAAAGAACAGGAATCTTAAATTACTTACCTTGCGAATCCCAGTAAGAGTGAGTTTTACTCAGTTTGTCTCCCCCTGCAGGTGATGGAGTTCTACTGCGAGTCGTGTGAGACGGCCATGTGTCTGGACTGTACGGAGGGCGAGCACAGGGAGCACGTGACTGTTCCTCTGCGGGACGTTGTGGAACAGCACAAGGCTGTGCTGAAGACACAGCTGGATGCCATACACAGCAGGTGGAGACAGATTTGATACCTTGATAAAGCTCTCAGAATATTGCCTCCACATCAGGTGTTTGGAGGCTTAAGCATTTGGCCCAGATTTGGCATCTGTCATCAAAGATCTCCTACGTAATGCTGTCCTCAGTATTTCAAACTATGCTACTGAATATACCCCATTTTTATTTAAGAGTAGTATAGTTTTTGTTACTTAACAGTTGGTTCTTTGTCCTAATTTTAATATTATTTAGAGTTGTGATTTTAATATTTTGGACACTTTTGCCTCCTTTCCCTTTCCATCATGCAGGCTCCCTCAGTTAACAGCAGCCATCGAGCTAGTGAGTGAGATCTCTCGCCAGCTGAATGAAAGAAAGACTGAGGCGGTGGCAGAGATTACCAGCACATTCGAAGAGCTGGAACGGGCGCTGCATCAGCGCAAGACAGCTCTCATCACAGACCTGGAGAATATCTGCAGCACGAAGCAGAAGGTCAGTTATTTTTCACACATTCAGATGTACACTGAACACACCGACGCAAGGTGTTCTTGCATATCTGCACAGTCACTGTCATGCACAAACACACAGGCATTTTACATACAGGTAGTCAAACACGATCTGCTGCATGTTTTACATTCCTGTCAAAACACTTCGCCTGCTGATTTAATGGTTTTGACTTTTTCATTCTTCCTTTCTCCTCCTTCTCTTTTGCTCTTTTGTTTCCTTTTTTTTTTTATGTTCCATTTACCTGAGTGCAGGTCCTGCAGGCTCAGCTTTCATCTCTCCTCCAGGGGAAGGAACACATCCAGAGCAGTTGCAGCTTTACGGAGCAGGCTCTCAGCCATGGGAGCGCTACTGAGGTGGGCCGGCAGATTGTAATTTGTACAAACAAGACATGTGGGAATCAGCTTTTGAAAGTGTTGCAGTAGTGTAGCAGAAATGAGCCTGCGCAGTAAGCATAATATTTTTTTGTATGTAAAAAAAAAAAAAAAGATTTCTCCTGTGCAATATGTGTCTCTTGCAAGTGTAGGTGCTGCTGGTTCAGAAGCAGATGAGTGAGCGAGTAACAGCGCTGGCCAGACACGACTTCCCAGAGAGACCACATCAAAATGCACACCTGGATTGTCAGGTACTGACTGTTGTTTGTTCCCATTCAAACTATTTCTGTCACTCATTATCTCGAGAACTATTAGAAAGAACTATATGGAAAAACTCACAAACATAGCTTTAATGTTCCATCAGCTTGTAAGCCAAGATTGCTCTTTTATTTATGCACACCTGACAACTTGAAGTCCTCTTCTTTTAATTTAGTCCTTATATCTTTAGCTAACTTTGTTTACAAACTCATGTTTTTTGGAGAACACTAAGGAATTCTGCAGTATTAAACATTGTACATCTGGTGTCCTGTCTCCTCCAGGTGGAGACTGAAGGTCTGCGACGCTCCATCCAGAACCTGGGCGTCCTCCTCACCACGGCAGCTGTGGCTCACACATCTGTTGCTACTGGAGAAGGCCTCCGCCATGCAGTTACCGGGCAGCATCACACCATTACTGTCACAACAAAAGACAAAGTACTTTTAAGTTTGTAGTCTTCTGTGTGTTATATGAGTCAAGTGAATCCTGGATAGACCTGCAACAACCTTACAGTTTGCTTTGGCTTTAATCTGCTGACTAATATGTTTATTGGCTTAGTCACAGATAACGTTTTAACTTCTTTCAAACACATATCGCACTGCTTTGTCCAGTTGTCCTGCAAGAAGTCAGTTATGTTAATGTGGTCACTGAAGCAATTTAGGGGTATTGTTATCAAAAACATGTCCATTATGAGCTTGTGATGTGTTTTTAAAAAGTGCTGCCTTAAAGGCTGCAACCATGTGCATGTTGCTTGACCAATAAGAGATTTATTTTGGTCTGATTCTGACTCGGTGAACTCTGTCTGCAGGACGGAGACTTGGTGCGGACAGGAAATGCTATTTTAAAAGCAGAGATAGTGTCTGTTGACGGGGGCCGCGCTGCAGAGGCAGAGGTAGTGGACAATAAGAACGGGACTTATGAGGTGGGCTACACGGTACGCTCGGAGGGGGAGTACTCCTTCTCTCTGCTGCTGTACGGCCAGCCCATCCGTGGCAGCCCGTTCCGCCTGCGTGCGGTCAAGCCCTCAGACGTGCCGCAGTCTCCGGATGACGTGAAGAGGAGGGTGAAGTCTCCCAGTGGGACCGGGGGCCACATACGGCAGAAAGCAGTGCGAAGGCCTTCCAGCATGTACAGCACCACCAAGAAAAAGGAGAATCCCATTGAGGATGAGCTCATCTACAGAGTGGGTAAGAATGGCGCCTCACGCTGGAGAGTACTGACTGTAT
>JAQNCA010000006.1:12782428-12812680 GCA_029783725.1 Acanthurus tractus
AACCATGTATTGTCACATAGAACAGGATGATGCTGTTTTTGTTGAAGATAAATACTCAGAGGAGGCCCTTTGCTGGAACTTATTACAGGTGTTCTCCAATGACGGCCAGTTCAAGATGCGCTTTGGGGTCAGAGGTCGCTCTCCTGGGCAGCTGCAGCGACCAACAGGGGTCACTGTGGACATGAACGGTGACATTGTGGTGGCCGACTATGACAATCGATGGGTCAGCATCTTCTCCTCTGAGGGCAAGTTTAAGGTCAGATCTCAAAGCATTTCTTTTATGTGAAAAAAGAAAATTCACGGATAGTTTATATTTTAGACCAAGTTTTTTCAGTAATGCAAAACAAAATTTTAAAAAGGTCATTTACTGGTTTACAACATTATTTCCCTGTTTTTTTTACCTGGCTGAAATCTTCCTCCCTCATAGAATAAGATAGGTGCAGGCCGGCTCATGGGTCCTAAGGGTGTGGCTGTTGACAAGAATGGACACATTATCACTGTGGACAACAAGGCCTGCTGCGTCTTCATCTTTCAGTCCAATGGAAAGTTGGTGACTAAGTTTGGAGGCAGGGGGACGTCTGACAGACAGTTTGCAGGTGAGGAGGCCTTTATGTGTAACATCAGACATCCAGTTAATAATGACAGAGAGCCAAGAAACAGTGCTCTCGCTTTTATATCACTATCTGTCAAAGAGCCGGTGGTGTTTTCTGTCTTTTAAAGTCCCCACATAATAATTCAAAACATTATTGGGATGCTATATTTTGTTTTCCGATTTTGAAAGTTTCATGATTTCATTCTCCACTGTTCAGGATTTAAGTACATTAAAGTGTGAATAATGTGTGCCAAGGTAAAATTGTCAGCTTGGGGCAGCAAATAGCATGGACAACAGTAATAACTCAGCCCCACCCCTCCCCCTGGCCAATCATAGTGACAAGTATAAAGCTGTACTCCACAGACTCTCATGCAGTTATTTCGGATTTTTTTTCATGACCAGGCTTTTTTTTTACCCAAAGAGGTTGGAAGGACATAAATGTTTTTTCGCTTTCCAAAATCACTGTATTGGCTGTGGATAAAACTGTGTGTGACATCCTCATTTCTGCCCCTCAAAGATCAACAAGCGCAACTTAACTGCATTTAGATTAATGCACTACATCACATGTTAATTTCTATTTTAAAGATAGGCCTGTATAAACTGAGTCCTAGACGTTGCAGTGACCCTCTGCTGCTCCTCCAGCAAACTGCGCTTATGCTGACCGCCCTACTCTATTTTCTTCTTTGCTTATCCTTTATCTCTGACTACCTATTTTTCTTTCTTTCTGTTCTTCCTTCTGTTTTTCGATCCAGAAAAACTTGGCCCAAACTTAAATAAATCTGGCTCAGTTTTCAGTAAGTACTAAGTGTGGCCTTGCTGCAACCTTAATCCCACAGTGCGGTGCCCTCTGTCTAACCCGACTCCCTGATTATGTGTCTGACCCCCCTGAGAACTCCGATCAAACTGTGCCTGTACAATAATAATCAGAGCTATCAAGTACACGCATATTATAACAACCACTTATTATTCCAATGATGAACATTCTGTCACATGCATTGTGTCTTTTGTGTAAATCGCTGTGAAAAGATCAGTGGAAATGATTGTCACTGCTCTGACTTCAGTGACATAAAACTAACCGAAACAATCAATATGATTAGAGCTCTCTTTTCGGATCAACAGCTACCCATGATGCATTTGTTGTAACGATTTTTATCAAAGGCAGCAAAGTAGGATAAAATCTCAGAGTCTTGAGCTTTCCCGTACGATCTAACTTAGAGTTTTATTACTGTTTTAGCACTTAAAAGAACCAGAAAAACTTAAGTTGAAGCATCTGATGCATGAAAAGAATGCCATTAAAACTACCCGAGCAAAACCAGAAAAGCTAACCTTCTGATGAAACTAGGTTTTTTAATTGCATCTTTAGTTGGAATTTGTGTCTAGACAGTCTACTAACAGTAAGGGGAAACTAGATTTATCTGTCTCTGTTCCAAGTACAGGAAGTCCAACAGTATCCTTCCTCTTTCTCTCTCCTTATCTAGGTCCCCATTTTGTTGCAGTAAACAACAAGAATGAAATTATTGTGACTGATTTTCACAATCACTCTGTGAAGGTAAGATCTGCTTTGTCCTGAGCTCAAAAGACGATATATTTCTAATGTTAACACAAGCATAATGTCCTAATGTTTTACTCTTTAAATACATGTGCATTTCCTATATATTACATAAAGATTCTGTGTATCAAAGTGCACAAGGAGATGTAAACAAAATGTATGTGATGACTGACCTCCTCCTCCTCTAGGTGTACAATGCAGATGGAGAATTCTTGTTCAAATTTGGCTCTCATGGTGAAGGCAACGGCCAGTTCAACGCTCCCACTGGTGTGGCTGTGGACGCCAACGGGAACATCATCGTAGCTGACTGGGGTAACAGCAGAATACAGGTGAGACAGGCCGCATTCTGGGCTCCTCCACAAAGGCTTTTTCCATGATTTTTTTCTGTAAAATGCAGTTTTAGGTTAAAATAAATAATTTTTTGGAAAACTCCAGCCAAGGTGAAGATATGTAGAAACTCCCTGTGCGGTGACGAGCTGTAGACGGGTAAAAGGTTTGGTTTGTGCACCGTTATCTCTGTTATTTGACATTCTTTGTTTACTGTAGACAACATAGTGCTGATTCTAACCTTACTTGACTGTTGACACTCAAAACATGTCAAAAGTCACTTGACACTCGACTTTTGACATGTTTGCACACAAAAGAATTGTCACTCTTTCACTATACTAAAAAAAACAGTGGGACTCCAATGCACTGTAGATCCATCCAACACTCCAAAAAAAACCCCACTTCCTGCTGCCAGGTTTCGGATGAGAACTTCTAGTTGTTAACGCTGTAGTTTGTTGCAACAAGAAAATTGACCATTGTATTTTTTTTTTCTGTTTCAGGTGTTTGACAGCACAGGCTCCTTCTTATCTTACATCAACACCTCAGCAGACCCGCTGTATGGTCCCCAGGGTCTCGCCCTCACCTCAGACGGACATGTGGCTGTTGCTGACTCTGGCAACCATTGCTTCAAGGTTTACAGATATCTGCAGTAGACGAACGAAAGATATGAAAAGACATCTTTGCCAGACCTGATTTAGACTTCACACACTGCTTGTGGGAATAGAGCTGCAACCTGCCTGCAGCCTACAGTAACCCCAGGTTCAACGGTGAATTCCCTCTCATATTAGCTGCATTTCTGCTGCAGGAACTTTCCTTAGGACCCTTTAGAGAAACCCTCTGAGTTTCTGCATCACTGCATCATTTCTGATTGGTCAAGTACTTGCAGCCTTTTTATATCAGCCGCCACAAAAAAATGTGCATCTGCAAACCAGTTCGTTTTTTCGTTTTTCTTGCATTAATGCATCATCATGGAGTTACAGAAGAAAGCTTATGAGAGATGGATCAACGATGAAGTCCAGCCCTCGTTCTTGTACGATCATGTGCAGAAACAAGGTGTCACTTTTTCATTCATCAGCAGACTAATTTGCTTAAGTTTCACAGGTCGACTCAATGAAAACACAGACAACAATGAGCTGAAGGAACCTTTTACTTCCTTGAAATGTAGTTCCTGGGACTAAAAATATCAGGAGCTTTGTATGTAAATGTGGCTTTTATCTGCACGGTCTGTCTCTACTTTAGTAGATCTCATTGCCTGATATCAGACAGCACTGTCACCTCTTTACACTCCATTTCCATCCTCAACTAAACTCGGTAAAATGAGCGGGGTCAGAGTTCTGGACACAAGCAAAAGATCTTATATTTTGAGCTTAAGACAAAGAAATACAAGAAAATATTTACATTATAACAACTTAAACCCAAGAAATCAAGTGTATTTTTTTTGTTTTGTTAAAGCAAATCTAGCCAATTAGCCCAAAGATATTTTCAAAAAGTCACATTAATTCCTAATTTCAGAGAGGAAAAAATCTCAAGAGACTCTCCAGGAGAAAGAGGGTTAAAGAAGAAACAAAATTTCACAAGCAACTAAGGACTGAAACATCCTTTAATTAGATATTTACCTTTCTATTCCCCCATAGTCTATGTACAAAAAGTGTTTTTAACCAAATCTGGACAGCTCTATGTCTCACAAGTGGGACCTCACCAATAGACAACCTGCCAGGCTGAAGTTGGTCATGAGCTGAAATGTTTTGACAGAAAATGCAAATGGGCAACACTCCCAGCAGCCTGCAACCATGAGAGTCACAGGGGCAGGAGTCTACCACCTGTTTCCAATTGAGAAGGTGATGCTTTGGGTTTGAACAATGCTCAGGCTTTTCTTTCAACACTGTAGCATGTCAGTGTGCACCCCAAAAAAAGAAAAAAAACTGTCTTTACTGCCTTCAATTTCTCATGCAGACAGGAATGTGTTGTTATTCTGCACCCTCAGTCTGATAAGATCCCTGCCCATTTGTATACAACATCACTTCCAAAGAAAGTTGGGAATCTGTGTAAAACATAAACAAAAGCAGAACGCAGACATTTGCAAATAAATAGTGTTTCTGTTTTGCAAAGTTTTCCTGAGCTCATGTGATAATATCCTTTATTTAATCATGTGTTTACAAAGCCGTTAATGTTGCTCCATCCTTGATGTGTGTGACTGGGCCTTTGAGGAAGCTCCTCCTACACACTCATGATACTGTCACCTGTACACCTGTTTACCTGTGGAATGTTCCAAACAGGTGTTTTATGAGCATTCCACCGCTTTCTTGCTTTTATTATTTCTGTCCCAACCGTGGAAAAATATTGCCTGCATATTTGCAAAAAATCATGACTGTTTTCAATTGAGTTTCTGGCAAAAAGGATCAGCAAATCATCGGATTCTGTATTATTTCTTTAACACAGCCTCCCAGCTATTTTTGGAATTGGGTTACAGATTTCTTTTTAATGATTTTTTTTTATGGTAAGAGAGGTAACATGCAAGTGTTTTTGTTTTGGTGCCCAAAGACAAGTATCAAGAAGCACAACAGTTAACAGCACAAGAAGGTCTTTGAACACATCTGAACCAGCGCTTCAACATTAAGTTTGGTTGCTTTGTCTTTCTCATCTTTTAACCAAAACAAACTGATATCCGACTCCACTCGTTCTTGCACTTTTGTGTATTCATAACTACGACCTAATGTAGTTGTACATATGCATATTTAGGTGTATATAAGAATTTGGTGTCCATGTTATTTCACTTATATATCCTACTTACTCCAGCACTTACTGAATCAAGGATTTCAACACTGGAACATATTCTTACACAGCGGAAGGTCACGCCAAGAAGTAGCCAACTGACTGACTTGCAAGCATCAACGGAGTTGTACACGCATTATTTGCTGTGTTTTATTTTTTCAAAGGACTTAATTTATTTTTTATTTTCTTTTCTACATGATTTGTTCTACAAATTATTTTTCTAATTGGTGCATTTGAACTGTCTCCACTTTGCCAAACATCGTTGTACATAGGCCTTGTAACTTGTAGCACTGAAAGCCGTTCTCTCCCCGTTTGCCTCCTCCCAGAGCTCACATCCACTTTAACAGTAACTTCTCCCTCTGCCAAAAACGTATTGTTGTAAGCTGTTGTTGAACATTGCACAAAAAAAAACATATATTATAAGAGTTATATAGTTTGCAAGAGTAATATATGCCTCTGTGTATAGTTATCATTTAACATAACCAGAAAAAGTGTACTGTATATTACAATCATATTCTTGTTGTAGCCAACAAGCACCTTTATCATGGATTTTTGTATTAATTTGCTTGATATTTCAGTGTTTGGAAGGTTTTCTGTGTGGAGGAACACAACACCAGCTGACATGCAGTGACACAAAGTTTTTCACCCGTGTTTTACGAATAAATCCTCTCTTCCCTAAGGATCCATCATTATTTCAACCTGTCTTTCCATCTGCTTTTTCCGCATCTTTGAAAACTCTTTGTAATGACAGTTTTAGTTGATTTTCCTCCTCCATGAATTAAACCCTTGTTATTTTTTTTTATGTCTCTCTCCCATCTGTAACTGACCTACTCACGTCTGTGTGAAATAAAGGAAGCACATATAAATAAGACACTACATGAACCATCTTGTGAAGCCTGCTGTAAACTACAAGAGGCCAGTCCTACGAGAAGTGATCACAGCATTTATGTAATCATGGCAAAGGTTTGATTGTAAATATTAAAGAACGACACTATAAACGGTTTGGGAATGGTGTGTTTTATATAACAAGACTTCAATTAATAATGCATTTTGAAATGAACTTCACATGCTTGTTCTCTTTTTGAGGGCATATTGGTAGTGTGTGTTTTTTATGTCTGAACATGCAGCTGCCTAAAAGGAGCTACTGTCTAATTAGCTACCAACAAACAGGAGTTACATGTTGCAGTCATTGAAAAAAAACAAGGAAACTTCACTGAATCAGCTTGTTGTCATTTAAAATATAATATGCAGATCAATCTACAGGTGATTTAATTTTTATCCTTACAGCTACTTAAGTTTCTAGTCTCATCTATTTCACCTCCAGCTGTTCTCGTTTTACTTAATCATCTGTTTCAGTTTGATTTATCTTTTCCTAAGGATTTATAAATGTACAGATTTGGCTTTTTCACTGTTTTACTTTTCATAGGCATTTTAGTTAAGTTTCCCATTTGTTTATATTGGTGTCTGTTATACTGTAAATGAAGTCACTATCTCAATATAATTCCAAATAAGTAAAGACTGAATGAATACATGAATTACTCCTGAGAACTGAAGATGCGTGGCCAAACTTAACCTATCAGCCGCATTAAAACCACTGAGACGTGAAGCAAAAACACTGATGTCAGGGTTTTTCTGAATATTATGGCAAATCTGTAATAAAAGAAATAAGAGGAACTTTGATTTTGCATTTTTGCATTATTTTGTCAGGTCTTTTTTTAAAAAAAAAACATTTATTAATTATTCATTCATTAATTTTCCATATGTTTATCCCATTTAATTTTTTATTCGCAAAAACATTAAAGCAGAACTTCCAACCATATAACGTACTGTTTTGCAGAATTGAGACTAATGCCTATTTCAATATATTGAATATTACTGCAAAAATCCTATATTTTACAAATGCCAATATCATTATAGATTTGTAGACTCAAAACTCTAAAAAACAAAATGAGCTTTTCCCCTTCACTTCATTGTGCCAGAGCCACAGCTGAGCAATTCATGGAGTTATAACGGCTCTATGAGCAGACGTGTCATGTCATGTTCATACATTTCTCTCAAATCAAATGATTAAGTTTTTACATAACCCCTCATTAAAACCACATCTCTGCAAAGAGATGAAAAAAGTCACTACTGAGTCATTACCAAAGCAGGAGACTGAGAGAGCTGTTTTCTCACCTCCTCCTTAAATGTTCTGGCAGTATGAAAACTGAATCAGCAGCACTAAAGTGTTTCAGTGGGTAAATGAGGATGTTTGACCAGAATAGCAAACAGGGAGCAACGGCCCTCTTGAGAAACCTGTTTCTAAGCGGTGACCTGAACACTGTATGGAGTCAGCGTCTTTGCCGTTTTTTAGACAGGGAGTTATGGATGTAAACAAAGGAGCACTCAACAGGAGGTCACGCAAGAACTTTTTTTGTTGTAAAAATGACAACATCTAATAGCCTGTTAAGAAAATTGTGTATGAAATTCAATACTCGGATGCTACAAAGTGGCAAAAAGCAGAGCGTTTCTTAAGTCAGTGTTGAGATTGTGAACAAGGCCCAAATTCAATCATTTTAAAGGGCTGAATCTCATAACAGAAGAGTTTGCTCATATCAGAAATAATTGATTACTGTGGGCACATAAATTCGATTTTTAAATCACATTACAATCCAGTAATATATTTAAACATACTGCTCCCAGTACACTTTTGGTTCCGGCAAAGGCATTTATCACACATATATTGGCTTCCTCTTAAAAAAAAAAAAGAAAAAAAAAAAAGAGGTTCAAGGAAATAAAACACAAGTCTTTTTCCTCATTTAATCTCATTGTAAAGTCTGAGAAACACTAAGCACATTCATAGCAGGTGAAAGGGCCACAAACGGACACTACAAATACTTATTTGTCACACTCATGGAGACACAGCCCAAATACTGCTAAGCTGAACGCATGAATGAAATTCAGCGATGAAAAGTATGTATAGGTACTAAATGAGGTATACAATCTTAGACAAAACGCAAATCAACAAATTCTCAAAATTTAAAGATCACAGATTTTTTCCAGTCCTTACACCTTAGATGTCTTACTGAAAGAGCATTTGAAGATTGGCCAAAAAAGTCCCACTTTTGAATCCATAACCTTACTGGAAATCTGCACATGGAAAAATGAAAAAGCACAAGTATAATCTCAAAAAAGAACATTGAAATTAAAAGCTTATGTGCGAAATTTGAAAAAAAAACAACAAAAAAAAAACCAATCTATAATTGTCCAAATACAGTTTTAACACTGACAATAAAATAGAAGAGCTTTAACTGATAAAAATTAAACTTCACACTGAACAGGTTAGGTAGTGTTAGGACCAACATGTAGCACCGGGATTAACTCGGGTAAGCAATTAAAAATCAAAAGCAGGGCTGTCCCAAAGGATATTACAAAATAAATCCAGCAGGTAATTTTCAAAAAGCAAATAAACAAACAAGAAAAAACATGAAAGATGTGACAACGTTTTTTCAATATTTCAAAGGTTTTCCTTTTATTTTAAAATCCACAAGGCTCCTGGCTGCGAATCCTGACTGGTTTTAATGGAATATCTTGAAATAAGACAAATTTACAGTTTCACCCATTAAAGGACAACGTAGCTGGGGAAATGGCTGTACAGCTTAATAACCTGGCAATTGAATAATTAAAAAAAAAAAAACGTTTGCTCTGACTTTTACTTGCTCATTTTCAGGAGAACTGATAAAATTCAAATGGAGCAAAGTGGCATGACTTTATGTCTTTAGTATCACAGCTAACATGAAAGAAGCTGAAAATGCGACAGAGTGATACAAAGAGGATTTTGTGAGTCCAAAAACTGTCAACGACGTACACAGGGAAAACAGTGGGATACATAAAAAAAAAAGTTCTTTTTAAAAAAGGTTGATAAAATTAGTTGTGCTGACCTTAGTGTCCACAAAAACAAACAAGATGTTCTTGGAAGTTTAACCATTGTCTGAGAGGTGCAATCCCAGTACAAGCTGGCCAATTTGAGTCGAATAATTCGGAAAACCGTTAGCACTGACTGACTGTCACAAGCTATCAATGTGATAACTACATCAAACAAGGCAACACCACAGACCCAGCCTGCCAAAAACAGAGTTAATGTACAATAGTATGGCATAGCGATTGCTAATAGGATAAGAGCTGCTCTGATCAACAAGAGCATCTGAGAGATCTGCATCCCAGCAAACACAGTGATACAGACAGCAAAGCACCTCTCCAAACCTCCAGCCACAGTAGTCAGAGGTATAAGCCTACAGTGTGTGTCTAGGTTTAAAGATATCAAACTTCAAATGTTCAATGTCAGAATATGAGAAAAATGAAGTTCTTTTTTTCGTGTGACGAGACACCCACATATTCCTGTTCAGTATAACCTTCACTTTTCAAAACCAGTAAGACCGACATGTAACAGCTCAAATGCATACAGTACATTGCTCAGGGGATCAGCGTCACCCTGGCACTCCAGGCTCGCCTGTTAGATAAAACCTTGCTAACAGCAAATCTGAAAACACTGGCATACACAGGTTAAGATAACAAAATTTAGACACTCGTCACAGCTCTCAGTAATAGTGGCATATCTGCAGCCGGCTGCCTGGATCATTCTTCCCTGGGCTGAAGAAAGGGTAGACCGGCTCCTCAAAGCAGGTGTCAAACATGTACAGTCTCTTCATTGTAACAGCATCATAGAAACTGAGACGCCCGTTGTCGTAGTCCAGGTACACGCCGACCCGAGGAGAGTTCCAGTAGTCGGCGACAGGGATGCGGCCATCCTCTCCGTTGGCATACAGCCGGTCCTGCAGACAAAGGCTCCAGTACCCTGCAGAGGGAGTGAGGCTGACGAAGCCTTTCCTGTTGCTGCCCTCGGTGGTGACTCCCAGGTACCACACACCTTTGTCCCTCACATCCACCTCCCAGTAGTGCTGGCCACCGGCATACTGGGCTGTGGCAAGGACGCCACAGAACCGTGTGAAGCGGGCTGGCAGGTCTGGCTCCTGGTTACGCACACGGCCTTCCTCCACTTTTGTGTCAAAGTCTGAGATGAACAGGTTTGGATGAGCGGTGTCTGGGTCCAGAGTGAGGTTCTGAGGCACTACACAGAATGACAGGGACAGATTAGTTCACCTTGTTTTTAAAATTGGGTTATACCTGGCAGTGCACTTGAAAAAAAGACTCGAAAGTGATATTTTTATGTCAAGAAAACTGGCAGGTTCGTAAACCAGAAAGAACAGCATTTGGCACTAATTGCTACAGTGAAACTAGGCTAACCAGCCAACTTTTGTCAAAATTTCACACTGCCTCCAAATATAATGATACTTCCAACTGGTATTATGTGATTTGTGTTCATGCATGTCCTGAAGTCTGTGGTTTGGGTTACTTCTACAATTGAATTTATCATGTTGAGCCGATGACTATATTCAAATTGTTTGTGCAGTAAAGGTTTTTAAATGTTATACCTATATCTTATTTATTACTTTGGTTAAAAATATACATTATAATTTGAAATTTCCTTCAGCTTGGGATAGCACTTCTCTGTTCTCTGTCAAATGATCTAGAAATATCCTTTGAGTAGGTTGCTTCACTTGCAGCCCCACAGTACAAAGCAAAAAGCTGTATTGGTTGAAAGGTGTTAAGTAAAAAGGCCTAGGCCTGTTATGCAGCATGTTTCTTCTTAATCTGAAACTCCTCGAGGTTATTATTTTTTTTCTCACAGCAAGGCTAAAAGCAAGCCTCAAGCGGTATCTGAGAACTCAGACACCCTCTACATAAGTCAGCTTTCACTGTAAAGAAAGAGTCTCAGATCCCCAAAAGTAACAGATTGCCATCTCAGTCTATTGCTCACTATCCTTCCCTGTTCTTAAGACCTATAGGACCTGACCCTTTGTTAACTTTAAAATATCTGAGCATTATCCAGTGAGTGTTTTATTGCATATTATGCCCATATTTTAAAGTTCAGCTTTCATGCAAAAGAGGGTAAAAAGTGGAGACCTGAAGAAAATCAAGGTCTTGGGCTTCTATAAGAGGTTTTTCTGGCTTTTGGGTGTTTTCCTAGTTTTGCTTAAGTTCGTACATAGACTGATTACACCAAATTACTTGCTTTCCACTTTTTTCAGCATTTTAATTTCATATTTGCCTTGTCATTTGTACTCCTCATATTATTGGCATAAACTAAATAAAACTGGTCCGTACTTTGTGCAATCCCATCCCACCAGAATACAGCCAGTCCCCCTACCACCCACTGCATCTGATATCAGGCCATCAAGGAGGTTGACATTTGTGGTCTGAAATAAGTGATACAACAGCTGCTGGTGTTGCAGGCAATGCCCAGGTTTATCAGGCTACGATTGTGCATTTAGATACTGGAGGAGCCGTATGAAAGGGAAATGGGTAAATGACAGGCACTCGTCAGTCGCATTTCCACACTGACATTGCACTCACACACACAGACCGGTATTTGGTTCTCTCAGTGGTGTTAATCTCAAAACCTTGACAAAAGCATTTACAAAAAATGGGCAGAAATATTAAACACTGTTTATAAAAATGAGACAAATTAAGTGGCACCCAATTCTCAATTTGTGTCTAGAATTTTGTCTACTCAAAAGAATAGTGAGTACTCTTGCTTTTATTCAAAGCACTATGATCAAGAAAAGTGTTGAGGGTATAATAAATTCATCTGTCCATCTATTATGTATAGGTTGAAGTCCATCTCAGCTGATCATGGGTGGGAGGCAGTACCACCTTGGACACAAACAGACAACCATTCACCATGCCCACATTAACTTAAATAAATAAAATAAAATGAACTGAGTTTTAGACTTCAAACAGCAACACTTCTGACAGTGTTTAGCATCTGAGGCTGCGTAAACTCACTTGTATGCAGCACGTGCATCATCTTCTTCCACATAATAAGCTGGAAGGGCCCTGAGAAGTCTGTAAATTCAGTCTGAATGTTAACCGTCTCGAGAGCTGCGAATGGCTTCCAATGGATGGCTCTGTGGAGGAAAAATTTGATGTTTTAAAAGGTAATTTTTCAATTGGATTTTTATATCTATACTAGCTAAACAACTGAGTTACTTACTCATTAAAAATCTCAGCAAGGCTCTGTTGAAAAAAAAAAAACAGACAAAACAAAAAGAACAAACAAAAACAAAAAAGCACAAGTTGATTACTACTGAACACACAGCGTATCTTTTTTTTAAACAGTCTTAGGTACTTTACAGTCTGTGGTGGTTTATGTGCATTTCAAATGCAGACCAGTTTTCCACAATGTTTTTGAATCTTTGCCTCATTCAAACAGAGCTTAAAAGAAGTGCACCTTTTTCCAGAAAGATTAAATAAATCCAGCATTTTTTTACACAGTCATATTGCAACTTAACGAGACTGTTATCCATATTTACTGTGCAGCTCTATAGATGCATGGTGATTTTAGAGGTAAAGCACCTGTGTAAACCACTAATGATATGCCACTGACCTCAAAGTTAGTTTTCCCGCTAGTGTGGGTGTGGATATTTGCTATAGCTTTGTCCACAGCGTTCTCCTCACTCTCCACAATCTTCAAGTTGTCATCTATGACAGCCATGGTAGCAACTTCTTCAGCATCCAGACTCTCAAGCAGGGAGTCTCTCTCATCTAGCAAAAACTGGACCAAGGCACCAACATCTGCCTCTATCTTCTCCTTGAGTCTCTGCTTCTTCAACTGGTGGATAGAAAGTTTCAGAAAATAAGGATGAAGAGTCTGATAAGTGCCAGTGGTTTGTGTGTTTAGTGTTAATGTTTCAGTGCAGTTAAGTATTTCATGACTACTAGTTAGGCCTCCAAAATGTTTTGCAATACTGAGTTTAAGTGAACTGACAACATAGGGTATAATTAGGAAGTTTTACGAGAAGGTTGTAATCTTCAAAGACCATTTTAACCAAACACATACTTTAGGCTTTGCCTGCAAGCATGTAAATGTCAAAAAAAATCATTACATACCCTGACTTCATTTTTGGTGCGTTCATCAGCTGTTTTGATTTTTACACATTGAGACTTCTGCCAGTTGAGCTCCATCAGCCTCACTTTTAACTCCATCTGTAACACACATGTTTATCAGGGCACATACACACAGAAAAACTGGACTAAAACAATAAAAAGGTAGCACAAAAAAAACAAAACAGCGCAGATATTCTAGATGTAGTGATTAAGACATGTAGCAAAGGTCATACAGTCTTTCACCTCTTGGCAACATAAAGGACTAATACACAGATAAGGTTCATCCCAGCCTGCTTGTACATCTAGACTTACCTTCATATCATATACAACTTCTGGCACTGGTGCTACGTCATGGTGTCTGAAACAACAAAAAAACAAATGACAAGGCAGTTAGGAAATTGACAGAGCAATCTGTTAAACCACCCCAAATGCTGAGTTTACTTGTGAACCAACTTTACACACAAGTGTTTTAACCAGACCTCACTGTGTGTGCAGCATATGAGGCCTAACAACCAGTGTTAAGTGCCCTTCTTCCTCATTATACATTTTAAAGTTAAATTTTTATCCACAAAATGTATTCATTTGCTAGTGGTGTTCTTCATTGCAGTTTTTGTTTGTGCATTGCTTTGTTTGTTGGCATCTTACCACCATCTAACTACATCCTGTGGCTAAAACAAGCTATGAAAGTGAATCGCAGTCACATGGGAATATGCACATTACAGGCGCATGTAAAAATGGATCAAGAGCGAAGTCAAGGCAAAATGATTATGATAATGATAATGATTTTGGCTAGTCAAAGTCAGTTGGCTAACTACTCTCTAGGGTCCCCGTTTGTGGTGCAAATGCAAGGAGGAAAAAAAAAAACAAAAACAAAAAACTAAATGTTCTGTAGGTCTTGTAGGTCCCGCTCAGAACCATTTGTCAGACTCAAATTTGGTAACAAGTGTTTTTTCTGTTCCTGGGAATTAATTCACCCTTTACAAAACTTCACCAGACCTGACATTTACTAAAAGTTCTGTATTAATCAAGTGAATTCGTGAGAGATATCAAATGCCCTTAGTCATTGTTTACACTTTCTTCACTGCTCACAGGCTCCCTGAGATTGTAATGGAATGCAGTCAAGGGCACACAGAAATGATTTTACAAATTCAAATGGGTTAAACTCATATTGCTTTTATTTTAACCAGTCTGCATGATTTTAGAAAACACCTAAATTCAAAACAGTGCTTTCCTCTTTTCAATATTATTGGCAGTGCAATAAAATATTCATTTAACAGGGGTTTAAACTAAAGGCAATGCGGTGAAATACAGACATAGATAAGAGAGTGGCATTGCAAAATGTGAAGGGTAGCTATCATGGAAAAGGAATATAAAGTAGCACTTATTATATGTGGTTAAGTCCAGAGAAATTGAAAGATTTCACAAGTGAGCATTTTAACCCAAAACAAGATCTTTCCTTAGCTATAACCAAGCTTTATTTGGTCCTTAAATCTAACCAAATCTTAGCCATAGTGTTGTTCCTTTTGAAACATACATCTATACAATGTACAATTTGAAGTATTATTTTGGAAGACTGACAGGCAGAATACAAGCAATCCCTGCAAGAGCAAAAATTACACTAGACAACTTAAATGGTACAACTTTGCATACAGTAATGTTTATGTTCATGTTGTAGATACGGCCTAACAGGGAGTGGGGGAGCACAACAATATTTGGTCTGATTACTTATCATGAAAATTTTCACCTACCCTGCAACATTAATTTCACCTTTTCCTTTAGTGGTACATTTTTTCCTCCATTCACCACTTCCTCATACCCTTATATATACTTATGTCATTATGAAGACAGCAGTGACTGTTCTGGTGAACCGTACATTCTGTACCCACAACTTTGCCTCGGAACTTTGCCAAGGATATCATTGTTGCCTAAGTCCTTATTTCTCACAGCATTCAAACAGGTGTCTGTCACTTTGAGTTTGATGTCATTATGAAGTGAAACAGTGGCACATTTAACCCTCTCAAAATCTAGTATCTGCATCAAAGGGTTCTTGTCCTGGTAATGTTAATTGGTAACTGGATGAGACAAATCACATCTGCAACGGTTTGATGTACCAACAGAGTAAGTCATTAAAGTCATACAAGTGAAAACAACAGAATAGTTCCTTACTAGTAAACTTAAGCATCTCTTGAACAATGATGTAGAATAATGATGATTTTTGTAAAGACAAAAATAATGTGGTAAAAAGATAAGAATGAGTTAACTCAGTGATCTTCAGGGGTAGGCCCTGGCAGAACAAAGAAACAAAACTGGCAATGTATCACTTTGGCAGAAGTAAGGATGATAATAGATTACAGACAAATTAACATTAACTGGGATATTTTAAATATTTGTGTGTGTTTGGTTTATTGTAATGCATTATGATGGCGATTTTGCAGAATTTTTCCAAACTCAAAAATCGGACAGACTCAAAAGTCAAGTCCCAGAGCCCACCAGTTTAATATTTCAACCCCATAAACAACGTATTAGGTTTCTCAGGTCTGTTAACTGCCAAACACTGGAAATTCTTAAACTCTGTGATGCATGTAAGTGCAGCTTAAATTTGACATGTTCTGGGTTTTTGCTCTTGTGTGTGGGCATTAAATCTTTTAAATGAATTTGCACGGATTTAATTCACTGACAAAGTCTAAACTGACAACCTGACCCGAGCAACCTCAGTGACTAATAATTAGTCACAACCTGTCTCTAGTTACAACCTGTCCTGAACCTCAATTTAAATAGCTGATCTAAAAGAGTATGACTACAATTTTTCATCATGAAAAAGTGAGAACACGACCAACCTGTGTGCTCTAGATTCCCTGCAGACTACACAGATGGGCCTCTTATCAGTTTGGCAGTACAATTTCAGCTCTTCCCCATGTTGTTCACACTTCCCATCTACTTTAACTGGTTTAGATGGTGCAGGGCAAGACCCCAAACACTCCAGATCGTCCAGTTTGCCCACCAGGTTCTGCACAAGGTAGTTTTTAGTGAAACTCCTCTTGTTGAACACCTGAGAGAACAATAGGAAGAAACGGAGAAAAACGCAGAAATACGCTTGTAACCGAGCCCAAAGACAGTATTACTTTGTCCAGTATGTTTCATTTAATCTGCATTAGAGTATGTCATTAATGGCCAAACAAGTTGGTGCATTACCGTTAGCTAACATCAGCTCACCTGCTGGTAATTTGGAGTTAGCGGAGCTAGCTAAGAGCCAGCAATCATAGCAAAGGCAGCCACAAAATGCACTGCGCAGCTAATGTCATTTTTTAAATTCAATGATCAACCGTCAAACGGCAGCTCACAATTCTCCGAAAAACACTTGGAAGTAAAACTGTTACATGCTTACCACACAAATTGTATGAAAATAGACCAAAAATACAGATAACCTGTAAAAACTTACCGTTCGGCACTGAGGGCACTGGTAACCATAGTCTCCGCCATTTTCATCCCAGTGCATGCAAATGCAAAACCGACAGAAATTATGCCCGCATTTTAATATGACGGGGTCTTTGAAGAAGTCCAAACAAATTGAACATGTGAGCTCTTTCCTCAGGTCGTCTCCAGTCGCTCCAGCAGTGGCCATGTTTACAGGTTAAAAGCAGCACAACACTGCCGCTGCAGGAAGTGAAGAAAGAGAAAGGATGGCAGCGGGCTCATTTGTGGTGCGTCATTAACCGTTTTAACCAATCACATTCCTTCCCGTCTCTCTCTCTCTCTCTCTCTCTCTCTCTCTCTGTCTCTCTGTCTCTCCAACTGTCACCAACTAAAATATCATTTCCTGTCATCACATCTTTATTTGTAATATTTACAGATCCTGCTGTCGTGATGTTTGGCCCATATTATGTTATTCAATTACGTACGCGTTGGTGTCTCTTTCTTTAACTCTGTGCTCCTAACAACCACACCAACTGATTATTATGACTTGCAAGGAATTTAATTTCATCATTTATATTTTATCTTTTATAAAGCTGAGACCAAAGTGCTTATGATATCTAGAATGATAAAAAAAAAAAAAAATCAAGGTGCCCAGTTCCTGTCTTTCCTTTTTTGTTTCTCGTTTATTCACAAATTTACAGGGCCAAAACATCAGATTTTAATGTTCTTGCTTCTCAGTCTCAACTCAGGTTTTTTGGAAATCAAGTCTGAAAATGGATCATGTCTAACAGCTGTTATGTTTATTCAAATCTTAAAACCCCATTTCTGGGTATAACTCAAGTCAAGGCCCAGTTCTACAACTCTGCATAAATACTGAGTCAATCAACAACAACCAGTAAGCAACAATTTTTATTCTTAAATACATATACATAAAAACCCATTCATAAAAAGACACAAACTGAATATCAAGTTTGATTGTGCTAAAATTTTCATATACATGGGAATAACTGGCTGTGGGATTTACATTACATTGCATAGCTTGGATTGGCATGTGAGGGATGTGACTCACAAAGTGCATTTGATGTCAGATATGGTGTTATTTCCGAATTAATCAGGGCCACAAAAAATAGAAAAAAATCCCAGCCTGAATTCAGCAGGCTGTTTGTTGTATAAACCATCACATCCCTCACTAAATCACACCTCAGTTCATTTTCATCATGTTAGTTGGCCCCGATAAATACTGGAAATAATTATACAATGATGACTGACAACACCATAGTAGGACAAATATTTAGGAACACTGATCTCAGCATGTTGTATATCCATGGCAGACACAGGTTTAGCAACACATTTAAACAAGAAATTTCACCAACAAAATAATGAGACAGCAGATTATATCAAGTGTCTCAAACATAACATTTCTCATGGTGACATACTGATTCATAAGCAGCTATTTTGTTTGCATCCTTTGTTCAAAAAACATGACTCAGAACACTGATATCCCACACAGCACTAGTGACAAATAAAGCTCACAGGAACATAATGTGAGAAGAAATGGGGTCAAATCATCGGATATGGATACAGTATTTGCATGTTCACAGCACCACACTTATTAGCAGTGTAACACAGAAGTGAAAAGTGGCTCTGTAGAGATTCTTCTCAGTCAACAGTAGTAAAGTGTGTTACAATAAGCGGTTCATTCTCTGAAAAGAAATAACTCCTGAGATGAGTATTTTGTACATACGTACTTTAACCAGTGTATTTTAAAAAAATATGCATCATAATGCCTTAAGTAATAATAAAATGCATAAATATGGCATTATCACAGAAACACACAGTGCAGCGACAACACTGCAACAATGACTGTGGTAAAACATGACAAAGTAAATAACTGAGTTTACAAAAATTCAAACAATATCTGGAAAAAAAAATGGGAACAACCTAACTCAGCAGCAACAGACATGCATAATACAAAACGGAAAACATTCCTCATCAATCAGTAAACAAAATAAAGAGAAGTAGATGTGAATGAATAAAAACAAAAATCTAACGAATAAACACAAACTCAGACAGCAGTGGTATACATTTCTTGTAGTCTGATAAGAGAGCTCTGCAGGTTTCGTTCACAGGTGGTGGCATCTTGTGTTAATGTTGTGTAATTCAGACCGACTGTCCCTGCAAATATTTCAGGACAAAATTGTGCGCCTAAAGGCTGACCTCATCTCAGAATGATATTAACCTACCTAGCGCAGCACAGTCTTGAATGTTTTGTGGCCAAACATTTAAGCTATGGGTTCAGAAATTCAGAAACCATTGTTTACCTTTTAAACCACAGTATTTCCCCAGAGGACATTATCTTGGCAATGGATAGAAAGTAGGTGAGATTGTTGTGGAAATATTTGACGTTAACATCCAGAATACAATCATTAAGCTACTCAACACTTGGAATTTACTGCACAATAAGTGTGCAGAAATCTATTTTGAAACAAAATAACTCAGGGTCTCAAACTTCAGCAAAGTTTTGACTGAAGCAGGGGTAGATGGATAACATCTGAGCATCTGTTTTGATATGAACCATTCCTTTCAGTATGGATGTTGACATCATCTACTCTCCCTTGTACCCAAGGTCCCCCTACAGCACTAAATCTCTGACTTGGCCTGCTTGACACTATCTTTATGAGAAAAGTGCTTTCTATGACTGGAGCTGTCCTGAAGGGATATAGCTGCTTCAGGCACTTTAACACCATAAAGCCAGGAAGGAAATACCATGCTACGAGCAGCACAAGTTGGAATGTTAAGTGGAGACAGCCAATGGGACTGTCGTGCTGTTTTCTGTTGGAGTGATCAAGGTATATAATGGAATCCATACTGTGGAAATCCCCCAACTACAAGCATACACACACACGCACGCACACATACTCAACAACGTGTATGATCAATCTCAGATTTTTGGTGTTATGAAAGTAATTTAAGACCAGTTTAAAAAAAACAAACAAACAAACAAACAAAACTTTTACAAAAGCCCCAACACCTTCATCCGTTTGTCCACCTGTCCGTCGATGCATGCACTGCTCAGACCTCTGAGCTGTTGTGGCAGTCTTGCATCCTCACCACCAACATGGGCTCCGTACTGACAGACCCCTTCACCACCTCCTGCACCCCCTCCCTCCATCCCTCTTTCCCATCCTTTTGTCTGGATCTCAGCACCAGAATGATGGTGGCTATAATGAGGACTGTCAGCAGCAGCCCCACCAGTGCCCCCACGACTGTCACCAGACCCTCTTCGTCTTCCTCTGTGTTCAGCTCACTCGGCTCCAGTCCATCGGTAAACAACTCATTTAACCCCCCTGCCCGACGCTTGGTGCGGTCCAAAGCGATATGCATGATGTTGGTGCCACGGTTGTTGTCTGCACTGATATCCTCAGCGACCTCTGGGACGTCAATGCCAGCCGACCTCCTGGAGCGATGACCTTTGCCACCTGCTGTGCTCAAAGCAAGCTCGTTGCTTGTGGAAACCAAGGAGTGGTATTCTAGGCTGCGCTTTCCAATGCCCCTGTTTGCATTCTCTCTGGAGCGGACTGTGTAAATGGTGTGAATGTACCACTCACGTCCTGCAGCAACCTGAGGAAAATACAAATTTATGTATATCTTAAAGCTACATTTTATAAAATGACTTTTATAAAATTACCCAGCAAAGGGAATTGATTAGGAGTGCATCTTGCAAAAATAACTACATGAATTTTTGATAAAATGGGACTTGTGGGTGCCAAACTGACTCATTTTTTTGACTTTTGATTTCTGGCAAAAAGTGTACTTTAAAACCCTTGTATTGATTTAAAATTACAATGAGAAGTAGTTACAATCATTTGAGAGGAGCGGAATGATTCTTTGTATTTTGATCCTCCAGCATACAAAAACATTTCAATCCTACATGAAACTATAACACCAGTCAAAGCAAAACATTCAGCGCTGTATATACAATAGTGCAGTGGAAAGGCCTACATGTTCCTAGACCCTTCATGTAGCTGCAAAGCCGGTCAGCTTTACTGTGCAACTGTATGCCAGATTAGCACTGTAAAGCTTTTTAAAGTTTTATATATTGAAGAACAGTTACTTTAAACTGCAGCTGCTGGTTTATAAATGCATGTAATTTCATTGGCTCTAAGGAGGGACAAGAAGAAGTGAAATACCTGGAACATGGCTGTAGAGTCCAACCTAAAGCCATCAGACCCAGGCTGTCTGACAAGAGACATGGCTGATGGATCATCCACTGCCAGCACGGCGTTAAAACTGACATCACCAAACATCCGTGCCTGAGTCTCTGGCTGTGCCTTGTCCTAATGAGATATGTTAGATTGAAAAAAGGCAGTAATGAAATGTTTTTTGGGTTGAATGTATTAACATTTTTACACACATACTGAAACTGCATAATTAAATATCTGAATATACTCACAAGAATCTTGAATCTATAGAGCAATGATGGGGAGTCAGCCAGGCAGCCAAATTCAAACTTGGTCGGGTTGTACTTTGGTACATATCCATCAGCACCAGTGCAGAGGAACACCTTCTCTATGCTACAGAAGAAAGAGTCTCCCAGGTTCTGCACAGGGTCCACCATCACACGGCCGTAGATTGTATCACCTGAAATAATAATTAATAATTAATCCATGCTATTAATCAAAATCATACTTATATATTTTAAAAGGACAGATTATCTAGTAAGCAAATGGAAATGAATTAAGTAATCCCAACATTTTTTGCTGCCATCGATATTTTTGTTTGTATATTGTTTGTGAGGTTTTGCAAAAACGTACAATTGGGTCACTAAAATATTTATAAAAAATTTGAAGATAGATATCCCCTTTAAAAGAGACATTATACAAAGTGGCAATGCACATACTGCTAAACACTACAACACCTTAAAACACTGAGATTCTAATATAAATAGTCAATACAGCAACATATCACCCACATCACAACAAACTCAGTATTGAAACTTCATCCGGCAGAAGTGGGAAATTTATTTTCATAATCAATTAAAAAGTGCTGCCATGAACTGAAATCAATATCTACTTGAGAAGTTGAAACTGCAGCTACACTCTGCAAAGTGAAGAGTGTCAAGGAAATTCCTCCTGTAGTTAAAGGAATGAAAACATCCACATTTGGCAACATGGTCTTTAAAATGTTTACTGGACAGATAGTTAACACTAATGAGAGGGCTCTTACCCTCAGAAAAGGCAACGTCACTCTCCTGACCAAAACCCATGGAGCCATCAGAGAGCCATAAACTCCTCTTGGACAGCAGGAACATCTGAGTATTCAGACTGAACTCCACTGCAACTGGGTCACTCACCTACAGACGAAATATGAAGGAAAAAAGAGAGCCAATGACAGAAACTCATCCTGCAACAAAGAATCATGCCGCTAAAGGTACAAACAAAAACTGTCTTACTTGCTGAAACCTGATGTCTAGGTCAAAGGTGACTGGTTCTCTGGGACTGCAGACAGGTGGAACAGTATATTCCATATTTTGGGCTGTTGTACAAGGGATCAGCTTTACTGTATAGGTCCCAGAGTAGTCTCTCACCTATACAGAGCAGAGGAGACATGCTCAAACACATGTAATTAAACAGCTCATGTTTTAGGTTGTGCATAGATTAACTTCATGGGGAAAAACTCACAGCAAAATCAGAGGTGAAGGTCCACTGCTGGACCGGCTGGTTGTAGGTGGGCTCACTCCTCACTAAGGTAAGGTTGAAGGTCAGGCCTGGGTGGTCCACACTCATCACCATGGATGACATGGAGTTTGCTTAAGAGGGAGAGAAATTAAAATGAAATGTGATGCCATTTAAAGCAATCACTCAAGCAGTGAATCTATATCTTCAGTGAGGATGATACTATTCAGGAAAATTCAAATTGATACTGTTAATAATCTCACCAGCTCTTTTTATTCTGCCTGCAGAGTGAGACTCAACAAACCGGCCCCTGAAACGAGCCTTTGTGCGGAAGTTTACCACCAAACGTCCCTGGTCGTT
This sequence comes from Acanthurus tractus, assembly GCA_029783725.1. Classification (NCBI taxonomy): domain Eukaryota; kingdom Metazoa; phylum Chordata; class Actinopteri; order Acanthuriformes; family Acanthuridae; genus Acanthurus; species Acanthurus tractus. The sequence continues at coordinate 12,805,104 of JAQNCA010000006.1, forward strand.
GATACGCATGCTGGTAGGATACAAAGCACCTGCCAAAAATATACACACAAACACAACTTATTCTACAAAAACTGCTCTTTTTTTAACTCCAGAATGAGTCCAGAAGCACAAACTGTAATCTTCTCACAGTCTGAGGAACTCACCCTGTAGCTCGGCCTGCGGGGGGCTGCCGATGCCGTCCTTCCAGAGAATGGCCGTGTCGTAAACAAAAGTGAGACGCAGCTCTGACTGCAGGTCGAAGTGCTGCCAGCCACCCGTTCCCACGGGGGAGTGAAACACATATGACACGTAAAGGGGCACACGCAGAGTCACGTAAGACTGTACCAGGTTAAGCACCTATAAGGAAGAAAACAGGTCCAACGTGAGTCAGATAATGTTTCAGAGAGTAAAATTCAATACTGTGTTTATGACTTAATATTATAGTTGAAGCTGTAAGCAAGAAATACTCAGTGTGTAATGCAACAACCATCCTTTTACATTTAAGGGTGATTGTAGGTCGTAAGCTATTATAAGTACTGAAGAAGATGTAACACATAAACACACTGTTCTCCTCCACAAGGTGCTTGAACTCTCCTACTCAGTGTTGCCAAAGATGAAGAGAAGATTTTTTGTGTTCTACACAAGGAACCACAGTGGGCAGTGATGTGGGCTTATTTTGTTCTTTTCTATCTTGGTTTTTTTCTCTTATGAAGTTTTTTTCAAGTATTTAAAAACTTCATCATTACCGTTGACCATTTTTGATGCACACATGTATAATCTATAAAATACACAGTAATTACTTTTAGAAACGTAATTACTGTTACAACATGGTGTTACAGTTCTCTTACAGTCACAAACTTTCACCTAAACTCCCTCATCATCATCATTGTCACCATTGTTAAAAAGTTATTTTCCTTACTGTAGCGACAAGTTTCTGACCACCAGCCACATGTGACCATATGTCCCTCTTGGATGCATTGAGTACTAGATGTCTGAACTTATGTGCAGGTTACCAAAGATGGATGGTGCATGCAGAAAAAATCCTTTCCCTGGTGTTTTGTCAGAGTAGTGCTGAAAACAACTGGGGCAAAACTGACCACACAGGATTTACTAACACTGTTATATTTATAGATGTGAAAGTATCCTATACAAACATATTTAGTGAATATTTATATTTTTTAATTATATTACTAGAAGTACATTAATTTCATTTTATGCATTTTGAATTACTCTTTAGTAAAACAGGAAACAAATAAGCCATATTGCAGCATTTCTGATATAGTTCTGTGACATGAACATTAAGATAGAAGGACTTGTTCATCAAAGAAGTGACCTTATTTTTGTTGTGATGAAACCTTGTTTCATTATAAAAACATCAAAGATGTGATAATATGGTCCTTCCATACTGAGTCATAAAGTCTTACTGTTATTTATTTTTTATTTTGGTTGCATTGATGCATTTTAGATGTGAAATCAATTGTTGAGCTGAGCTTAGCTGCTTTTGAATAACCTGAACTGTCGAAAAAGTTTTAAATAATTGGACTGGTGATGGAGAAATGTGAATTAGCGCTTGTAAGAAAAAAAAAACAACTACACAGTGAAACTAAGTGTATTTCTGCAGGGCAGCCACAAGGTGTCTCTGCTCACCAACATTACATCAACAGTTCTGTGGGACTTAAAAGATGTGCCCATTCAAGTCAGACAAAGCCAGAGCTTTTTTTCAAAAGAAAGATTGAAAATGCACATTATCTTTGCCTGACTTGAGCTGCAATATGTCCCAGTCTGCAAAGTCAACAATCACACTGATTACTGAGCAGGAAAAAAAAAAAAGTAAGAAAGTAATTTGGCAGAAAAAGTTTTTTTCTCATCAACTGTTCTTGACTTGAATATGTTTCTTAAAACTTCCAATCTAACTTAGTAAATAGCATTTGAACAACAAACACCAATAATCCAAGAGCTTGGTGTAATACCCGTGCACAGACCTGTAAATCATTGCATACAAAGCGGAAATCTGCTCATTTCCCCTTCGGTGTCTTTGAGAAGTTTTTTTTAAATTGCTGAATCAGGATCCAAATGAAAAAATTAAGTGACTGCTAGCTGAGAGACAAACTCAGCCCTCAGGTTTTGCAAAGCAAGAATTATATTAAAACCACCTCCTTAAATTAAATGTAATCTATAGAGGACAGAATGAGGACAGCAAATATTCACAGATTCAAAATGATTATCCACATCTTTCAACTGTTTTGAAAAATCATGGCCTTTTCTTAAAGTAAAACTTTCCAATTAGTGCGTGTATTCTCCAAACATAGAATGGCAGCTTAGCAAACCAAAAAACAAGAATAAAACACGAATCATCCTAACAACCAAATGCTTTTTTTTTAACACTGATTTGTTCTTTTGTGGCTAAATTCTTTAATTCCCTCTGAGCTCTCTGATGCATTCACCTTGGTGCAGCTGCAAAGGTCTAACTGCTTCTCTCTATTTTCGTTTGGCACTCCTTGGAAAAAAAAAAAAAAAACTACAAAAAATAACCCAAGTGACAGTGTGACAGTGATCTCCCTTAACGAAGTGGACTACAGTGCTCGTGGATGACGGGCATCATGTGTAACTGTGTGCAAGCGGTTCTTGCTGTGACTGGGGACAAATAAATGAATTCCTTACTTTTTCTCCATCTCCTTCACTCTTTCTTGTTCACACACATACACACACACACACACACACACACACAAAGCCTGCCACACACACACACACACACAGCAGTCTGATCAGTGAGAAGTTGCTCACAGATCAAAGGCTGGAGGAACACAAAAGAGCAGCAGGACACGAGCAAAGGAGCAAGGGTCTGTCTCCTAATCCACAATAACAACAAGAACCATGAGAATACTGCAGCGCTGTGCAGTGTGCATCACAAACAACAATTGCAAAATCAGCTGCAATGATGCTACGACAGCAAGCGGCTGCTGGATGCTTGTTAGCCTCTAACTGACAGTCGGCTATAATGCCAAAATTTACCAGCAATGTCTGACTTCTCTTGTGAGTCCAATCATCATATCACCAAGCCAATAAAAGAGAAGTTGTGCAATGCTGTTTGACAAGGAACTAAGATTCCTGCTATAAACCTTGACAGAATGTAGGTGTACCAAAGCTATCAAAGAATAAAGTGACTTTCCTTCAAGATTTTTGCAGATTTCCCGTTAATCTATGCTCTAATGCCCCGTGTTGATGGTATTTGCGAGCATTAAGGGAATGACTGACAGGTTGGAAACGCTTTGTTTGGGTGCCTGAGTTTTTGTGTGCATATGTGCGCGCACACACTAAAAGCTGTCACTCACACGCTGGGGCAAACACGCACACAAACATGCAGTGAATGAGACGTAAAATGCAGGCAAACAGATATGGTGCCGTTCTGTCTGTGCGACCCTGTCATTCAGAAGGCTGTAAATAGACTGAACGTACACACGGGGACACACACACAGGAAGGCTAACAGTCAAACAGATGTACATACAAACCCCCAGATTGGAATTTATACGTTGCGGACAAATGTAGATGGAAAAACACACATAAACACACACACACACACCTGTCCATCAGTCCCTACGGTGCCTCCGCAGTCAGTGAGCAGCTCAGACATGTGGTAGTGACTGGTGAACTCCCACAGACAGGCCTCCAGGTTCAGGTTCCTGTAGAAGCGCATTGTGCTGTTCCCCCGCAGCGAGTTGCTGAACTGATAGGGCGCCGTGTCTCCCATTCTTTCGGGGCTGCCCGTGGAAGCGGTGATGAAGCCGTGACCTGTGGTGACCTCCTTGTAGTCGAGCAAGTTGGAGCAGCGATGATTTCCGACCCGGGTACCATCGGGACTGAGAGTCAGTTCAAAGTTCATGAGGGGTCGAGTGGAGATTACAGGAAGCATGCCTGCAAAAAGAAGGCAAAGAGACGACAGTTTGATTCTGACTGCGTCCAACTACCTTTGATACAGGGAGAAATTATGATCTGAAAAACTTTAGGAAAGAAGTAGTTGAGTGAAGAGGACGGGTGGTGAGAAGAAAAGCAGGGGGGCGACAGGAAAAAAAAAAGAGGAAGAAGGAAACCTGGAGGAGACGAGGAAGAAGGAAACTGATTAAAAATCAAGAAAGGAATGTTAAGTAGCGGGTGTGCTGGAGGCTTTCTACGGCGAGGTTCGGTACAAACCAGCAAGATCTATATTCTGGCTGTCATGCTCCCGAGGATCCCCAGACGTGAATATTACACACACAACATTACACTTCACTTCATCTGTGGTACGAGTCCTGCCTCCAGCTCCTACCTACCATCTATGTGAGGCATGGTGACAGTCACTTTGATGAGGTTGGGGTATTTCGGGTCTTCTGCTCCAGTGTAGCGTAGCTTGGCAGAGAAAGGCTCAGCGCCAACAGTCCCCATCTTACGTGGCTGACACATACCTTTAAATGACAGAGAGATTTTAGAGACAGGAACAGACTGCAACTCTTTGGAGGGAAAAAGGTTAACTGGATGAATAATGATTGTGTCTACAGCTGATTGGTAAGTTATTTGTACAGTTGATAATGTTCAATACGTTTTCCTCAAAACCTGTCTGAACTTTACTACATCAGGTGGCAATTTCTATTTTTCTAATGATACCTTGTCTTAAGAGTTTGCCGGAATTTGTTGCATTGAGGATGTGCAATGGGAGTGAGCGCAGCAAAAGTGATAACATAGCAATAGTGACAGAACTTTTGTTAATTTGTTTTGAGACAATTGCGAGTGCTCTGATACATTTTTTATAGCAAATAGCATCTTATGTCATTTGATTGTAGAAGGGAATTGTAACTATTTTGTCCTGTTTGTATTTGTGACGTTATGATTTGCTAAATGGTCTAGTGAGGTGTCTCATCTCTGTCAGTCTACGGGCCTGATATATAACGGTGATGATTTAATCACTGGATTGTTACTGAGTACATTTACTCAAGTACTGCACTTAGGAACAAACATGAATTATCTATAATTGTCTCAAGTATTTGTTTTTTTAATGTCACTTCATATTTCTACTCCACTACAAGTGCAGAAGAATATTACAGTTTTTACTCCACCACCCTGATTTGACAGTTTTAGTTACTTTTTTAGTTACTGTGTAGATCAAGATTTTACACTAAAAGAATGATGATCTAATACACTCTGATAAATTGTTGTATATATAATGTGTTAATACTCTAAACAGAGACTGTGCAATTTTTTGCACTGAGCACTTTAACTTTTAAAATTTTAATTACATTTTATAAATAATCAAAGTCACATCTCGAGTGGAGGCCTGTTACTTTTAATGGAGTGTTTTTTGTTTTTTGTTTTTTTACATTGTGGCACTATGAGATCTGAATACTTTGCCTCTTTTTATCAATTCATTCACACCTTTCCCAAAATTCAAAAAATTAGACCAAAAGGCTGCATTTTTAATACTTATTTTCTATTGATTTGTGCTCGCTCTTCTTCTAATGTGTCTGTTGTGCAATTGTACGGTACAATCGTTATTATTCATTTGAAGCATTGTTCCTGAACATTTATGCGTGGAGAACAAAGCTCTTTTGTTTCTCAACACAACAAGGAGCCAAAGCTGTGTTTAATTCCTCCTCTAGAAAAATTGGCAACATGAGAAATCGACGTGGCTGTTCATTGTTTCCTCCTCACCTTCCTGCTGGCTGACGGTGACAATGGGGCTGCTCAGCTCCAAACCTTCATCCCCGTTTGAATTAACAGCCCTCGCTGCACACTGGACCCTGGAGCCAGCTTGGAAGTAGACAGAGTCCAGTGTGATCATCTTGGAGGATGTGAAGAAGGTGTCAAAGTCCACCTCCCTCATGGGACTGGTGACACCATCTGAGCCAGCTGGGGCGCTGATGAGCCAGCGATAGCGGGTCAAGGTATTGTTGATGTGCTCGCTGACACAAATGGAGCCCGTCTTGTCGTAATCTGGGTATTTTGTATTGCAAGCCTGGAGGATGGACGAGGAATATAGCAGGCGTAGGTGGGTAGGCAGGGACAGCGGAGAGAGATGGGAAAGATACAGCAGATGCCAGCGGACAAATGAGGGAGAGAGGCACAGAATACGAAAACGAGTTAGTGACTGTTGCCAAGGAAATCCAGATGTTTCTGTGTGCTGCCGTTTCCTATTTAAGCGCTTACAAATGCTTTTTGTGCTTTGAAAAAATAGGGATGTGGGATTGAGGGGTAAGCTTTTTAAGTGTTTAAGAAAATACCCTTTAAAAACTGTTGACACTGTGCCCCCTGATGGAGCACTCAACGCTTCAATTTTGACAAGACTTCTACATCTTGTCTTCCTGACTACAGTGCAGGGAAACACCCATCCACAAACACACAAACACACACACACACTTACACATATAAACACACACAAAGCAGTCACACACAGCAGTCACCTGAGAAGCAAAAGTGTTAGCTCCTCACGAAAAATCCATTTAAGTGTCTCACGGAGCCTGTATTCAGGAGTGGAAGTGATTCTCCTGTGTGTTAAAGCACGAGGACTGTGGCCTACTAAACTGCAAATGTGTCTTTTGAGGACAGACTGACCAACTCTGGAAGGACAGTTTAACTTTGGCTGAAGGAAATTAGGGGTCGTGGGATAACGATGTTCCCTCCTTTCCCAAAGGATGTGGGTTCTGACTAGGCCCCGCTCCCTCATTAAAGAAAATCCTACAAATTGAACCGCAGTTCATCGAGTAAACTGTTATATATCACGGCCAGCATTTCAATTCAATTCCAAAGACGCCTCCTGTAATGTCTGACTCACCGTGACACAGATGACGGGGTAGCCAGCTGGTGGGTGGAGGTTGTCCGCTGTCCTGGCGGCGTCGTCGTAATGAAGAAGTGACACCACATGAGGCAGGGAGGGGAAGGTGACATCAGCCATGCTGTTCGTCTCCTCGATGTAAACTATCACTTTAGTTACCTGTTCCGAAAAGAAAAAAAAAAAGAAAAGAGCTTGGGACTAATGAGAAGTGCCGACAGAGCGCTGTTTGTGAATCAAGACAACACAAATTACTATCAGTGAAGTGATTACACTCATCACTGAGCTGGATGTGTTTACAGTCTCACAGTCGTGGCTGATTCTTGGTTTCTCTATTCACCCTCCTCTGTCATTTCTCTCACGCTGCCTCTTGTCTTCCTCATACTGTTTTGGTTTTGTGGGTGATCTATTATTTATTGCTAGATGTTTTCATCGCTCTTTTGGCTGCAACTATGGTAAAGTGCTCGCTGTTGTCTGGGCCAGGATACCCTTGTAAAAGAGATCCCTGACCTCAGTGGGACCAACCTGAATAAATATGGGTTAAATCAAAAAAAGTTTTGCTTTCCGCGACTTTTTCAACAAGCTTGAATTATATATAAGGTTTTTGTGTGATAGTTGTGCGATGGTGAGGCATGAAGGCATTTCTGACCTGAGTTTCAGCCACCATGTTTTCATCAGGCTTCAGGTGGAGAGTAAAGGCTTCCCTCATTTCTCTGACTCCATCAAAGAGGATCTCCACCTCAACCGCATGCTCCTTATCCCCCTGTTTGAATTCAATGTCTGAACACACACACACACACA
>JAQNCA010000006.1:12862756-12883480 GCA_029783725.1 Acanthurus tractus
TGTGCTAGAGTCAAATTAACAATCTCCACTTAATTTAGCATCTGCTTGAAAGAAAAAACACTTATTAAATATTTTTTTAAATAATTGTATATACATTCGGGCGTCAAGGGGTTAAGTCAACAAAATTAAAGACTGGTGCACATTTTCAGCTGGGAATTTAAGCTGTGAAGATTGTTTCCCACACAATTATTTTCCTTTGGAGAAGATATGAATGACGATGGCATGATGAGCACCTGTTTCCGAGTGATTCTCCTTATTTGGAATCCCTGGATGTCTATTTCCAAAACATTTGTTCTGTTCCCATCTGACTAATTAGCAGTGAAATTCTGGCTCATCCCTGCAGCCAATCTCCATCACCTACCAAGCACACTAAAACTTTTGGAAAGTCCAGCCTCGGATTGATGACACATTCAAACAGTGCACGATATGGGGCTCCTTCTGCACAGCAGCTGCTCTGCTGTGATAAGGCCACACATGGAGATTCGAGGGTTTGAGCCTATATGGGATGGTGAAAGATTCAACACTGTCAGGTAATGAGACAGTATGAGGATTGTTACATTTGCATAACATCTTTGCACACATGCCACAAAAACATGCTCTGCTTATCATAAAAGCCAATATATTTGAATACACATTTTTTTGTGCAGCAGTATACAAATTCACCACAAAAAAGCAAGTGCTAAATTTAATAATGTACTCATTGCTTTACCTATGTATTTTTTTATTCTGGCTCTTTTAGATCTTTTTAGATTGCTACTTAGTCCCTGCAGCACATTTTAAGAACATTTATTAGGTCATATGAAGATTTGTGCAAGAACTCAGATTGATTTTAATTATTTCTTTTTCTTTTCAGCCCTATTTTGTATTTGTTTGTTTATTTGTTTATTTTTATTCTGCTAGTTCATTTTACCAGTGGCTATTTGACTTTATCCTTTTCTTTAGTTTGGTTCATTCCTTTCATTCTTCTATTATTGTTATTATTATTATTATTATTATTATTATTATTATTATTATTATTATTATTATTATTATTATTATTATTATTATTATTGATTGAATGATTGTTAAGGCTGGATAATAATAAGAAAAAACAGAAAAGCCAAATGAATGTTCACCAGTGTGGTGTACATTGTTATTAATTGCAGGAGGAAACCAGAGCAGTGATCTTTTGTCAGTAGGAAAATATCTTGTTGTTATTGTTCGTTGTTTGGCTGATATATGAGGTTTTTTGAACGTTTGGTTACAAGTTTTTTTTTTATTGCCAGGATCATTAACCTTCAAATTCCATCCAGTAGCCTCAAAATCACTGGGAAGAAAACAATGGAGATTGTTGGAACAATGTTGAGCCCCCTGAAAATGTGACTGCATTACACTGACAATATCTGTTTATAGACACTCACCACCCACCACCCTCACACACACACTTCTTGGTCCCACTAGAATCAAAAGGTAGGAGTTTTGTGAATGCTGTGACAAAACTGGGTGTGATGATGCAAATATACTCAGGACATTTTTTTTTTACTTCTAATCTGACTCTTATGCTTTTGCAAATGTCCAGCAGGTTCATGCACAGTTCATCATCTGAAGAGAAGCTCCATGTTTTCACTCTCCTTAGCAGTGCCATGGTTGTATTACTTTGGGAGAACATCACTCCTGGTCACATTTTTAAATTAACCACCCCTAACCCTGATGAATAATGCACGTTTCATGAATGTATTCATACAGCTTATACATTTAAGTCTCAGGGAAGAATTTCCTATACTCACACACAGTGGTACATTTCTTGGGTGAACTTGAGTATCATCATTCTATGCCTCTTTGTGTTTCTAAACACCTAAATTTAAAAGGAGAGATTTTTACTCCTCTGCATTTAAACAGCCACTGTTACTTTGCATATTAGTGTTACAAACAAGTCATTTGATCAGTCTGAAATTAGAGGCAATGACACACCTGAAGATTGAACTACACAACAGCATCAGCAACATCAAAGTAGATGCCACTGGTTTCCTATGATCATAAAAAAAACACCCAATAAACTAATAAGTGTCTAATGAGTGTCTGAAATGGGATATACACTTTTAGAGTATATTTTAATAATAAATCTGTGTTTTCACTGAAGCTAAAAATTAGATGCAGGACTTTTTTGTATTTACAAGTTGTATTGTACATCAATACTTTTCTTTAAACGTGGGCTCTTATTACTTTTTTCACCACTTCCTCCTTCATATCCATTACACAGCTGTTTCTCTCAAGCTTTCAGCACCAGACATCAATGAAAGGAGCCGTCCTCCTGTCACTCTCTGCTCTGTCCTCACCATCTCCATAACAGCACAGGACCTGTTGTATCTTGAGGAGGCCCACGCATAAAAGCCACAGCTCGACATGCAAAACCACTGATTTAACCCAACCTGCAATTACATTTTTTTGTGTGGGTAAGCTAACGGGGTAATGGGAACCCTCCTCCTCCCCCGCTGCACACAGACATTCACACAAGGACACACAAACCGTACGGATTCACATCTGGTCCGTCTTTGTTCCCATATTACAGTCATGAAAAAGTAGGCATTTAGAGGACACACCAGGAACTCTTTTCTCCAAACAGGCATCTCAGCGCCACCGCTGCTCTGTAATCATCAACACAATGACCGTGTGAGTTTACACAAAGTGCCATTCTGGTAAACGTTTACTGTCTGGTGAAACTGCCAGTTTGTTCCTGTGTCTCACACACTCATTTACATTACAGATGACGACGCTCCTGTAAGCTTTTGCCTTTCAGTCAGACGAACAAGGTTATTATTATGATTTAAAGGGGAATTGGGTAAATGTCTGTTGCATCTGTGAATCTGTTTTTAGATTTTCTGCACTGAAAAATTGATGGGAAAAGGCATATTTTTGTAAGCTACTTTGCCCCTTCTCCAATTTTTGAAAAACACTTTAGTTTGCACCAATTTCTTTAGGATTAACAGCTAATGTACTTTTGCAAAATCCTCTGTTTTTCCCAGTTGATCTTCACTGGTGGGACTTTTACCTTAAATTCAAAGAGGTCTCTGAAAAGTAAGAACTAATGAGTTGTTTACAGCTGGTATGTGAAACCTTTTCTGGCTGGTTGGCTTTGTGACATGCCTCTTACGGAGCATATTCTCTCTATTTCATGTGATTTCACAGAGGTGATGAGTCTAATAAGGGACAAGCCTGCCACACTTCTCCACACATCAGACAAAGCCCTCAGCCCTGCAGGCAGTGCCAATTTGCAATGGATGTTGTCAGCTATTGTGGCTTGTCGGAGCTGAACATTTGTTACAGTACTTTACAACAGACTCTTGTTACTGTGAGTTGTAACAGATAGAGACGGGAAGAAGAGAGGGGATGATATGAGGAGAGAAAAGAGAGGAAAGGTAGCAGAAGATGTAGAGAAAAGAAGAGAAGAAAAACATAAAAAAGAAAATAAGAAAAAGAGGACGTGAAGAGAAAACTGGAGGAAGAAAGTAGAGGAATAAATGAGAAGAGAGAAAGAAAAGAGAAATGAAGGAAAAACAAATTGAAGAGAATAAAAGAGAATAGAGAAACGGAGAAAAGAGAAGAAATGAGGAAAAGAAGCAGAAGAAGTGAAAAGAAGAGGGGAAAAATAGAAAAAAGAGAATGTGATAAAGGGACATGAAGAGAAAAGGAAGAAGGGAGTAGAAAGAGTAATAAATGAGAAGAGAGGAAAAAGGAGGAAAAGAGAAATAAAGAAACACAACTTGAAGAGAATAAAAGAGAATAGAGAAACAGAGAAAGGAGAAGAAAGGAAGAGAAGAGAAGAGAAAAATTGTTAAAAATTGAAAGAAGGTAAAAAAGAGTTTGTAAAAGGAAGAAATATTTAGTTCCTTTTCCAGCTTTATCATGCCTTGATGAAGGCCACTCTGTTTAACATGTTTGATGACATGGCCAGAATAAATCAGTGAAATTAAAATCAGTCGTCTACCCCCTGCAGATCTGTGTTTGTGTGCTTCCTTTTTACCTCTGGGTGTTCAGTGTTGAAATGATATTGCTTTAGCTTTGCATTACAAACAAAACACTGGTAGGCACATCTTTTCCAAGATCTAACCTCCACTTTAATTGTTTCCTATTTTCACATAAACCTTTTGGAGCGTGATACAGATAAGCATAGAAGACCAACAGAGAGGAACAAATTAAGCTGTTTATATTCCTGAGACCAAATATCCCCAAGGAAAGAGAAGAGACTTACTTTCTACGCAGTTACTCGCACAGTGGATGCGACTGAGGCTGCATAAACTCTTTCAGAGTTTCTGGCCAAATTACCTGCTGTCAAACAGTATGAGCAAATGATTTCAGAAGCGAGAGAAAAAGGAAAAGAAAGAGATTTATTTCGCTGAATTTAAATAAGGCGGGTCAATCATGTAAATGCAGCAATGATTTCCATCTAAATGGTCAGGCAAGAGAAACGGTGTTATTATTTTTTAATGGGCTACTGCTCTCTGGTGGTGAAGAGTGGAAGCAGCATTCCAGGAATCAGCTGAGTGTTCAAGGTTATCAGGTGTTGAAACGTGCAGGGCATTTAAAAAGTATTCAAACCCCTTCTCTTCTTTTTTTTACCTTTCATTGTGCTGCAGCCATAATTCTCTAAAATGTGTTTTTTTTCCCTTATTAGTTTACAATAAATTTGCAAGAGTTAAAATAAAAAAATAGAATGTAAAAAACTATTAGAGATGAATAAAAATGTAAAAACTGAAATATCACATTGACAGATGTGTTTAGACTCAGTGACTAGATTTTGACACTTACAGCACCAAATGGCGCTGAGAGCCGCGGCTGGTACTCAAAAATTGTGCAGGAATGGTTTCAGCATTATAATAATGTTTTTTCTCATTTTGGGCCTCTCAGATATGCTAGTGTATTCTTGCAGTGAATTTTTATTACTACTTATCATGAAACAGTTAGGTTTTGCTGGTTAAACGCTTTAAGTTACAGCTTTATCTGTCTGTACAGTGAGGTATGAAGACATACAGTCAAAAGGCATCAATGACCCCAGACAATACATGAGAAAATTCTCCTGTTTGACCTGCAAGCTAAATTTAGTGAGAATGTTCACACAGACTTTTAGCTGTAGCAACTGTGTGAAAGCGGCACTGTTAAAAGCAGGTGTGAGAGAAAAGAGAGAGTCTCGATGCCGAACTATGTCTCAGCTCAGAGTCAGAACAGAGAATGCAGCTGGTTTGAAGGTTAACAACCTTCTGTATGACACCATTTCCCCTTACTCTTGCTCTGCTTTCCACTGTGCAAATGAGCTGTTCCTTGACCCCTGAACACCTGCTGCACACACACGCACACACACACACACACACTTCTGTTACTAAAGGAAGACTACTCCAGGCTACTTTGGTGCTTTTAACTCATCAGCAGTCACATTAGAGTTCATTGTGTGACAGATGGATTCACCTGTAATGTGTAAAGGTTGTATCACTTGGGGTGTGCACGTCCTGGAATAGACTTATTGAGAAGTAAAAGATGAGGAAGGACTCCTTAAAATGAGAAAAAACAGAACAACAAAGCCCTTTGGCATTTAATTAAGTAATAATGAAATTTAATCAATGAGGTTGAAGTAAACAGACATGAATTCTCCATTTGGACTCATGCTGACTGTCAAGAAAAGGATGTTTTGTGGAACAGTCAATTTTACCTAATTAATTTGTGTAAAAAAAAAAATCCCAAATATTTAATCAGAAATTTGCATTGACTGTCAAAAAATTATGAACATTTTATTTTCATGTACATTAACTACTATTAAATGATCTACTGAGCCGATCAGATAGATATTCTAAATAAAATGGGATTTGTACATTTAAGAAGAATGCTTAAAGTGTTCTAAAAAATGCATATTAATTAGATGTTGACAACTCAAACCTGTCTAAATCTCATCTGTTTCATTACAAAACAATGCAAAAAGGCCAGTGCCACCTAACCTACAGGAACAAAGCCATCCTGCTACTATGATCCTACCTCCTACCACTGGAGACACCCACTGACAGAAAGAAGTCTTCCACAGAGGGGCTGACTTAACCAGGGATGATGAGAAAGGAAAGCAGGCTTTTGCCAGCATAAAAAAGATAAGACTTACAGGATTACTCCAACCGTTTAGCACTGCACAGCCATAAAGTTGTGTGACTTCCAAGAGGCTTTTTTTTTTAATAGTGAAACTCAGAGCAGAAAAGGCCATGATATCCCAATTTTGATAGTCTCTTGCTTACAAAGTGCAAAATCCAACAACTCCCATAATGTAGCTGAATAATGCCTTTCATTAGACACACTCTGCCTTCTAAATACACTTCTTTTTGTTATTTCATAATGCAGACTTTCTGTTGGAGATAAAACTCCCAAGTCCAAGCCTGGAAAACCCCAGAGACCCCATTAGGTTGTTTTCTCACAATGTTTCCCAGGTTCTGGCTTGCTCCAAAACCACAGGAGACATTAGACAACTGTTTCACAGACTGAATACCGTGGGCTAATAAAAATAAGATGATAAAAATAGCCTACTCTAAGTAAGTAAAATGAACTTAATGAGTAAATCAGTGTGGTGCCATTTTTACTGACCCCCTCAGGTTTGTAGATACATTTTAGCAATAAACAAAGTTTTATGAGAAAGATTTATCAATTGATAAAGTTAATAATAACTTTAGGAAATACACTTTGCCTCCAACTGCAGCGGCATATCCTAAATGAGAGCTTGGGGTGGCATTGGCCACCCCTTAAATCTGCAGTGCTTTAACCTAAATGCCCTTTTTGGTATGCTAGCATGCCTTCAATGGCAGGGCTAAACACAGCGATGTAGAGAAGGAATAATGTTTTTATGTTCACCATTGCTGTTTAGTCTTTTAATTATCAACAATGTACAGCTGAAACTGATAAGAAAGTTATTAGTTTTGTAGATAGCCGACTAAATTTCATGGCAATTTATTGCAAAGCTGCTGAGACATTTCAGTATAACCACAGATATCAACCTGCTTGTAAAGGAACTACAAAGGATATGAGGAATAATTATCATGGGAATCACAGATTTTAGCACAAAATTTAATGACAATCTATTCAGTTTTGGCATTTCAATGAAAACAAATATGCCAACTTTGTGGTTGCATTAAAGAAAGTTAGCAGATCACCAGGAGGATTCATCATCTGGGGAACACGACTGTTCAATCAGTCTCAAGAGCTTGCTTGATGAGATTGAACAAAAATCGCACAACAAGGCTGAGTCAGAAATTGGTTTCTGCAGTCTGGGCGCTCACACAGCATCCTATCCCTGAAACAAAATGAGCTCCTGCTGGAAAAGTAGACTGGCTAAGACTTTGCTCTTTCTGTTTTGACCAAGCTTCTTGGATATACCACAAATAAGCGAAACAGAGCCTGTGGCTGTCCTTAAAACACACTCTCCAAGCGGTTTATTAATACCCCCAGACACCCTTTAAACACAGTACAGAAAGTTGGTGCAGAGAGAGAGAGAGAAGAGAGATACAAAAAAAGAGAGGATTATAAAAGATTAGCTCTAGGAGTGCCTCAACAGATTTGGGAGACCACTTAGCTCAAAGGAGAAAAACTGTTTATGGAGGCGACTTTTAAATGCTTTGAGAACTTGCACACTTTTTCTTTTGCGGCTTAAAAACATAGAGATGCTGTAAAATCACAACACATTCTTATCAGCGGATGAAACATAGAGTGCATCTAATCAATTAGCACCTTATTTAATGTTATCCCAGTTTTTGCAGGGGATCACATGCCTCCGTCTATAATGTGAAGAAAACAGTAACGTGAGGCTGCATGCTGGTTTGTGCTTGCAGAAGTTATTGTCAGACAGAATGAGTGTGAAAGTTAGAAAATGACTGTGGAAAGGTTTTATTCTCTTGTATTCAGGTTTGCAAGAAGAGTGTCAGGTACTTGTAGCCAAGGTGAACTGTCATAATACAAAGAGAGAGTCTTAACATTTACAAAAAAACAGAAAACACTCTCCAGATGCATAAAGGATTGATTCATTTCACTTGTAAAAGGTGACATTTGACTTACCTGAAATGCAATTGACTATTATAGGCTCAGATAAGCAGTGCTGGCAGAGGAGAGAGGTGGTAAGCAGCAGATGGTATTTATCAAATAGAAGGTTGATGAGCCAGTTTTTTGAAGTAAATGGATCACTTTGTCTCTGAAGAGCATATGCGTGAGCTTTTTTTTAATGAACATTTTTTAAAATGATAAATGTCGACAGGTTAACTGTTCTTAGAAACACATTTAGAGGGCTTCAAAATTCCCAGTCAAAATTTGGTTTGTTTTGAAAAGGGTTGAAGTTAAATATCAGAGGTAAAATTAGGCAAATTTAATCTAAAAAAAAAAAACTCAAATAAAATGGGAAACCACGTACAGCATTTAAATAAAACTATGTTATGAAATGATACTACATTGGTTTGAGTGTATTTTGTAATTTGAAAGAGCAGCCGAGCACTCAAACCAAATCAATGTGTCAATTTTGCCTGGAGGGACAGTTATGCAGATGTACGATAAAGAATAATTTCCCTCCTGGCAGAGTTATGTGAAGTGTTTTCCCTTTCAGTACTGAATTAGAGAAACTTGCAGCATTTCTAAATATGCTGTGTGCATAAATGTCTGTACTCTATCAACAATAATGAGTCAATGTCCTGTGGAGGATGAGATGCAAAGACATAAATCAGAGAGGTTCGACGACGCATATGCTCCTTTATGGAACTTTCCCCTAGCTGCCATTCTAATGTTAAGACAGAAGGGGGCAGAATGAGGTCATTCATATGATTAAATAATGTTAATGTGGGGCCTCGAATGGCTTTGGAACATTTATCAATTTCCCTGAGGTGTCATACCACCTGGCTGTGTGCATGTGACGGCTGTGGTTTCGGCTCATTTGGGATACCGTTTGCTCACACAGGCACCTGTGAATAGACATTTGCTGCACGTGTTTGAGTGACAGATGTGTAAGAGGGAAGCAAAAATGAGCTAGATGGGCTGTCAGAGGGAGGGCTGTTTCCATTTCCCAGTTCCCTATTCCTCTGCCTGGTTCACAGACCTGCGGTGCTGGTCTTATCGATGCTGTGTCTGTGAAGAACCACAAGATCTCATTTTAGATTTCCTGCCTTTAATGGGAGGCCAAAGAGCACGCTCAACATGTCATTTAGAAAGCAGTGGGGTCACAAAGAAGGCAGAAGAGTCCATTGGAAAGTCCATTTTATAGCAACTGGGCCTTGATTCCACTATCTTTTCCTCTCACACATACACCTGAACAGCTTCATGCACAACCGCTGCGATCAGTCAGTACCACTCTGTTGTTCTTCCGTCAGCATCCCGTTTCACTGCACGTCTGCCGTCTTCAAACTGAGAGACTAAAACACGGCTGGAAACCGTTCTCTGACTTTGATCATGAGCTGAGTTTGATCCCAGGAAAAATCAATCGGTGTGACAAGTTTGCTCTTTGTGAATTCTGTGCCATCTCAATTAAAAGTCCTCCAGCAAGAGTGGGCAGGCAGGCGAATGAATTTTAACTCTCTTTTCGTCATTCTATGAATCCCATGCCTCTGTTATTTTCTTATTATTTATATTAAGCCACATTTTGAGATGCCAGATCAGTCAGTTTAAACAGTGTTTCAAGAGGTGTTCTAGTGGTTCACACTACATTAACTCAACAAATGGAGAATGTTGTTCATACTTTCATCATGTCTCATGAAGTGGACACATTCTTCCACCCACACTGCTGCACTTTAAGAACTTAGTGACTGATTATGTATTCAGAAGGATTTAGAGCAGCAAAGGACAGGAACACCCACACTCAGCTCGAATGAACATTTACTAAAAATGTCCTTTTCCCTCTGTTTATTATCACAAATATTGAATCAACCCACAGCTACACTCACACATCTGTCTCCCTTTCTCTTTGCATTGTCTCATCTCATTTTACAGACTCCCACGTTCGATGCAGAGACTCACAGTCAGACCATAATGTGACATCTGCTTGCAGTATATGTGTCGCAGCAGAGCCAACAGCCTGCAGTTTCGTATCACATGTCCTTCTGGTGGCTGCCGGAAAAGATGTTTCCTGGGAGCCATGATGGACTTGCTGAAGCCTGGAACGCCGCTGCAGCCGACATGGTTGTGGATGAGTGTGAGTCAGAGCCGCAACTTCATCAAGGCGACCCTTGTAAAGTGCATTGGAGCTTGTTCATCCTCATCTAGGCTCAGGACTGAGAGCTCGACCTGAAATGTGATTATGAAGCATCCTTCTACGTCGTTGCTCATAAAGATTAACCTGCCGTGCTCACTTTGTCTGTGTGAAATTTTAATTTCATGCCTAAAAGAGCGCAAAATCAGAGGGTGTGATGAAATGAGCTGATTTCCTGCTTTTTAATGAGTCAATGCCGTTTCCTTTGCTTGTGCTTAGTCAGCATGTAAAATGTCAAATATTTATGCTGGCATGAACTAATTAATTAATTTTTAAGAGAAGGAAAACAATGATTTTTAGGATCTAAGAATGGCTATTTTAATCAGGTGCACATAATTTTGATAATTACACATTATTTTGCAAGTAGCTGCAGTAATTACCCGTTTTTAGAACAACACTGCATTTTGTGTCCTTCTTGTTTCAGAGGCAAATTTCTGGTAAACGCTCTGCTGTGACTCTGATTAAAATAAATGAGAAAACCCATTTGTGATGGCACCCCTCCCCCCATCTTACTCTGCATCCTAATGAATGGTGAGATGCAACAGTGTGCTTTCTCTGGTGTATTACAGCAAAGACACTCCATTATTCTCCCCAGCATATTCTTCTTTACCAAGTATGCGTTGTTGTTGTTGCAGGAAGGAGAAGAAAAGCTATTGAAAAACAAACGATTCAGACCTTTTCAGACGATAATGATTAATTTATGGGATAATAAATTGCTTTCTTCATTAATCCCTCAGAGAAATAATAATGAAGCTTTAAGAAGAAACTACTGGTCTACCCATTATTCATGGTTTGTTTTGGATAAGAATAATTGAGAAAATTATTATGAGGGTTTAATTTTTTATCCACAGATTTTTCAAATTGCCAGCAAAGCCTGTAAAAAGAACGACTCAGAACAAAAGACTGCAATTTAACAATTTATTTTCCAGATATAAATTTGATGTTTTGGTTACTTCGAGAGCTATTGTAACACATTCTGGGGCCTCTGCATTTTAATCCAAGCAAGGCATTTGGGTGAGTACAAGCTGATGTTAAAATGTAACCTGACAGAGGGCAGCAAAGATCCACGTGTCTGCACAGTCTGACAGATGACCAGCCACTTTTCCTTAACATTAACTAAAATATGCTTATCTGTAAGTACGTCAATGTGGGAGAAGCTGGTCCACAACAAAAGTTCAGCACAGATCCATGATGCAAGTGTATTTATCTTGTGCTTGAGGAATACTGGTCTGACAGTCACCTGACATAAAAAAAATGAAAATTCAAGTGTGAACAGACAATTATTCTGCATATCAACAGCAACTTAAAACAACAATGGTCCTTACAAGCTTGCTAAACGTATATTTTTAAAAAAGGTTCACTTCTCACATCAACATATTCACAATGCTAATAAAGACCGAAGTAAACATTGCAAAATAAGCATGTGTTGTTAGTCATACTGATAGTTTATTGTCATTTACAAAGATACAAAAGCTATAACTGTTGACTCTGCTGTTCGTTATACTTTGCTACAATATTTCCCATGATGCAGCTGCTGTGTTTGTGTATATCAATTACTCAGTACTTCTGGGCACTTTTGATGACACTCCAATCTTTTGATTCAATTTCATGTACAGAGAAAAAAACTAAACTGAGAAGGAGAAACATGGGGCATGCAAGTGTGTGTGAATGTAACCAACAAGTTTGTATACACATATTTTCACGTGAGTCACTGTCAGCTTTGGGCCAGAAAATAAATATGACACGCATAAAGGTGTTTCCTGGGTCTCAAGTGTTGTATGCTTCTGCCAGGGTGAGTCATTATACTGTCAACGAGGAAAAGCAGCATCAGTCTCCTTGTCCTCCCACTCTGTCTCTGGGAATGATGCGAAGCTCTGAGCCGTGTTTTAGAAACACATTCCCTGCAAAAACACGGGACAGAAGAACCATATGACGGATCAAGGTTTATCATCTGTGTTGTGTAATACTGGGTCTTACTGTCAGTAAAGCTGATACACTGTGATCAACTCACCAGCTGGGAGAGAAACTTTGACTTTCTTCGAAAAAAAATACACTTTTTACTGTCAGAAATGATAATTTGTTCAAAACAGGGATGAAAAAGCCTGAAAACTAACTTTGTTTTGTTGTTCATACATAAAGGAAAAGCAGTACAGTTTAGTACATTTCCCTGACAGGTTTATAAAATTTCATAGATGTTGAAAAGCCTCTTTCTCCCCTTTTTTATGTCACATCTATGGCTTTCCTATCAAAAATAGAAGCATAAATGCCCAAAAAATACTTTAAAAAAAAGTTGAAAAGGCTCACATTTCCATCAATTGTGAAGATTTCAAATTGGAATGTCTTTACAAAAATTAAAAATCTTTTCCTGATGCCTTATTTTCAGGCTGTTTGCTTTCTGCAGTAGCATCTTGTTCAGAAATTAGTGAGCTCGAATATTTTATAAATACACAATTATGGAACCACAGATAGCAAGCCCATACGCTAATTAGTTTTACAAAACTAGAACTTCGGCTGATAATTTATATATAGCTCATTCTCAAAATTATCAGTGATGGTGCAACTGTTGATATGCCACAAGAAAAGTATGATAAAGAAGTGTGAAAACAAAGCCATTGTAAAATTACATCAGATCAGTTTCCACTGTTGACTCAAAGCTGTGAGGTAGAGCAGCTGCAGCGGGTGAAAAAAGGCAGTCTGACAGAGGTGTGTGAACTGAGTCTATTCTTGGCAGCACACAGCATGGATGTTACGCAGATAAAATGCTGTTGTGAATGCCCACCACACTTTTCTTTCTTAACAGAAAAGACCCCATCTTGCCTTTAGTCAAAGCAGGCGTCGCCTTATTCTACTCTATGCAGAAAACCCAGTCGACCATTGCCCTCCTCTGCTGAGGATGACGACTTACATAAGGAGATGTGGACAACATGTTCAATTTGAACCTCTGAGAAACAACAAGAAGGCTGACAGAGAACAAGTGATTCATGAGGGCTCGGCAATGATGTGGGAATCTCGAGTCAGCATGGTGCATCTTGTTCGCCCTCCAGTCAGAGGTCACTTTTTAATTTAATTGAACATTAAGTTCCAGCCTTTTGGGGCACTGCATCTATATTCATGAATCAGTAAACACCATTTCCATGCAAACAAGTATGAGGCCAGCTCCAACGTGGTGAAGTCCAGTGATGTTAAATCTGGATTATTTTCAAACTCAACCCTCATCTTTGGTGCAACCAGAGCGATATTTCTTCACACACTCCACTCTGCATCACACACTAATTCTCCTCCAAGAATGTGCATATATTTTTAGCACCAATGCAGTAACTTCTGAGGGTTAACATTGTTTTAAGTTGTGATCATATTCAAATAAAACTACAATATTTTCAACCTTGACCCTTTTATTAAATTTTTTTTCTTCAAAGTTTACTTAATTTAGGGGGGGAAATGCAACTATCATCTGGTTCTAAAAGGGGGCATTTCCACTGATCAACACTAGATGAAGTAAGTTTGATACTAGACGTGCAAGACCAACAATGGCCCTCAGCTTACAGATGAATTAAATCCATGTCCCTGTCACCTGTCATTACATACATACATATGTAACCTGGAGACACAAAGTGCTGTTCTGCAGATCAAAGCAATGCAACATACCACTTAAAGCCTGGCAAATGTGCTTTTCACTGGTCTCGCTCGCTCTATGTGTGCATGTATAAGCCTGCATTGTGTGAACAGGGCATTATGTTCAAACAGTCCCCATTGACTAATGACGAGTACTTTTGCTTAAAATGCTTATATTCCTCTTATTGTTCTCATATCTACTGAATACTTTTATGGGCTTATCTTGACCAAACAGGAATTGATGGTTGTTGGAAGAGAGAAAAAAAACCAATAGAGTTTTGCAAATCAAGACAGTTTTAGTTAGATTTATTAGGTCTCTGCTGGGTAAAAAAGAAGAATGTTTTACAATGATCTACAGTATAAACTTCCTGTTTCTTTCTCTCCTGTCACTTAAGCCTGGTAGCTTTAAGAAGAGCAATATGGAGGCAGTTTCTTGTCAAACAAAAAGAATCTTATTCTTTGAAAAAAAGGGTCTATTTCTTCAGGGATCCTTGTGTTGTCAGTGGTATAGAAAAGCAATTAAAGTGTGTTAGTAGTGTCAGCCTGTTATTTACATGGCACATTTTGCCCCAAAGAAGCAAATTGCAGCCCCTGTCTTATTTTCTGACAACGGTGCATTTGTTTAACACTTGACCAGTTTTAAAAAAATGTTTTCCTAATCAGTAACTAAGACACAAAACATGAGAAAATTCAGTCCAGGTAAAAAAAAAAAAAAAAACTTGAGATTTCCTTTTAACACCAGTATGAATGTGGCTAAATGTTTCAGCACTCCCAGTGGTGATTTCACTGTGCATCATGGTACAACATTACATCATCTTCTAGGTTTGGGACAGACTCGGTGCAGTTACTTCAAAAATAAAGATTTTCAAAACCTTCATCAAACGGCAGCATCACCAGCCTGAACCCTTTCACGTCTTTTTGCTTGACAGTAAAAGTTGTAGAGAGAAAAAAAAGAGAGGCTGGAAAAACGTAACGAAACGTGGCCTCAGCAGAAACTCTGGTCAGTATTCACTTATGTTGGAGATCATGCATATTTTTTATCTGCAATACATTCATTCTTTTCTTGCTTATCATAATTATTTCTCTCTTCAGTCTCCATCAATAGTCCCTGCTTCACATCATAACACCGATTTAACTTGACTGTTCAAGCCTGGCTTAAAAAACAGTGATTACATTAACTGGAACTGCTTGGTCCCAGATCGATTTGTCACACTACCTCAAGTAAAGCTTTCATACTCAGCTTTACATTTCTGTGCCTTCTATGTGAAGCCACCCACAAAAGTCTCTGCTTCTGGGGGCTTTATCAAATAATCTTTTAGACTATTAACACAATGCCACCAGCATTACCAAAGTGCATTATGAAACATGATTTATTCTAGTTTGGTGTGACTAATGCTTCCATGAAAGCACGTTGACAAGTGGCAAAGGGCTTAAAAGAAAGCCCTGAGGTTTATACTGCTTGCAGGCACTTAATGCAGAATGGAAGGAAGAGCAACATGTTACACCACTTTGAGTGGCTTTTGTGTAGGAAAAAGAGCAATCTTTTTTTTTTTTTTCAACCTAATAGCACCAAAACAACATAACGACTCACCTGCTGTCTGTGCAGGGTTGATTCCTATTCCATCTGCAAGGCGAGAATAAAAGAAGAAAAAAAAATCAATTGTTAACCAGAAAGATTGTCATGCAAATGAGCAGCACAGAAATGAAAAAAGATAATTTACAATATCACCAGTTTATCCATAATGATGTTGCACGAGGCAACGAAAAATGAAAGTGTGCCTCAGCAGCAGCAGGCAATTCTCTCTGGAGTAATAACAGATGAGACACTAATTCTGCTCTTATAAAACTAAAACTCAAATTTGACATGGCTGCCTTAACTCTGCCATTTTTACATAAATCTTATTTTTGTGTTATATGGCAAAGCTCATACACCCCAAACTTTCCCATAGCGCCTTAAAAATGCCATCTTGTTGAGATTACATTGCAGTTTGTGGGAAAAGACATCAGACATACTGCTCGTATATGTCCTCTAAATGTCTCTTTCTCAGTTTCATAACACTGTTAGTACAGAACAGACAGAGGTAAACAAAAACAGCATCAGTTTTTATGTGGCACTGTGCAGTTTGTTTGTCAGGAAACAGTGATTGAGCTGACAATTTACCTGTAACCGCTGTTGCAAATGATACGAGGTGAATCCAGGCAAACATTTCCACATTATGCAGCCTCCTGTTATTTTAACATGTACCTACTGGTTAGCAGACAGCAGCTCTTTCCTGATAGGACATTATTTTCAATTAGAACTATTGAATTTTATTTAGTTTTTAGCCTTATTGGTTCATGTTGCATGAGGAAACAAATCAGGTCAAATATTAACCCTTAAACTGAGTAATAAAGTAATAATAACTGCAATCAATAATGACTGTTGTACTGCATGTTTGTTTAATTAGCTGGATTTCTTGTCTCTGATGAGAAAATAAAACTTGTGTCATTTATTGGCCAGTTTGTATAAATGGGCTTGAGGGCTGAGATAAGTGGCATTAGTATTCTTGTAATTCCTGCAGGTAGCCAATACAGACCAATAAAAGCCATAGATTACTTGATGCCTCTTAAGTAGAATTAGTAGCAGAAACAGAAATAGAGAACTGCCCGTACTCGGTGGACTGATGGCCAAAATTTCTGTACCTTCTGGAGGGTTAGAGTTAAAGAAAAATAAGATTTTTTTCTCCTTTGAAACCTCAGGAAACTGACTCAGTAAATTTGTCTAGCGTTCCACATGGTGCTTGTGTAATTTTATGGCCAAAACTCCCTGTTATTGCTTTAAAATTTACTGAAGGGGCCTTGTGTGTGATGATGTAAAATAATAGAAAGATTATGACTTAAAGAGAATGTCAAGCAGAAATTTAAAGAAACATTTTTGATTATGTCTCTGTCTTCATTTTAAAAAAGGTAAAACTAGCAAGCCCACAATATTTTTTTTTCCAGGCTGACTATATTTAAAAACTTAATATTTCGGTTGGATTTTGCAATTATCACACATACTGTAAACACTGAACAATTTTCATGCAAAAAACAATAAGACAATATTTTGAGGTGACGTTTGTACGTCTGCAAGTAGAGTTTTCACTCATCAGCATCTTGTGTCATTATCTGACATCATCTTATTTCCTGCATCATTTTGTTAGTTCCCTAAGAACTTCACAGCTGATGTTGAAGTTTCGAAACTCGGTTGAGTTTCCAAACATCTCTGTCAAAACACATTGTTTCTAAAAGAGTGACACTCTTTGTAGTATGATGGTTCCTAATAGCTGTCAAGCTGGTAAACATTTCACTCTTGCATGTAATTTGCCAAAGGGAGGAAAATTCATCTGAAATACTTTTCCCCTGAACTCACCATTTGTGATGATTGCACTGGTTGCTGGGGGCACTTTGAACTGTAAGAGAAAACGAAGCAGAGAAAAATGATCACACTCAGATCCCCATTAGCGAAAATCAAAACCAAAGCTATTCTTTGACATTTTAGAAATTTCAGAAGCAAGAAAGTATTTTGGTTAATGATCAGGGACATGTTGCAACCCAGTTCCACTTGCCCTGTAGACACAGCGTGAATAAATCATGAAGAAAGACAGCTTCACCCACCGAGTCAGCGCACTGCAATTCACTGACTTTGTCAGGTGACAACTTCAAACTCGGAGTTGCAGTTATGACATCTTGGGAAACAAACTTGGCGAAATGAGAAAGAAGAAAACGCTGTGTGGTGTGTTTTGCTTTTATTCTTTTGTCTGCCAACTTTTCACGCTTGAAAGCATGAGTTTGTGTTTTAACACAAACTTAGACTCACACGTACCCACACTCACACAAACAGTTATAAGAGAGCCTGAGGAAAAGATAGCCACGCTTGAATTTCTGGAAGAAAATCACTCAGCATGGTCGCAATACATGTCCTACTTCAGGGATCGGCGGAAGACGATGTGAGCTTGCTGGGATTTGCAGTGGAAAGGGTGGAGGGAGCAGTCTGTCACCAGGGAGATAAGGTTAGCAAATGCTGCTAACCAAACTGCTCCCAGGTAGCACAAGCAAGCATGAAATACACTTTAGATCGAGAATGAATCATCTTTGTTTCATGTAGTGTGGATAAAACTGTAACTGGTGGATAAAATGAAGGATTATTGGGTAAAAACCCCAGTTCCGCCATTCCACTCTATTTAAATCTGTTGTAAATTTAACTTGTGATTTCTCTCTGTCCAAATCATCAGTCACATCAGTTCTTATGAAGAGGCTTTAGATAAAACCCCAACTTATTGCATTTAAAAATTGGCACTGGATAATTACACTCAATTATACAAACCACTTTAACATGTGGGTCTTTGACAAAATAACAGTTTCTCAGATTGATGTATGTAAATATATATAAAAGGCTCTACTTTTAGACTATTTTCCCCTCTAATAAATGATTAACATTATCCAGCTCAGCAGGCTATCTTTGTTGGCTTGATGGAGCAGCGAAGACTAAGTGTAAAGTCAAATGTGATAATTATGTTCTATCAGTATGGTGCTTTGTTATAGAAGCAAATTAACTATCTGCAAACTTTAAAAACTGCATATCAGCACATCAGAACCTCAGCAGCAGCTTCAGTCCGTCAGCATGCATTCAGCCGCTGTTCTGATGTGTGTTTATGTGCATGAAATGAAGTACATTGCAATTGGAAAAAAGGGGCTTTGTCTGTGCGACACACACTTTTCACAGCTATGTGCAAAAAGTGTGTGTGACACATGAGGCATTTCATGGCCTGTTTAGGCAGCTAAATTTTCTAAACATAAGGTCAAAGGTCAATTTTAATTGCTAATATCAGTTACCTAATTAGGATGCCTTGGAGGGCATATTAGAGAGATTACAGCCTGACTGATACAATGTTTGTGAGACCAACACCGAATCAATATTTTTTACACTGGCATTGCAGGTAAATGTGCAATGCTGATTTTAAAAAAATGTTGAAGTGTAAACAAAAACAAAATCTGACAATTTGCTAATCCTCTCTGACACACTTAATTGAAAAAAGTATAATATTTTGTACTGAATGTTTTATATTATTAACTTCCTTGATTTCTATAAATATATGCTTACTCTGAATTTGATGCCAGCAAAATGTTTCAAAAGCAAGTTGGGAAAGGACAACAAAAGACTGGGAAAATTGTGGAATGCTTCAACCAGTTTGACATTCCACAGGTAAAAAGGTTCATTGGTAACAGGTGATAGTACCATGGTTGGGAATGAAGGGAGCATCTTTAAAAGCCCCTGTTATACACAAGCAAGGATGGAATGAGGCTAACCACTATGAAAGATAGGATTTTAAAAAGAATATTGCTATATGAACTTGGGGACACAGTGTTAAAATCAAGTAAAACAGTGTTCTTTAGCAAATGATTGTGTGTCTTTTTACTTTTATTTTACACAGCGTCCAATTTTTGCGGGATCAAGTCTGTGAGAACAATCTGCTTATAAAATACTATATCTTTTTATGCATAGTTCCTGCAGGACACTAATGCTAAACACTACTGCTGCAGAGAGGCCTACATGAAGATAATATCCAAGACCTAGACACACTGATAGTGTAACAAAAAAGTTATTTTACCTCCTCAGCCGCAAACTTCAGAACTGCTGTGAATGGTGTGCTCTCTGGGACACTTAGTCTGCAACAAACCAAAAGCATTAAAAAGGATTTAAAAACATCATTAAATCTAGCCTCTCTGTTGTTCAGCATGTTTTGCCATTCATTTTTAAAGCAGGAATGCCACATAAGTAAATATCGTCTCTCAACCTGTCAACCTGGGCTTTGATCAACAAGTACCTGGGCTGCTTTAGAGTGTTCTCCTGAAGTGAATTTCTGGAGCTGACAATACATTTTGACTTCCATAGCAGAGAATAACAGTAGTGTTTACTTACAGGGCTCAATTGAGTGTAACATTGCTTCTGTTAGAGTCCTTTCTATCAGAGGACTATTTATTACATAAACAGGTGAACACTTCAAGCTGGATGCTTATGCAATCAATCCTTCGGTGCAGTTTTCAGAGTTAATGGAGACACCCCTCAAGGTTTTTTTTAGAACAGGATACAACAGACACATTTTGCTAGGATGTGAGGTTTAAAAAACCCCCACATGGATGGGGATGTAATCACCCCATAAGGTAAAACAGAGGAACTTGAGGTGGTGGGGTACAAAATCAATCAACAGAGTCGGTAGAGCAGTGAGTCAGAAAGAGGAGCCTACAGCATTATAAGAGAGCATGAAAGCTTTTTGGATTATAAAGAGACCTCTTCACAATCTTAATTGACAGTGAGTCCTAAGTTGATGTGATGTGTGTGATTATTAAAGTAAGCTGAACAGACTGATGTGGTAATCAAGTTCAGTCCTCTGCTAGAATTAAGATGATGCCATAATTACTAACATTATAATCTCTCTCTATTTAAGTCAAGTTATTAACAGCTGCAGTGATTCTTTGACCTCATTAGTGAATCAACTTATTACTAACACATAAGGCTAGAAAAGTTTGTATGCCCTCAGTGTGTTGCAGACATT
The DNA here is from genome assembly GCA_029783725.1 of Acanthurus tractus. Lineage (NCBI taxonomy): Eukaryota > Metazoa > Chordata > Actinopteri > Acanthuriformes > Acanthuridae > Acanthurus > Acanthurus tractus. Next base: position 12,883,166 of record JAQNCA010000006.1, read on the forward strand.
TAGCTGCAATTGCTCAAGTCCAGAATTCAACATGAAGCTCTGTTTGGAACTTTGACTATGCACAATACAATAAAAAAGGCCATGGAAGTAAAATCATGCTCACAATTTCAGTTGGTATTTTGAGCTTGATTTTTATCACTCCTGTCAATATGTGTTTGACCAATGGGAGATACAGAACGCTGCTTCCTAAAACAACATGGCTTTTTCTAACACTGTATTTACTGTGCAGAGAACAAACAAAATTAAAGCTGCAAGCAGCGTTGGTAGGGCCCTCGCACTCTGGTCCATTTCATTAAAGTATAGACAATTAATTCA
>JAQNCA010000006.1:12915039-12935537 GCA_029783725.1 Acanthurus tractus
TCCTTGAATCTTTGTTGCACAACAGGAGAAGATTTTAAAGGAACGACATGAGCAGATAATTACAGATTGGTGTTTTAAAAAGTCTACAGTCCCACTGATTTGCATCTGCTTGAGATCTGGGAGGAAATCGACAGCAGAGGAAATTAAAAGCACACCTGCAGTGGTGGTTGTATTTAAAGAAAAAACCACCAAAAATCAAAAAGAGAAGCCACACTTGCAAATCTTTGCTACAGTTATTTTATGTAAAAAACAAGACAAATATTCTGCTGCATTTTATCTGACTGTTTACAGAATGTAGATTTAACACGGCATTAATATTTAACAGGGTAAATAAATTATATAGTTGAAGAAATGTCACGCCACTCAGGTATCTAAATTTTTTAAAAACTGTCTTCGGGCCCTGTCACATGAAGCCATCAGTGAGCATCTGTTGCCCCAGTTTTTGTGGTGACTCTCACATCAGTGGCCCTCATCGGCCCTTGTCGGCCATTGTGGGCAGCTTGTTGGCTTACTCGGCATCTTGAATAGGTGGCAGAAACACAATAGATTGGATAGAAAAAAACAAAATCACTCTTTAAGTCTTTTTGCCTCTGGACGATGGGACTGATAAGTTCTTCCAACATGTGGAACCGAACAGGGGAAAGTTTTTGAAATTTGGGGTTTCGGGTTACGAACCCATCTAATTAGTGGGCGAGAGTGGTGTGAAAATAGTCGGCAAAACAGCTTCATGGTAACGTTTTTTATGTACACATTTCTGTGTCTTTTGGTTTCAATTTTCAGCGACAATCCAAACGGACAACTCCCACCTGCTTGTCTAAAGAGTTATATCACAGATCATACGTGCTTGTTGGCCATCAACTTAAGTTTTTGCTGTGTGGCCCAAGTCACTTACGACATGAGGCAACACAGCAGTCAACATTTTTCTCTGCTAGTTCTTTAATGTTTTTCTGGTGTGTCAGGGTCTTTAAAGTGCAGTGAGCAGGCTTGTTGTAAGTGTTTCAAGACACAGGTTGGCTGGTTCGTTATAGCTTCATTAAATGCCTTACTGTGGTTTCTTTGCGGTCGATTCTGTGTTGGTTTCTCAGTGCTTGTTCCCTTGTGTAGGTAATACACTTGAAACTGACAGATTAAAAGAAAGGAGTAAGGAAGTCCAGTAAATTAGGTCTAATGGGGATTTGATATCAGCAGAGGCTAATTTGTGTGTGTCAGTAGCCGAGGATCAAATCAAAGTATACTTGGACGAGACCCTGCACGGACTGTTCACTTAGCACAAATGACTATCGATTACAGTATCAGAGAAAAGTATGAGAGAAATTAAAGTGGGAGAGAAAAGAGCTCTTACATTAGTATGGACTCAACCAGCAGCATGGCATGATCTTTTTTTCACTGTTATCTACTTGAGAGGTCAAGTAGCTTGACACTTTCAGCTATTAGTCACTTTGAATTGCAACCAAACTGCTAAAAAAGTAGTTTTAAAGGTGAAAAGCTCATCTGGTACTTAGCGCATTGTCAAATGATAACACTGCCCTTGTGGTCTGCCATGCTAAATCATTTTAATGCTGAGAAGCAAACCACATGAAAGCACTGGATATAAGCAGAGATTTGTGCCACCAGAGAAAAAAAAAACCTGGTAGAAATTCCTGTTTTTCACAATTAGCAAAACACTGGCAAGATGTGAAAGCGTTTTGTGCCAGTGATGTTGAATACTCCATTAAAACTGACACTTTTTGGATTTAAATGTGGAAAAAAGGGAATTTGTCATGAGGCATATCACTGACTGTGTTATCAGCTGTATGATGAATGGGGGTCTGACAAACAAACTCAGTGTTGTCAACACAGTTGCCTGGGCTTGTGTTTGGAAAAATGTGGTAAAAGTCTTAAAAAATTGATGTTAACTCGAAAGACACAATTCATTTGCATCATATTTTGAAGTTGCATATGTAAATGTGATCATATTTGGATCCTGACCCATCTTTAGGGACTAAATGTCACAAAGTCTCAGCCTTTGCAGCAAACATCAATAAACCTCTGCCACTCAACATTTGGCAGGTGCAGTAAATTGTAACCCTCCTTTTTATTTCCTAGTATTCAGGAGCAATGATGAGTAATCAGTGTTGTGTTGTATGCTGAACTGAAAAACGCAGAGTGACAGAACAGCTTTTCATTGCTGCTTGAATTATCTGCTCGGTCCATCATTTATACAACAGACACTGAGCAACAGATGGAGCAAACCACTACTAAGGGACACCTAATTCACTGCAGCAGACTCGTATCATAGATTGGATCTCCGCTCTTTAATTGATGTTCAGCAATGTGTATAGTACAACTGCTCGAAATGAATGACAAAATACATCATTTAACCCTGCAATCAAACCTCCCAGCCACAAACCTTTGTGCTCTATAACACCTGTAATCAAGCTGTGGGGTTTGGCCCCACTGGAGGAGTGTTGAGCCGCTGCAGGAAAACACAACTTAGATTTTGATATTTCAGCTAAAAATGAAAAGCTGTGGGTTGAAGGGCGTGAATTTTTATCAGGCATGTTAGAGAAGTTTTAGAACCACTGCTTTGCAATGACATCATCTAAGCTCACCGTTTGCTGTTAATTTTTATGGTTTTGTAGGGCTTTCTCACTTGAACATAAACATACAGAGAATTTCATTTTTTCTTGAGAAGACAGTGTACCACCATGTTATTAGGAGCATTTTTGCATAACAACAGAACATAAAACTGGCTTAAGAGAAGAAGCAATCACATGTAGAACCATACCAACTACGAACAACCTATGCAACATTGAAAAGCAGAAACTATGAGGCCTTTACAGTTTACTCCATTAACTCCATCCTGAGAAACTTTTGTTTGGCTGGACTTTTACAGAGTTAGAGTTTCACATGCTGCTCTGGTTTAGTCGGCATGTTTACTCTTCACTACGAATAGCTGAAGTGTAGGTAACTTATATTTATTCATTTAACAATGCAAAAATGCCTACTAGAAAACATTTATTTCAACCATAGAGCTCCCTCTTCGTCCTTGACAAGTTTACTGCAACTAGAGTGCCAGAGCCTTTAGAAAACTAAAGGAAAGGATGAAATAAATAAATAAACATTAAAGCATTGGTATGACACTAACATATTCGATTGAAAAATCAGTCCTATCTTGGCGGCACTCTCTTGAAAAATGCAAAGTGCACTTTAATTTGTGAATGAAAGCCAAATCAGTAATGTAAAGGCTGCTTTTCTACTATTCATAATCCATAAGTTATTTCACCCTTGACCGGGAAAGGCTTGAAAACCAATTTGTCTGCAAATGCAAGTTTAATCAACCTTTTTTCTTGTATAAATTCGCTTTAAAAGCAGACTGTAGATATTCAATTTAGCAGCAGGCCATCCCTCTCAGTCAAACATAGAGGGTGACAGATAGAGGGCAAAGTGGGGATGTACAGATGTGTTGTGTCGTTTTGAAAAACTGGTGAGATTTTAAGGGCAACCGCTTCTATTTGGATCCTGAAGAGAGGAGCATGTTTACTGCAAAACCAAAAGGAGGAGCCAAGTGGGATAAAAAGATCATTGTTCATTGCTTTTAAAAGATTCAGACATGAAACATTTTCTTTTTGAATAGACAACATTAACAATCAGACTGTTTTAATGCCCCTGGTCTATTATAGTTTAATCACCCGAAAAAAGCTTGTCAGCGGTGGTCTATGAAAGGCAGTAAAGGCAGCATTGAAAACAAATCAAAGAGAAATCATACATCGCTCTAGAAACGCTTTGTGCTTTCATGCAAGTCGGGAAAAAAACTGTAGCATTCCCTTTATTGTTACATAAGCCAAAGATAACTGCAGATAGCTGCCTTGTCCTTGACAGATCACTGCAGCGGAGTCAAAGCTGGTTCTTTCACAAGGGTCAGTGTTGGTGCACAACAACGCAAAGCTTCAGCTTGTACTTACAGAGGATATGTGTGTACCCAGAGACAATCTGTTTATTCTCTGCGAGCTCCGGAGAATGATAGCCCAGCAGCATGAGCCACTGCTGCTGCTGTAAACTGTAGTTTCTTAGGAAGAGTTGTTTACTCGTGCACGGTGGCGTCACTCATACAGTTGAACTCCCATGGCAGACTGTGTTCCAGCAATACCCAGGAACTGCTCTAGTTACTGGAATATATACCCACTGTTTTCATAGCCAAGAATAAATGCCCATTACTCACTGTGTATGCATCAGGGGGCTCTGGGCTTTAACGGGTTGTTTGTGTTTTTATTAAATGGGTTTGCATCGAGTACTTATTCACAGTCAGTGTATCAGCTACAGTGGATAGCAGTCAGCACACTCTCGGCTTATAGAGGCAGCAAGAGCACTGTTACAGGAAACCAAGGAATGAACTGCTTTGAATGGAGACAGTAGCAAAAATGCATATTAGTCATCTAATAAAAGCTGACCTAAAAAATCATTATCAGTTTTAAGTGTTTGCTATATTTAGAACGTTTTCACTGCCTTACCCTGCTGTCAGACAGCCCTTTTTGAAGGTAAGCCAAAGTCGTTATATTGAAAGCCACCAGACTTCTTTGACAAACGGAGAAATTTTTACTTCAAATTAAGCAGCAATAGACCTGCATTTTCTGTGTTCTGTGACTTTAAACTGCTGATTTTTTGTCAAAGTAGTCTGGTTGTTTTGAAAAGAGCCTAGAAGGATACAATGGCTCAATTATCCCAATGGAAAAAGCTGCCTGACAGAAAGGTAAAGTGGAGAAATTAGTCAAAGTTCTGTAGTGCGGTTAAATTGATTTAGATTGGGTTTTTTTCAGGTGGCTCAATGTGTTTTTGCTGCTGTCCCCATTCTGAATTCGTTGCTAAGCTTTCTGTCTTTATTCCATTGAATAATTATTTTTCATGTTTGTGTTTAGGCAATTAAGAGAAGGGAAAGGTACATTTTTTTTAGTAAAACATTTAAAAAGCTTCCTATCACTCAGAACAGCTATTTGCATTTGCCTGACTCCAAACTGTGTTTTCATGGCACAGACTGACCACCCTCGTCTCTTATGTTTAACAATACAGTTTAAAAGGTAAACCATCCAGCTTAAGTTTCTCTCTTGAGCTTCTGTGCAATATGAGGTTGTCACTTACTGGACTGAAAAGAAATCCCAGCAGAAAGTTTCCATACCAGGCAAACATATTTTTTTTATGTGTAGGAAATTTTAGGTGAGTGCAGTTTGTAAAAGCAAAAATCAAAAGTTGTCCTGACCTCTACAAATGGATGTGATCGCTAATATGTTCCTCCTATTTTTGTTCATTTCTGCCACTTTTAGCAAATATGAGCTGCATATCTGGGAGCCTGGGTGGCATTCTCAGCCTCGCTGCGTCTCCAGGGAGGAGAGACAGATCAATTTTAATTACCCAGTAGCATCTCAGAGAGCATGAGAGTAATGGGGATTTAAACAGCTGAGATAGCCGCACTAACCTCAAGGAACCCCGAGAGCTGCAGATACCAAAAAAAAAACCCCTGCACGACTCCCACGAACGCACCCAGAAGAAAAGAGGGGTTATGAAAACCTGCAACTTACATAATCACGATGTTGACAGGGGCACTGCCTTTTCAAACACTGATTCTATACATGGCATGGTGGAACTTCATGAAAGGGTGACTGATTATTCTCAGAAGCGTGGGACAAGATGAGGACGGCGCTGCGTTTCCATGGAGATAAAAGAGAAACTCTGGGTTAGAGCACAAGTTTAGATTTCAGGAAACACACACACACGCACACACACACACACCCCTCTGTAAAAAGAGAGCAGTCCAACTCTTCGAAGCTTTCGACAAAAGTGGGTTTAACCTGAGGCAGCGGGAGACGGTGTGTGGGAGAGATAGGAGCCGGAAAAAGTGGGAAGACAGAGGAGACATGCGGGAGGAGGTGAGGCTGCAAAGGGGGATGTAAAAATAATGTTAAAGTTAAATATTGCAGGTTGTGTTTGCTTTGTAGCTGCAGAAAGACCCTGCTACACGCTTTCTTAAGTCTTCTTTTACTGTAATAAGAACAGCTGCATATATAAAGATTCTCAAATAATTACCGGGCTGCTTTCCGTCCGATCACAGATGTGCATCTGCATGAATATTTTTTTTACATGAGAAGATACTGTGCTACAATGCAGTGCTGAGAGGACTGACGCAACCCCCCCAAAAGTTCAAAATGTGCTGCAACAGCAGAATAGTTTGTTAGATAAAGTCCTATCAACAAGCACAGCAATAACACTGTCTTATTCTGACTTGGCAATGTGTTGTAACATTTTTTTTTTAAACAAGTAAAACAAAACTGCATTTCTGACAAGGGAATTGGCACCTGTTTAGTCAAAGTAGAGAAGAAATCCCCTGCTTCCTCATCCCTCCAGCTGAACAAGTCAAACTGCACTTCCCCTCGCTGCAAAGTTTGAAAAGGCTTCTTCCATTAGAACAAAGGATGCATGCTGTCAAGAGGCAGCTTTTAAAAAGGAGATAAATCAGTCCAAGTGAGCCAAGTGGACTACTTGCTACTATTTTGCTTTCCCCCTCCACATCACATTTGATGTTGTTTAAATATCAGCTCCAATCAGTCCACTTTAAAGGCCCTTTTATGGGAGAAGAATTAGCTTCGGGACTATTTTTAGAATCAATAATATTTTTTGATTTCTGACCTGTCAGCCACACAGTCTCTGCTCTGCCGTATAAAAGAGATTATTTAAATGTGCTCTACATAGTCCTCAATCTACTTTGGCTTTTGTTTGAAAACTAGCTCATCAGCATACGCAGAGAAAAGAACCAGAGGAGAGTTATCAGTATCGTGGCTTACCTTAATTGGCTATCGATCATCTTGTCTATGATTCACTGGTACAGAATGGTTAGAGACATTACTAATAAGTCACATTTATTAAAATCTAATTCAATTTCCCTCCTTCTTGACATGATCAATTCATTTCTGCCTTGCATGTCTGTGAGTATGTGTTCTGAGTTTAGATTTATTGGATTACCAAAAGTAGTTATTGGCTCTAAATGGGGAGTATTCAAATGACAAATATCATTGAAAGCGATGCCTGTGCAATAAGCCTGTGTCATTGCATTCTTCACTGTACCATCATCATCATATTGTTAAATGTAATCCTAGAACAGCGTATATACTGTTGCATTTACATTTTCACTGACTTTATATAAGCATATCTGAGGTAATCTATTACTTTTTCCTTTTAATGTTTGCTCCAGCACTCTTTGCATTCTCGATCAACATTGCATTCATTTTAAAGTTTACAGAAATACGTGAAGTGTACACAACCACGCTTTGTTGGTCACTTTTTTTTTTCATAAATGTATCTACATGTATGTATGTATATAGTAAATTGTAAATTTTAAATTGTAAATGTATTAGTTACTTCAAATGTGGTTTAGTGCTTGTTTTTAGCTGTTTTTAGCCATTTCTGTTTTCCTCAGAATAGTTCTTGGTACTGAGTGCAGCTTTAGGAGCAACGAAATGGGGTATAAATTCCTTGTGTTTAAACATACATACTTGGCAAATAAAGCTGATTCAGAGACTTACTGTACTCAAGAGAAATCTCTATGTGGGATTTGGGCCGAGTTTCATGGAACCCTCTTATCCCGCGGGTGCAGCCTTTTAATTTGACTCTATAGAATACTTCAAAGAAATTAGCAGCACCAGGGACATGAGGCTGTAAATTAGTTTTAATTAAGAAATGCCATAAAAGGCAGACAAATCAGCTAGGACTGAGGGTGAGATTTTTTTTTCATTTTTTCTATAATGACTTAAGTGTTTAAAGCCTCATGCAGAACCTAAAAAAACCATGTGCATTACTTTAAAACACAGTGACAATCAGTAATGCTGAAATAAACACAGCTCTGAATTTTTCTCTTATTTATTATGAAGATGACGAATGACGGAGCACAAACCCACAAATCCATAGTCTGTCCAATCTATGTAAACAAATATCCCAGTGTCTTCATCCTGACAGAAGCATGCGCTGAGTAACCGAAGGCTTGCCAGATCCAGAAATCTGTCCCCTCTTAACATTTCACTGCGACTGGACGTGCCAACATAAACTCACACACATACTCGCACACACACGCACACAGAAAGAACGAGTCTGGCCTGGAAACCACGAAGCATTACACACTATTAGGAAGAATTTACAGCATTAACAGGCCAGTAAGTCACCCAACGCAGACACACACACACACAAATACAAAAAGAGAGAGAGTTTGTGTTTTCACTGTGATTGGTGAGCTGATAAGATGCTGGAGACAGAAATTAATGGGCAGCCCATCATTTATCTATCACTTGACCTCAACATCAAGCATGAACAGTGTGTCCAGCCCACTAGTAAATGGGTCAGAATGGATGGGAGATGTTGTACATATTCATGAATGTGGTGATAAGCACATACAGCGTCTTTAACCAAGAGAAAAAAAAATCCTAAATTTTATAATAATAACTGTAAAAAAGTTTTTGTAAAGAGTCTATGGGAATACTGGTATGTTTTCAATAACAGAATAATGATTGTGATTTCAATAGTTATATATTTGCTATTTTTATTACAATATCAAAGAAATGTTTAACATTCTTTTTATTAAAAAATCTGTTGTCGTAGAAGCCTTATGAATATCCTACAGTATTAATAACCTACAGTATGTTCTCTAACTAATTCCTTTCTTGCTGTTTTTTCCCCGGGTGACTACCAATTAAAAATGTCTTTACATATGAGGTAAACACAGAACTGTCTTTTATTTTAAAAATGTATTTTAATATATAAAAAAGTCAAGAAATTTCAAGGTAATTGCTCATTAATAATTTCACAGGCTCAAGATGTTAAGGATGCTCTTCCAATAATCTGGTCTGTAAATTGATGCTGTCCCTGCCACAAATAGAGCCAAATTGTGTAATGTAATTATGAATTTACTCAGAATGATTTTCATTTGTTTGTAAAGAGACTGAACGTCTGGCCGAGTTGCTTGTTTAGATGTTTTTTTTTTCCCCCTCTTGCAGTGGCACAGTGCTCAATGCGTCTCCAAGTGCGCACGACCAGTCTGCAGCAGCGCTCCGCAGACCGCCTGCCAGGCATCTGGCTGTTCTACATTTATTCCTGGAGGCGCTATTTTTTGCTCAATCAGCCCCCAACAGGTGGATAAGTCGAGTGGGCAAGAATACCGGTGGAAAAAAAACACGCCTTGGGAAACTGGACGCTTTGCTAAACAAGGTGCAATCCACCGAGGGAACTTCGCTGCTTATTTTCCTCTCCAGGATTTGTGCGCGGCGAGCTGAATGCGGTGTGCGTCAGTCTGCGTTTTTTCCCCAAATAAGACCAAATGGAAGTCGTGATCAAAACGGACCGAGTCTGGATGTACAGTGGGAGTACTGTCGAGTCTCCAAACATGAGAGAGGACATTGCAGACTAGACTGAAAACCAAGAGAAAGACGGACCTGCATCAAATGGCACCAACACATCAACAAGCAGGGTCTTCATGCAGATCCACACTGCAGTTTTTCACCTTCCGAAGATGCTAAATTTAAGAAGTTGAGGCGAATGATTTAAAGCTTTACGCATCTGTTTCACGAGTCCCGGAATAATTTCCCTAGGAGGAACATTTGCGTGAGCGAAGTTCCAATGCCCAACATCCCACAGGTTAGTTATTTTGCTCCAATGTACTCTAAAATTTAAATTTGGTTAAAAGGATTTTCACGCTGACTGGAGTAGGAGTCTGTAAAGATAAGAGATGTATCTTGGCGCCTTCAGGGTCCCTCAGCTTGTAACTGCCAAGGACCCCAGCGGGTATAAAGAAGAGTCTTCATTTACTTTCACAACCATTTTTCATTTTTATCCACGCTATTCCCTGTTATTCCTGGAATCTTACTCACGCCAAACACAGAAATAAAAATGTCAAAATTTCACCTATGAGTGTGTGAGCAGGCGCCATGCTGGCACACGCCGCGTACTAATTTACACAGACCTGTTGTCGTTAATTAGTGAATGCTGACAATTTTATGACTGTTTTACTGTCATTGTAAACACAGAACAGGCCTCTCTAAAAGGGCTGCGAGGTCTACTGGAAAGCTCATCTATGCAGTGTGTGCTGTCCAATCAATACAACTTTCAGAGTAAAAGACATTTATGCTCAACATATTCCCCACTACTGCACACGATGGTGCTACACTAGAAAACAGCTCAGATTTTCTATTTCTAAATATTGATTCTAGTAAAACTGTGATTACTAGACTAAAGAGCCATTGTACAGAAGCCTGTGTATGTGTGTGTGTGTCTTGTGTGTGTGTGTTTTTCAGTAATAGCACACTCAGATATCAGCAGACCTTCTGAACTCCTCTTTTACTTGTGTTTTCTGCTCGGTAAGTAGTCTTTCTTAGTAGCTTTTGTATTTTAGGAAAATTTTCTTGTGAGTTAACAATCTATATCGTGGTGTTGTTGTTGTTGTTTTATTAAAAAATGCCTGATTACTTTTAGAATGATACAGTTGTGCAGTTAGTGATGTGACATGATTTAACACAAACTTTACATAGACTTTACTTCTAAAATGGAAATAGACTCTTGAGACTGTAGTTAATTTTGGAAAAACTTACAAATGTGGCTGAATCACATCTTCAGATGAATAAAAATTAGATGTGTGAATTTAGACTTTTGTAAATATATAGGTTTTTTCTAAGGATCTTTGGAACACTGTTGCTGAGATGTGGACATATGTTTTTACAGAAAAGAGCTGTTGTTACAAAAAGGTCAACATTCTCAAAAATGTACAATTTTGGTGTAAAAATCATCTACTTTCATTGGAATAAATATCTATGGTAACCATTCCCCCTCATGCTGCAGCGCAGGGTCACCATGAGGCCATACGATTCAGATGTATTTTCTCTTCAAAATGAAATTCTTCCACAAATGGGCTCTAGCAATATCAAACTAATGTCCAGGATCCCTAATGAGGTGTGAAAAGCTGCCACCAAAGAGGCTCACTAGCAGGAAAAGATCTCAATGGAGCAAATCATGGATGGAAAAATAGAGATCATTGAGAGCATTTCCACATCAGTTAAAGAGGCACCTCAACTGTAAGAGGAGATGATGGGTGACAACGGGAACAAAGAAATGTTGCTTAGAAACCAGCTGACAGAGAGTTACACTTTGGTGTTATTTACTTAAATTACTGCTCCTGCAGAATATCAGGCCATGGAAACTTTTGGGGTTGCTATTTCAAAAAGCTGAACAGTCACATTTTTGCTAATTATCTGCCTCAGACAATTACTGCTCGACTTTGAGGATGAAACAGTAACAGATTGAAATGTGTCATTTTAACCCAGTTAAAGTAACGGATGTCTATGGTTTTCTTCCTGAGAGTTAGATGAGACGCATGATAACTGCCCCCGTCTTTGCGGTAAATATGAAGCTACTGCCAGCATCTTACAGGCAGCTGCTTATCAGAAGTGTGCTGGTTCAGTTTTTCTTGCAAGCACCCATAACAAGTGTATGAATGACGAAAAGTAACAAATTAGAGCAATGCAAGACTGTGATTTTACAAATGAAACAAAGTCCAAGAGGCAAGAATACTCAACTGAGAGACAGTTTGCATTATCTTATTGTCTCTCTAGCTAAGCTAAGCTAATCCTTGTTGGCTCCAGCTTCATTATACTGTACAGACATGAAAGTGGCATTGATCACTCCATCTAACCCTTAGAAAGAAAGCAAATTTACCCTTCCTAGAGATTATTTAAAAGTGCTTTTTAAGGATGCAAAGGGCACAAAGGGCACATGGCACATAATTTAACAGATATTTCTAAATTAAGTTAATGCTTTTCTACTTGTTCTTACAGACTAACTGGGCTGATGTGCTTCTCTTAATCCACTCATTATTCACTGAATAGAGTCACACAGAGCAGTAATGAGTCGCCCTGAGAGGGATGGGGGGTTAAGCATGAGCTAATTGGACGCCTGTTTTTTTAAATGCAGAATTTATTATGTAACCTTTCCCACTTTATCTTGTTTGTTGTTTCACCCACCTGTTTTTAAGCTTCCTCTCATCCATCTCTTGCACCACCTGTTTTCTTGTCCCCTCAGTTCCATTAAGTCTTAAATCATTTTACATTTATCTACATCTGTTCAGTAGATGTATTCATCGTAATTTTAATGCAACCCAGTTGCCAGAATTAATGTCAGCATTGTCCATTATTGAAAACCACAGATTGGTTAAAACTTTATATTTTATTTGGGTTATTTATAAATATCCAGTTTGGAAATTACAAACAGAGCTGCAAGTTGTCCTCATTTTTCATTTAAAAAATTCTGTTTTTGTCCGCTGAATCAGGCAGCAAAAGTTGGTCTTAAAGTGAGTGAAGGTTTTGCAGCGTAATACCCAGCTGTCATGCAACCTCCACCCAATTACCTCCTCATCCCAGTCAGAAAGTCAGCTTACATACATGTAATCTGATGTACAGAAACATTTACATGATAAAAAACATATGAATTTACCACATCTATAGTCAGGAAAGCACAATGAAATCAGTTTATTGCTACTGATTTTAAAATGTGATCGTTATAATGGTTGCAGACTGTGGAAATCATATCCACATGAAGGTCACTTCCTTTCTTGCAACAGAAACAACAGATTAAAGTTCACCAACATTACTTTATGAGTAATTGTGTTCACTGTCCCCTTGTCTTTTATTTCTGTTCAGCATTAGATTGTATCTCACCACTGCAGGATTGCAGAGAATGTCGAGATCTTGACCGTCGCCTTGCCAGGAGGCAATGACTGTACTGTGTCACTTGTGAAGGCTTGTTTCTGTGAAACTGCAAGAGCAAAAGTGCAGGAAGCATCAGTTTACTGTCACCAGGCAACCACTAAGTCAGCTGCTGTTGATCAATAAGCAAGCATCGCTAATGATCTGAGTAAAGCTCTCAGTAACTCAAGTATTAAATATCTTGCCATTCCATCTGCAACACTTCAATCCCACTGCCAACTCTTATTTTTCCTTGTTTAGTTTGGATTTACCTGACAAGGCAACAGTGAACACGATCCTTATGCAGATCTGAAAAATGAGATGCACTCAGAGATCAAAAAGCAAAGCACTAAATGCTCCAAGGTCACTCAAAGATTCCTGCCGCTTCACAAAAAATGCACCTTTAAGTGAAATAAATGTTCTGTCAATCAGAGTTATGCAGCAAGCAAAAGTTGTTGCAGACTTACATTCAATTTATAAAGTTTTTTACAATCTGTTTGAATTCTTTAAACTCCAGACTTTTTTCTCCTTCGGGATGCAGACATTGTTTTGAATGTGACTACTTATCATTAACTGATATTTAAATGGGTAGATCAATGAATGAATGGCCTACTTTATGTCTGTTTCTGTGTAATCCTCTCAGTCCCCATATTCTCTCTGTCTCATCTTTTCTTACTTATGAAAGTCAAAACCCACAGCAAATGTCACCTTCCTGTCACACCTTTGTCCCTCTCCCCTCTAGTGTGAACTCCCCCAGCCTGGCAGCAGCTGTAGAAGTGTTAGCAGAGTGCTGTTAAGCTGAAGCCCAGGGAGATGTCACAACTGTACTACCGACGGACTGACAGCTCCTCATACCGGGACCGCATCCCGCTGAGAATCGTGAGGGCCGAGTCGGAGCTGTCGCCTTTGGAGAAATCCTACCTTGGAGCTGTGGAGAAGGGCGACTATGCTAGTGTCAAACAGGCCCTAGAGGTATATGTGTGTGTGTGTGTGTGTGCATAAATGCATGGAAGAGTAGATAATTTGATTGGTAAATGGATGAATGAATACAGTCACTGAAACCTTAAATTATGGATAAATGAGTGACTTGATATTGATGCCAATCTAATTGGATTGACCTACAAATGATTAATGGATGACATGTGCAGCCATGATTGCCCTCCACTCATCTCCCTCCAATCATTTCCAATAACTTTCAGGGCCTTTATTTACCTTGACAGGTGTAAAATGTTCAGTAGACACAAGACATTGCAAGTGACCAGCTGTTTGATTGTCTGACAGTAGGTGAAGGTAAAGGTTACACTACTTGTCATGTACCCCTTTCAGTGTGACATAAGTCAGAGAGGGAAGAGGGAAAAAATGTAACATGTTGGAATGAAACCTAGTACATTTCCACCTCTATGAACAGGTTTGTCTAAATTAGTCAGATTTCCACCTGCAGTGCAATCATGGCTGTTTAACATAAGCAAATCCCGTGTTCCCATGCTCATCAAAATGTCATTAAACTTCATTTTTTGTTTCCTTTTTTTTTTGATGAAGAAAACCCAAGTGGCAGATGTTACTTTTTGTGCAATGAAGACATCTTCATAGATTTAACACTGCAACTTTATAACAGTCAGACTTAGAATGGAAAATTACAAAAAAAATTAAAAGGTGTTTTCTTCTTTTTATTTCACACCTTTTTTTAAGTCAAAACTGGTGTCTGTATATCCACAATTCAACTCAACCTGACAGTTTAATTAGAGATAAAGGTATATCATGTTATTAGCGGCTTAAAGCTTTGAGCCAGCAGCATCCAGAAGAGATAACGGGTGGGCTGGCAATCTTTTTTTTTTAATCCAAACTTGTTTTTGGCTCCAACCTTGTGACTCAAGTGACATAATTTGATGCACTTTATCAGATTTCACACTGCCCCTCTGGAGCCACACCAGGCATTATAAAACTTTTATTAAATATGCAACAGCACTCTCTTCTTGGACCCACAAACACACTTTGATGTGTAAACTTGGTGGAGTTCTGCCCTTATTGATAGAACAAAGTCTCAGAGCAAATCTCTGCAGACTATGTTGCATAGTCAGATCTAAAAGATGCAAAGAGTTTACACTTCTGTTCAAAAGTCAATGTGTATACTGTGTGAATGAGCATTTTCCCCTCCAATCAATAAAATTCCTTTTAATCAACTCCCAGTGCAGCCCTAGAAACAAACACTGACTTTCAATTACAACTCTGTTTTGTCAGGAGGCAGAAATCTACTTCAAGATCAACATCAACTGCATCGACCCTCTGGGCCGCACGGCTCTGCTGATTGCCATTGAGAACGAGAACCTTGAAATCATCGAGCTCTTACTGAGCTTTAACGTCTACGTTGGTGATGCCCTGCTGCACGCCATCCGTAAGGAAGTGGTGGGAGCCGTGGAGCTGCTGCTAAATCACAAGAAGCCAAGCGGTGGCATGCAGGTGAGGAGGAGACTAATGGGGGTTGAGAGAATTTCAAATTATGAGTGCTTTATTCATGAGGTGTCAGAGCAGAAACAAAGAGCTGCTGACAAGGCTTTTTGGATGCAGAGAGAGAGAGAGAGAGAAATTAGGTTTGTAGATGTTTACTCACCCTCTTCAGAAGAAATACATTCCTGTATCATCATACTTTGGTACTTATAACCTAAATTTAATTCTGTTTGGTGCCAGTTTTTTTTTTGTAACAGGTTTGTAACAATGCACAGTTCATGTTTGTTTGTCTTAAAATTTTGAAGTAGTCATTTTTGTAATTAATTCTCAAAATGGATAACAAATAATATACCCTAGAGAACTGACAAATGAGGATGCACAGCAGCCACTGGCAGAGTGGACCATGTGTCAAATAACAAGTGGAATTCTGGATCTTCATGAGTGTGAGAGTGCTCTGTCAGCTAGTTAAATACTGGTACTTACTGTGTAGTTAAAGCTGTACGCACTGGCCTGGAGCTTTTTATACAATCCAAAATAATTGACCCAGTATTGTTGCCAACAACAAAAGCTGACACTCCAAAAAAAAAAAAGCCTGTCTTCATAAGCCTTTTTGTGTCTTTTGGATAAGAAACAGTTTTTACAGAAATAGATTTAATGAATACGCTCACTGAGAGAAAATGTGATGTATACTTTGTCCAAAGTTAGAGTATTGTTTTTTTATAATAATAATCTTGTAAGGCCTCAGTTTAAGAAAGCAACACTGCTGCTCATAAATTAAGTCTGTCTTCTGTTTAGAAATTCAATTACTGTAATCAAAAACAAATACAGCCAAATTAATTTCAGATAGGTGCCCCTTTGCACTGATTGCTCTCTAGTCAAGCAGCTTTTTTTATCTTGTTTCTGTACTGTACACATGTACTGTATGCACCGGAGCACACTCACACATGCTTCACACACTGTTCCTCTCCTCTTCCTTTCAACAGTGAAGCTGAAAAACAGGAAGAAACAGATTTTTTTAGTGTCATTGATCAGCTGAAGGGAAGATATCATTACTGTTCCCATTTTATCTTGAAAGTAGCTCTTTATATGGCTTTGGTAAAATAAAGGAAAATAGTGAGAGAATTGGAAATTGAATGAAGAAAGGAGGAAAATATAAAAGAGAGCAGAAGACATAGCTCAGGCTTGTTTGTTCATTGGATGTGGTAGAAATTTAGATGCAGAGACCATTTTCCTTTCCGAACCCCTCAACTGTGACATTCATCAGCTTCTATGTTTCCACTTTACCTTAATGCCTTATAAGATGGTTGGCATAACCATTGCATAAGTAGATTGTCAATATAAATCAGTTTGGCATTACCAAATTTACCCATGAGAAGCTCACTGATTGTATTAAAAGGCTGTCTGGGAAAAGAGCATTATATCTGCTGTGTCTTTTTCTTAGATTTATTAATGAGACT
Source organism: Acanthurus tractus (assembly GCA_029783725.1). Lineage (NCBI taxonomy): Eukaryota > Metazoa > Chordata > Actinopteri > Acanthuriformes > Acanthuridae > Acanthurus > Acanthurus tractus. The sequence goes on from JAQNCA010000006.1 coordinate 12,931,685, forward strand.
CATTTTATGCCATGCCGGAACTGTGCATGTTTGTCTATCTGTCATGCAGGCTGTCTGAATTATGTGCTTGTAATAATCTCACAAGTGTTGTGATGTATTTGTTTTCTGCCGAGGATGAGGAGCACACTCGATATCAGCTTTTTAAACAGCTTCATGTATTATCCTCCAAGTACAGATTTGCATCTGTCAGAGGCACAAACACTGGAGCTCACAGCGTTTTTCAATTAAAAAGGCATTTGGGTGCCTCTGTTTTTGTTTTGTTTTTGTTTTTTTCCATTGTCAGTCTTTTCATAATCCACCTTTTGCTCATTGTTTTCTGTGCAACCTGCATATCATATGCACATAAAGATAATTACATAAGGGGATCGCTCTCCCTCCCACATTTAACAGCATCATGCAAAGCAAGCATAATCATGCTTGCTTAAATCCACAAAGACCTGAGCTAATTTTCTGCTGTGTAATTCAAAAATAAAACTGCTCAGTGTTCCATTTTATGCCAGCTTTACTTAAACAATGTATATGCAGTTGTAGGATGACAAATGAAAATCTGCAGGACTTTGAAAAACACAAAGAAAAGGATCACTCATGGTGGTGGATTATTCATTCTAATGTGAGTAGCACATCTGCATCACACGGACAAGTGGGCTATAATTTCATTTCTTTTCTCTACTATTATCATAACTTCACAGCCTGCAATCCCACTGCTTTGTGCTTGGGCACAGGCCAAGGCTGTTTGATGTAGATTATTTGATGTCCCTCCTCCACCCACATGGAGAGCAGAGTGTATAGCTTATTAGATCACCCTCCTCTGCGAGAAGATGACTCTGAGACTCGACTCTGTGTAATTTTTTTGAGTTCCTGCTGAATTGTGACTGCCCTGAGTAAACTGCACAAGTAATTAGTGTCCACATGATAAAATGACTTTTCAGTGCAATAAGGATGATGAAACTCTTTTAGAAAATGAACCAGCCCCCTGGATAACAGTTCTTCATATTTTGATCCTGAGAGCAGTGTGGACACAGAGGTTCACTGAAACTATTTCTGTTTCCACTCAGAATAGATGACATTTGTAAAACAACCCACAGTACCGTACATCTCAGATGAACTGTCTGTCTCTTAAGGTCTTTTGTAATTAAATAAAATCTACAAATTTAGCTGCATGAGATACAAACATTGCTATAAGATAGCACACACCAAGCAACCAGAAAGGACTTGCTCATCAGCTTAGCTGTACTTTGTGTCTAGTGCTAAAACTGTTAGCACGCAAACACATTAAAACTGGACACTAAGACATTCAGCATGTTGGCATTGCTATTCTTAACATGTAAGCATGATTAGCATGAATCACCCCAGTGCTAAATATAGCCTCACAGAGACGCAGGCCTGATTCTAATGTTTTTTAGTGTATCCTAATAAACTTGAAAAGAGTTAAACAGGAGACTGTATCACCATTTGGCCAATAACAGCTCCACTGTGTAGGATTTAAGAAGATTAACTGGCAGAATATATCAGAAATAAAACACATTATATTTATGCATTTTTTTCAATAATTAATTATCACCTTATAAAAAGATTAAAAGTTATGTTTTCTTTTAAAAAGGAGCTCTTTATATCTACAGAGGAGGCAGGTCTTCTTCCACTGAGTCTGTCATGCTACATTACACCTGCATAACAACTTTTGATAAGAGAATTGAGCTGGAAGCAGTGCTGTAAATCCCATTAGTTATACTTGCATAAAGCACTCACAAGTTTTATATTTCTCATGTTTCCCTTGTCAGCTCACTTGTCAGCCTGTCACTGTGTTTTACAGTCGTTTATGTTTTCTCATCTATTAAGCTGCCATTGAAAAGCCCCCTAATGGATTAATTGCAGGCCCACTTTCAGAGGAGAATGGTTGCTTAGCATATTGTCAGTTTAGTCAGTATGACTATGTAGGCACAAACTCTTGTTAGGAAGTATGGGTTTATGTGCTGTGTGCATAAACTGCAGTGCAAAAGAAACGGTAGGCCTCTGTAACGACTCTGGTAAGGCTTGGACTCAGGTGCAGAGAAAAACACAGGAAACTGAGTGAGGTTCCAAATAAAAATCACTGTCTTTACTAATGTTCAGCAAAATACAAACAAGGTATCCAAAAAGGCTAACTAAAACAGACAGGAAAAAAGGCAAAGTCTCAGAATTCAAAGAAAACAGACAACGTTCAAAAAATCACGAAGAAAACACACAGCAAATCCAAGAAGGTCTGGTCACGGTGGAAACAAAATCAATCTGGCAAAGGCAAGAGGAGCTGGTGGGTATATATATATAGACAGGGATGGTAATAGGGTAACCAGGGGCAGGTGAGTGAGTGGCTGCAGGTGTGTTTGATGAAAGGCGGGTCAACTCAGGAAACTGAAATGACACAAGAGGTTAACACTACAAAATAAAACAGGAAACAGCATGAAGAAAATCCAGAATGGTACAGCCTCACTGCTGAAAATCGAATTAAAATCCCAATTTTAACATGTGACATAGTTTAACAGCAAAGTAAACATAATAGCATAGGAATGTGTAACTAAAAAAACAAACAAAAACATAAAAATAAACTCTGCAGAGACCACAAAACAGAGTTAAACTTCATTTTTTAGTCACTGCACTCTGCCTTGCAGATGCTCCAATATCTTGGCAATGTTAATGTTTGAAGCACACAGTAGATAAATCAAATAACAGAAACAAAACTTTTGATTTATTCATAGACTGAATAAAATGTGTAAATAACACATTTGATTTAACACACAGGTTTCAGAAGAGTCATTTTGTTGACTTCTTGTGCACTCTTTTAGTAAAGTTGCCAGCACAGGAAGATGTTTTTCAATCAATTTAATAAATTAATAAATAAATGTTTTGTTTTTTTTAGATAAATTTACAAAAGACATCAAAATGACAAACATGTACAAAAGGTCAAGTGCTACAACTTAAGTAAATGAGATGAATTGAGGCGTAGCAGACAGGTAGCAACTTGCTGTCACTCAAAGACGCCAAGTCCTTATTTATGCATAACTTTAAGCTTTTACATAATTTAAACAAGTAAATTATATTTAGGATACTTAGGGTTTTATTTGAACCGAAAAAAACACATTCTGATTGTTGACACTGAGGGTATAAATTAAGAAATTTTCTAAATTTTATCTTTTACAAACTTCAAAACCTTTTTTTCTACTTGCTTAGATGTGCAGTGACAGTATGGAGGGGACCTGCTATGTAAAGCTACCAGCCCTCATGATTTTAACATGACAAAACAACAAATTGTTATTATTATCCCAATCTGTCTTCTGTTTGCGTTAAGTCTCTGTCTTCACCTTTAGCATGTTTATTTTCCAACCATCCCCTGACTTTCCTTCCTCTCCTCTGCTTTTCCCTCACCACAGAATCAGATAATAAGCCTTCAATTATAAGTGGAAAGGGCCGGCTTATTTCTCTGCAGCCGGCAGCCACGGATTCCCACTGAATGACATGGGAATAGAAAAAGGGTTTAGCTCACATGGGTGATAAGATGGATAGTTGGAATGAGTTTCTTTCCAAGCATAATGATTTCCTCTGCAATATGTGAAATGCATTATACTATACTGTGGCGTTTACGTTTTGTGGTTTTGCCATCAGTGGCATCTCTGCCTTTGATCAAGGTCATTAACTGTTTGCTTGTATTTTAACAGTTTCTATTACAACTTAGACGTCTAATGATTTTTCTGTTTTTAATCCTGCTTATTATTTGACTTCACTGGAAAGACCCTTAGACTGCACTCTGCAGCTTTCAGGCTCTCTGTTTAAACTAACAAATCACTTCTCCTTTGCAGTGAACCTGTCAGTTAAACCTGAC
>JAQNCA010000006.1:12947115-12960465 GCA_029783725.1 Acanthurus tractus
AATTTGCAGTTTCTTAGTGTTGTTAATAAAATAACCAGATATTAAAACATCTTTTACATTTTTTTATCTTTTGTGCTTTGGATCAGTCAGTGGAGTTTTAATGGCCATGCCAGCTAGGACTGCCTTAACTCCCACTCACCTAAAGCTACCCATGCAGACAAATGAATGGGAGTTTTATTCACACAGCCCTGGGCAGGCTACACAAAATAACTACATATTATTTCAACAGACAACTACCTGCTCAACAGAAACAATCAGTATCCATGATATGAGGAGATTTATTGGATGGTTGATCAAACAAACAATCTCTGTATTTCTAGGATTCATTTGGGCAGAGATCAAACAGATGTGGGATGGCGGTTTTCAAGACTACGTTCACGACTGGTGGAACCTGATGGACTTTGTTATGAACTCGCTATACCTGGCAACCATCTCCCTCAAGATTGTAGCCTACACTAAGGTAAACAGTTATCCATGAGAAGCAGAAGAACAAACCAGCGTAGCACAACTTCCATGTGACCTAACTTTATTTGTCGGCCGTCCTTTGTCCTGTGCAGTACAGCGGTAGTAAACCCAGGAACCAGTGGGAGATGTGGCACCCGACACTAGTAGCTGAGGCTGTGTTTGCCATCGCAAACATTTTCAGCTCCCTGCGCCTCATTTCCCTGTTCACAGCCAACTCACATCTGGGGCCGCTGCAGATCTCTCTTGGGAGAATGCTGCTGGACATCCTGAAGTTCCTCTTCATTTACTGTCTGGTAAACACACAGATGTTAGCACACAGGGGGGGAAATACAAATATGCACACAGTAAAGTGCAGAAAATATGACAAAGAAAACATTCTGGCTTAAACAATTGCATCCACCTCATACACTCTCTTCTCTTTTTTTCTCCAGGTCCTGCTGGCCTTTGCTAACGGGCTGAACCAGCTGTACTTTTATTATGAAACCAAGGCTTCAGATGAGAAGGGCAAATGCAAAGGCATCCGCTGTGTGGAGCAGAACAACGCTTTCTCTACGTGAGTTCACATTTATCCAAATTTGCCTGCAAATGTAGTGTAGATGTATGATGTTGTGAAATCATGTGGCAAAAGAAGAGAACAGTTGTGTGCCGGAGTGTGTTGCCTTTACTTGTCGAAAATGTGTGTAAACTCAAAAGTTTGAAGCTGCTGATACAAACCAGTGTTTAAGCTGATTTCATCAGCTCGTTTTTCTCCATCTATGTGGGAAGTCCTTGAAATGTTCAAACAACAATGACAATCAATGCTGTTTGTCTGATTCACATGTGTCTGTATGAATTTGCAGGTTATTTGAGACCCTGCAGTCTCTCTTCTGGTCCATCTTTGGTCTGATCAGCCTGTACGTGACCAACGTGGATGCAGACCATCAGTTCACAGAGTTTGTCGGCGCCACCATGTTCGGCACCTACAACATCATCTCGCTGGTGGTGCTGCTCAACATGCTCATAGCCATGATGAACAACTCGTACCAGCACATTGCTGTGAGCGCGAATCAAAACTACTGAAGACAAAAAGCCACATTAACAATGCAGAATGTTTGTTTAGTGTGCTTCATGTGCTCTGTTTTTGGTTTCAGGACCATGCGGACATTGAGTGGAAGTTTGCCCGGACAAAGCTGTGGATGAGTTACTTCGAGGAAGGAGCCACTCTGCCTTCCCCGTTCAACATCATCCCCAGCCCCAAATCAGTCTGGTACCTCATGTGCTGGATCAAGAGGCAAGCATGCAAGAGGACAGAGTCCAAGCGGCCCGAAACTTTTGGAACTCTTGGAGTAAGTTGAGTGTTGAACACTTTAACACTGGTTTTGCAGATAAAAAAAAAAAAAGGAGCATCCATTTTGTTTTTGATCAGTGAACTATAAAACAATAAAGAGGAAATGCATATGTACTAATGAGATAATAAACACCTAATTTCAGATCTATTCATTTTTCTTGCAACCCTCCAGTGTTTTCTGTTGGTTTTGCTGTCAGATGTTCTGTAAGAGCTGGAACAATCGCGTAGCTGGCAGAAAAAGTTTTAAAAAACTGTATGTTTGTTGTTAAAAAAAATTCTCTGCCTACCAAATGTCTGAATTTTGTCTTTTTGTCACACAAAAATAAGCCTGCCGCATTCAAAAACGGGCTTATCTGTGGAAATTGAGAATTTGGCAAATAAGGAAACTGGATATCATGCAGCAGGGATCCAGTTTATAAGCCGGAGGGTTAAGTAGTTGTCTAATAATTTGGCCCTAGATTTCTCAGATTTTCATAAAAACCATGTGTAGTGAGAGTTTGTAGTGTTATGAGTGCAAGACAAGCCTTTTGACTGTTTTATGTTTTGGCTCTCTGGGTCCACATGCAGTGAGACCCACAGACACACTAGGTCAATACAAATGTGTGATTCAGTAAATAAAAAACACTAAATGTGCTTTTTCTCTCTCCTTCCTCTCCTTCTGTAACTCGACCTCTCTGGCATCTGTTGCCTGTGTAGAGACGAGCAGCTGAGAACCTGAGGATAAACCATCAGTATCAGGTAAATGTAGCCTCTTTTAAAATGTGCCTAAGATGATTACTGCCCTCTGCTTGTGTGTGAGAGAGAGTGAATGAGTGACAGAGCACACACTCTGCTCTCTGACTGCCTCTCTACACTTCTGCCGAATCTTTAAAAGAATGCTATTCACAGTCTCTTATACAATAATGGGCCTGACAATGACACTCAATGGGATGCTCATCATCACAGTCTGTAATTTTCTATTTCTTCATATCTGCAGGTGGTTGTTGTATCATTTTTTCATAGGAAATGAAGCTTGAAATGTCTTTTCCTGTGTGTGTTTCTTTCCTGACTCATTGACTGAGTTTTGCATTGTATTGTAAAGCAACACTCTTTAAAAGTGCTCAAAAGCTCCTTTTTTTGCACTGATGTAGGAGGTGCTAAGAAACTTGGTGAAACGTTATGTGGCTGCAATGATCAGAGATGCCAAGACTGAGGAAGGCCTGACTGAAGAGAACTTCAAGGTATTCACAGATCCCACAGGGCAAGGAATAAAGACAATAAGCAGATATAATGAATATTTCTATATTAACAATAGATCACATGACTGCATTTATGAAACATTAGTAGCTCGTATTGACGAACCACAGTAAATTATCATCAGAGTCTGCAGTCTGAGCTCATTCTTCTGTTTTTTCAGCCCAAAGCTACGGAGTTTTGATTTACTTTCACTGCTAAACTGAGCTCAGAATGGTGTAAATATTGAACTATGAGTCATCAACTGGAAACAAACAACTCCAAATGAATTTTAATATATCCCATTTAACTGCTGGATGTGTATAAAGGCAAACAGACTAAGAGGTTCATCGCATAGAGTGATAGTGTGTCAGTGTTGGGCTTACAGCTTGTTTACACTACCCCCAAGTGGCCAAAGATATTAGTTACTTCAGGTTCCGAGATGATTGAGTTGTGATTTTCAGATTTGTTCTCAGCAATAAAAATTTAGATTTTACAACAACATAAAAAGAGTTGAATCAGCCATCTTTTAGCGGTGAGGACTCAGCTGTGTCAGCTGTGATTTGAGTCATCCAAGACTTGTAGTTGCCCAAAAATGTTACAATATAACAATATTAACAAAGTCACAACCTAAATATTCTGGTTTGCTTTGTGGGAAAAACAGTGTGCTGTAATATTGTTTTTGATGCAATGTATCCACTTCGTTTTGGCAGAGTTAGAACCGATTCTCTGTGTCGCTCTGCGGGCACAAACAGCTGGACTAAAAAAAAGGCATTAAAGGGCATTAGTAAATTAATTAGGTAAGCTCACTTTTAATTTCCTTTTCCAGGAGCTGAAACAAGACATCTCCAGTTTTCGCTATGAAGTGTTAGGCATGATGAAGACAGGGAAACCTGCTCTACAGGGGCCGAAGGCCGGTAGCAGCTCAGTGGACTCAGCTTACTGCAGCTCTCCACTCGAGGCTTCTTCCTGCCCTCAGAGCAGCCAGGTGAAAAGCAAACTCAACCGCTTCAAGATCATCACATCCATCCTCAAGCAGGGCACTTCTACAGCTTCACCCAGGCCGCCTGAAGCCTCCAACGGACTACCTAACGGACTCTTATCCCCAGTCCCCGATGAGAGCTCCGGTGAAAAGCCAAGTCAGAGGAGAAATCAACCCAAAGATATCACTGACACGGGTTTGTTTCAGAAACGCCACTGGAGCGGCGGTGGAGACGCATCAGGTGCCGGAGAGATTTCCAGAGAGATGTACTCTCTGTCAGAGGAAGCAGGGGAGTCTGGGGGCTCAGACACAGAGGGGCAGGACAAAGAGCACAAGGCAAGAGCTAAGGAAGAGAAAGGACTCCTGGAGACAGAAAAGCAGGAGGAAACTGCATTAAATGAGGCCACGAATGAAAATAGAGAGGTTTCAAACACCAACAACAGCTTGGAGGAAGGTGAAAAAATAGAAACGGAAGAAAAGGACAAGGATAAAGAGAGTTTACCCTGCAGTGACTCAGAAGCTGATGGATGTCTGTCTGGGTCGTCTAGAGAAGATGCATTAGACATCAGTATAACTGAAGGGCAAGTGCTGCTGGACTGAGGACAGAGAGACTGACAATCATTGAGAGCTTCGAGTGAAGTCGTTTGATTTGCAGAGTCTAACTTTTCCAGTTATTAATAAACTGATGATCAAATTTGATCTTTGGAGACTCAGGGAGGCCTTTGGTTTAAGTGTTTTAACTGTTATATCAGCAGTGGAGATGCAACAAAACGTAAACGGAGCTCTGTGTGAGCATCGCAAGGATTTCAACTTTAGGAGCAAGTCATTTCACCTGATTTCATCCCGACAAATAACCAGTTGTTAATTATTTACTGAAACTGATAACTCTCTCTTTTTTAAACCTCCTCTCTCTCCTTTCCCTTGTCTGACACGTTCCTTTCTTTTCAACTTACCCAGCCTTCACCCTTTTCTTTCCCCCATCAACCTCTCTCTACCTCTCTCCCTTTTCTGTTTATCTCTATACTACTAAACTCTTTACATCCTTATCTTACTAGAGCAATAGATATGTTGTGTTTTAGACCCGACTTTCTGCCTTACTGTCTGTTTCTGCACTTTGCACACTTTGGCATCACAGTATCTCAAAGATTCGTCGAGCTCTGATCGTGCAACAACAACTCTGTCAACGTTTTTTTTCTATGCAAAAAAACCAGGGATTGTGATTCTCATCGCTCCGAGGAGGAGATCGGTACATTCAGTGGTGACAGTTTATGATTGTGTAAGTTGGAGCGTGGCAGACCGCCAATCAGAGAATAGCAGGAGATGTATGGACACAGCCTATCAACCATTTAAAGCAACATATTATTCATGTTTTATCACTCCTGCATAATAAACTAGTTATTTTGAACAAAACTATTGTTTTTAACTGGTACCTTTGGATGTCAGTGTTAGTTTGAATGAATTATGTTATGGAAATTAAAACAAAGATCGAGAATAAACAAAAATATAGACCCTTTGATATTTTTTTCTTTTGTTCAGTGCGGATTTCAGATGAATACATGCACAAACGGAATGCTTAAACACCGCCATGCTGTCATGCCGAGCCAGCGCAGAGTTGCATTTTGAAGTTTATCTCATTTGAGGAGTTAACTTTTTTCACTGACAGTGCTTTACTTTTGATAGAAGTTTGCTAAACAGCATTGATGTTTTTCTGAGTCCTTTGTAGTCACTCATTCACGGAAGGCTCATTGATTCTGAGTAATTCAAAAGGATGGTTTTGAAAAAAAAAACTTAAGTTGGTGAGAATGTTGTTGAAAAGATTCACAGCCCCTTTGGATTTAATTGAAGGAGTAGTTTGAGCTCTTTTAAGTCCTGAAATAATAATAACAGTTACACAACTTTTTGTCAGGTCATGTTAATCCATTAACTGCCACTGAAAATAATACATTCACACAAGGATCTTAATGGGTTTTCAGATAACATGTGCCTTATGCATTTAAATTGGATTTTCTAGTTAATAATCTAAAACATATGCTTTCATTTGAAAACATGTAAAACAAATGACAAATTCTCCATGGGCATGGACTGCACTGGCCAAGTGAATTGTGTGTAATAACATAATAATATATCAAATTTAAATTAGTTTACAGTGTTATTTAGTCATTTTTTGTTAAAGTTACCAACCCTAGACATGCCTTTATTGTGAGATCTCACATCTTACAGTTAAATTTAACATGCAGAGTTAAATAAAGTTAAAACATCAGATGAGGTAACAATATATATATATATGTAAGTGTCTGACAGCTTCCATTCATCCATCTTGTTATTTTGAAAGGAAGTTTAAATATGTTAATCCCAGAGAGGGTGTGCCATATAATCAATGCATTATTGCTGTTAAACCAAGCACAGTAGTACTGGATCCTTTCAGGAAGTGTCTCCCTTCTTTCTTCAACAACAATCCATTAACAGCTGAAAAGTCCTGCCATTACTTTCAATAGTCAGTGCAGCAAATCCAAGGTGAGAGAAAATGTGTTATTTATCTGCCAACACCTTTCTCCCACTGCAGCAACGCGTCTGATACTGCTGTCTCTAAAAGTCTAGTTTTAGTTTTATAAGTAACATGAGTTTGTGAGTTATTAACTCACATTTCACCCAGCTGTTCAACCAAGCCAGCCAAAACATTCTTTATTAGTATCTGTAACTGAAAAAAGATGTAAGCAAAGACAAAGATGCAGTTGTCTTCTTTCAAAGACTGTATGATGAAGTGCAAGCAGAAGAAGACAAAGAAGAAAGAGAAAAAATAGGGAGAAGAAGAAGAAGAAGAAAAGGAAAAGAAGAGGGGGATGAAGAAGAGGAAGTGTCCTGGAGTTTGAGACAGAACACTGTTCAAAAGCTGATGTCTGGAAACTGCGGCTTGTGTTCTCAGATCACACATTTTTGTTTTCTCTGAACTGCTTTCTGTCGCTTTCCTATTTGTACTTCTTGGTGGCCTGTAATTTCTGTCAGCCAACGACTGATCAAGCAAGTGAAAAAGAGATGAAATATTCAACAGATGATGAAACTGAGCTCCATGTGTGATCAAAAGGCAGTGCTGTAATGCTCCTGGGTTTGTGATGCATTTTCCAACTGCACTGAACCAGTCTGTCATAAATGCAGAGGCACATAAAGAAAAAAAAGCATCCAAACTAGTTGATAATCTGATAAACGCTCACAGTCTCACACTTGAAATGCTTAAATGCTTTTTGTACAGTAATTTTAATGGAATGCTGCTTATTAGTTTACATTCAGATGTGTGTCTTTCATTCAGGACTGATAAGTTCTGAACCTCAGGTTTCCTCTTTTATCATTGCTTCCACATGTATGAAAATAAATCTATTTCACCTCTTTGTCCTTCATGAAACATTTAAACTTGTAGTAGATGTTATGTTGATGATAAAATGTACTAATTTTTAAAAATAGAATGAAATCAGATTCCAGAAATTTATGATCAAAGTGAGCCGATATGATCTTGTTGTTGTGTCTGATTTTATTTTCTTTATATTTTAAGGGATTCATCAGACAGTTTGTGGATTATCTAGCTGGGCAAGCAGAGCCATTGAGTTTTGTCCTACAAAAAGACAAAATAAGAAAATATCCTCCTCTTAACCTATACATCTTTCAAAACAAAAATCACCAAATGGAAAATGTTGTTGTTTCTGTTTTTTGAAAACTTAATGTTTTCAACAGTGCAGAAGCCTCCCATGACTGTACTGGCAAGTTCTTCCCACTAGGGGGAGATGTCATTATAGGATGGATTTTTCTCCCTATCTTCCTTTTTCTATTACCTGCAAGCAGTGAAGGAAACATGAAGAAAATCAGTAGCTGGTCAGGTTTTATTCATAAATGCCAAGAAAGCATCACAGACAGGAAGTTGTCTCTAGCAGCTCAACCTCCTGCACGATGCTGTCCTCCCTGGGATCAGATCAGAGGGATCATGTGAGATCATAAAGAGTAAGCAGATGTGGTTTTAGCATACTATGCTGATCACATACTGTTTATTATTTCTGAACAAGAGAAATCCCCCTAATTTATATTTTAATGCATAACATGCATATATGCATTTATTACATAAGAAGTGAAACATTTACGTATACCTGCGCATTCTCTGTCTTTAGTCATGATTAAATTTAGCTCTTAATGCAATAAAATAACACCTAGGGACTGCTGACCCACATGTTACTCGCTTATGAGCTAAACTACCTGGTCAAGCCAAGACAGTTCATGATGGATTTTCCCCCTTTGAAGCTGTATCCCATCTGGCTTTGACACAAGGAGTCAGAGACAGCTTCAGGGGAAAGTTGGGACCGGGAAAGAGTTGAGATGATGAGCGATGAACATGACAGCAGGGAGGATGATGAGAAAAGAGGAGGCAGAGAACAGAAATTCAGGGGAGGGGAGGCTGGTGGAAATGATGAATCCATGTCCTTTAAGTTCTGAGGAGGAGAGTGGTCTCCCAGGGGACGGATGATAAGAAATACAGTCAGGCTCCAACAAGCAAAGTGTTAACCTGTCGTAAAAAACAGATTAATTTCCATAACACTCTGGGTTTGATTTACAGCCTTGGTTTGAAGCCTATCAAAAGCATTTCTGCCAATTTAAAATCAAATTAGTTGCCAAATGCCCTAAGGACACATTTGAGGGATGTGTTTACCGCCTGCGTGTGTGGGTGCTGAGGTGTTAACTTGCAGTAGACATTTGCTTTTTAATCTCTTAACATGAATTTACTTGTTTCTTCTTATTCCAACAAGGAGTGGAACTTGCAAGTGTGTTCCCCTCTTCAGATAATCAGCGATCTTAAATGCATAGCTGTCTATCAAACTTTCAAAGGTCAAGCCAAAGCTGACGGAAATGTCATTTTGAAGTGTGGAGCAGTGAGAAAGAGTTAGAGGGTGTCCTCGGTGCTCTGGGATGTGATGGTGGCAAATCTATTCATGAGAAGTACATGTGAAACAGCATGAGGGAGGGGGAGACAATGAGCTCCTGCTCGAATCAGAGCTGGGGGAGGATTTTTGACTGGAGAGAAGGGTGTGTGTGTGTGTGTGCGGGTGAGATCCAGATGAACAGCATGGAAAGGACAGGGATGGAGTAAAAAAAAAAAAAAAAAAGAAGGGTGGGTGGGTACGGGTGTGTGCTCGAGTGAGAGACTTGTTGGTATAAAAGCTCCCTCTCTCCAACTCACACTCCCATATCTCCTGTGTATTTTTTGGGGGGGTGAGTTTAAGTGTGTATGTGTGTGTGTGTGTGTTTGTATACCCTTGCAGTACAGAGGACCGTTAACTCCCCAGGATGCATCAGCTGCTAGTGGTGACCTTAGTGCTGGTGGCACTCTGCTCTCTAGGGAGCGTGGATTCTTCAGCTTATGACAAGATAGTCAGCCACAGCCGCATTCGGGCAAGGAAGGAAGGGTAAGGAGATGGGAGATGGGGGATGTAGGGGGGAGGAACAGAGAGATGTAAGGATGTGTGAGGAGAATTAGAGGAGAGGAGTGCAAAGTTTAAAGAAAGTTAGTGGCTTTTTTGCTTTAATTTGTCTTAAGATATGAAAAAATAAATTGCATGATTAGCAACAGGCAGGCAGATATGTACTTATGTGACACGCTGTGTGTATCAGATTTTATGTTTGTGTTTTATTCTAAGGTGGTTTTAAATCACACAGAGCAATCAATGATGATTTGAGAGACAGATGAATTATTGATGAAAATATTGATTTAAGCCAAAAGTGGAAAATTCAATGATGTCTCTCACATTCAGTCACTCCTCTACTGTAAATGATGGGACAAATTTGATGCTTGAAATTGACTGAAATTTTTCATTTCCTTTATCATTTAGTCAAGAAATTATGATTAGACAAAATATGGATTAAAAGAATAAACCCCCACATGATTATTTTTGATTATTTTGTTAATAATCAGGGTTTTGTTTTTACCTGTGTCATACCCCCACTTTACTACCCTCACTCCTTATCCTCACATCGTTTTTCTGTCTTCACCTTCCCCTGCCTGTCTCTCCTTCCCTCTTCCACCTTCATGCGATCCTGAATCCTGTCTAATCTGCCCCTCCTCCCACCCCAGCCCCTCACTTACTTTATCACTCCATCATCACCAACCTCTCCTTCCTTCTCTTGCAGGCCCAATGTGTGCGCTCTACAGCAGGTCATGGGCACTAAAAAGAAGTACTTCAGCACGTGTAGGAACTGGTACAAGGGCTCCATCTGTGGCAAGAAGGCGTAAGTCTTCAGCAAAACACACATGCTTTGTTTATTCACTTATATTCAATTGCACAGACCCCAAAACTGACTTGGCCAAAGTGCAAACCATTGTAACTTCGACTTACCCTGACTGCGGTATTTCAGTAATGTAAAGTACTTGAAGCACCTGTTTCTGTGGATGGATTCAACCCCTGCTGACCTCTTACTGAGTAAACTCTTTATTATGGTTCAAATGGTACAGGTGAGCCCTGTTTGACCCCAGTTCTTTGGATCCTGAGGCTCTATCTGTCTGGACTCACTTGAACATGAAGTTGTCTAAATTTCCTTTCTGAACCTTTACAAAAAAGATACAGACACTCACTAAAGATGTTTTTTAAAGATAGAAGCTAAAAAGACCGAAGCTGCAGCTCATCATTCTGGTTTTTAGTTTCCTAACCTGGAATTCTTACATATACAGAATATCTATATTTATCTTTCTCTCTTTGTCCTCATCAGTCTTTCCTCCCCTCTCATGTCTGGGCATGTTGTGTAGCCTGCAGGCCCGGACTTCACTCTACTGTGGGCCTGTCGATGTTGTAAACTCTTTTAACACTGAATAATGCCCCACCTCCCCTCTGACACCTTTGAGGTATACACGTTAGGGTGTTTAGTGCTCAGTGTTTGTGCAGTTGAGTGGAAAGAAGAATATACTGCAGCTCTAGTTTCACCAGATTTAACCTCTTAGAATAAAGGATTGGAGGTTGATTTGAGTCACTAAGGGAACTTTAGCAGAACCAGTTAAAGTGGAGAGTTTTGTATTACACGGTGAGAGTAAGAGCTGTTTTTAGGATTAAGTGATAAAATATAGAAAAATCTTTTTCTTTTTGCTGGTTGAGAAAAGCCAATTTTGAAGATTTCATTAAGATAAAAGAGCAGAATGCCTCAATGTTTTTTTGTTTTTTTTTACTTATGCAGGAAATACTGTAATATTAGAGGTGATGTTGTGCCATGATGTGTAGAATAAGTAAATATTTAAGTAAAGATATGAAAAAAAGTATAGTATATGAAATCCACTGATGGAGTGCAGGGCTCAGCTGGAGGTGTTTGCTGCATAAAAGCTGAACACTCTGTTTTATATGCATTTAGAAAAGCACACACACGCACACACACGCACACACACACACACACACACCATCTCTCAATCATGCAATCAGCTGTAACACCTGCTTCTGTGTTGGAACAAACGAGATGAGAGAGGCAACAGATAAAAGGGCAAATGAGTTCAGATGTGAACAATTTTTGCCCAAGGATGGATCATTCTGAGATAACATAACAAGGACACACCCAGCAATTGCAAAAAAAAAGACAAGATGATATCACATGAGGGTTTAGCAGGAAGAACGAGAGGGTTTCTGAAATGGTAAACAAATTTAATTGTTCTATATGCTGCCTTCAATAAAGATAAAACATCTTTTGCAATTTCAATCAAAATTTCACTTGATAAAATAAGTCATGTTTGAAGGCATTTATTAAGTTAACATAGAGCTGACTAAGTAAGGTATAAAATGATTCAATTTGACAAGACATACTTGAAATGTATCAATGCATAAAATAATTGAGACTTTAAAGATAAAATGTCTGTTTCAGAAACATCCAACAAGCAAACAAAGTTTAATTGTTAAGAAAACACAGATCCAGCTTTTAGTAAACAGTATATACAAACAAGGAAATTCACTGCACTATCAGCATTAAAAATGTAAGGCAAGTGAACATTAGTATGTGAAAAATCAAAGTAATAACAGCAGAATTAGACAAAAGAAATTAGCAAAGCCAGATAAAGCCTTGCCTTTGTCTCTCCTTCTGTCTGTGGTCACAGTGAGGACATTGTTCAGCGGCAGTGAAGGAAATCCACCCAGCTGTGGTTATGTCTGAGTTGGATTTGGTGCTGATGACAGATTAGGTGAGGTTTTTTTGAGTCTACAGTATGGTAATGTCATGGCATGCCGGTGTACAAAAAAGGGTGTGTTTAAACGAGCACTGAGGGCGAAGCAGTTGAAGTAATACCTGGACTGAATGCCTTAGAAACCACTATTACAAACAGCAAACTACGTTGCTGTGAAATCAGTACTGTTGTGTTCCTGTTATTATCTACACTGTGTGGAGATTTTTTAAGGTCTTTATTTCCATGAAGTTCTCTTGAGACAATGTTGCTGGAGGTTCAGGTGGAAACAATTTCCTTTCAGGTGATGGACAGTACATGCCTGGGGCAGAAGACAAATGCTTAAGATCAGGTTTATTTGTATCTAAATCATAAAAAATTTAGCAACGTGGTAAAGTATTGGCACCTACAGTTCTACAGTAGGTCCATATCTGTGTGTTAAAAAAGTAGGAAATGCTGGCACAGTGTTCAGGAAGCCACTGGCACTGAATTAAAATAAATCTACTGGATGAGGACACGAGAGACTGTTGATTGTTGATTACATAACAGGAAAAAACTGTAATGTTTTTATCGAATGCTGGGCAACTCCACCTAGTGTGTCTGTACGGGGTACAGTGTGTGTGTGTGTGTGTGTGTGCATGTGTGTGGGTGTGTGTGCGTGTGTGTGTGCACTCATGCCCCGTGTTTGCACATCTGTTCATCTGGAAGCCACATTGGGCAAGTTCATGTAGCGACTCTGCCAGAGGACCGGCTGCAGTGTGTTGGCTGTCTCTGGTCTATCTTGCATCCATTATCCTGACAGAGCGCAGCCAGGGAGCAATGACTTCATACCTTCCTGACAGCCAGCTGTGCAAGGATATTTATGCATTTTACATTATGATGATTAGTGAGGGAGCACAGAGGGATTGTCGAATAGGCGACATGGTTATGTACACCAAATCAGCAAATTTACAAGTTTTAGTGTAAATTCTTGATTTAATTTTATTTTTACAACAACACAAATATTGATTAAAGTAGTGAGCGAGGGATTGTCAAAATATGAGTTATTTAAGGAAGTTAAAGGGAGAAAGTGAGTGATGTTGCTTCCTGTGTGTGTGTGTGTGTGTGTGTGTGTGTGTGTGTGTGTGTGTGTGTGTGTGTTTGAAGTGTGCTATAAAGGGAGTGATTTGTTCTTGCAAAATATATATCACTACTGTTAATTTT
>JAQNCA010000006.1:12960565-12976410 GCA_029783725.1 Acanthurus tractus
GTGTGTGTGTGTGTTTGAAGTGTGCTATAAAGGGAGTGATTTGTTCTTGCAAAATATATATCACTACTGTTAATTTTTTTTGGAAAGGAGAGCAAAGAGTTATTTGTTTTGGACGTGAGCTCTGCAGAGAAAACGCTGAGCTCATATAGAAACATAAAGTATCTCCATGGGAAAACAGAAAGCAGGAAACCCTATAACACTTGGCCCAAATGCAAGGAATGTGTAATAAGCCCCGAGCAAACCTCTCTAAGCAAACCACTTCAGCAAACACATCGATGGAACCCACCAAGTGTTTTTGGTCAAGCACTAATTAAACTTATTCCAGCGTTCAGTGACTCTGTGACTGTTTCTGTTATGGGTCCATGTTGCGTGTCCAGAGTTGACTTTTTGCTTGTTTGTTTACATCCTGGAACTCCTGTGTTAGCTTGGGATGAGTCCCAATCAAATTCCTGCCCTGTTTATCACCTGTGGTTCATTTTCAGTAAAACTCCTTTCCTCCAATAAAGCTAAATTTTGCAGACTTGTGACTTGCACTATCAGTCTTTTCACATCTCATTCTGCCATATTGCATTAATAAAAGGGCCACTTCTGTCCCCTGTAAGCCATACTGTTTGACTGATTTGGAACATGCAGCTGCACATGCATCGCTCCTTAGGTGTGCTTCATGTTAGCAGGCCCTCTCAGCTTCCTGCCAGGATGTTTCTACTTCTTTCAGCTCTGTTTTCACAAAATGTTCTTAAGCTGTCCCTTCCAAACCAGATCCAAATCTATACCATGAGCGCAAAATGTCGACTGTATATCAAGATTTAGTTTTTCTTGGACACTTCCTTTGGTAGATAGATTAACAGCCATGCAAAAAAGTTGGGAGGCATGCAACAGACTCCTGCGTCTGTTTTTCATATAACATACCCATATCTACACCAATATCTGTATGAATATATACTGTAAAGCTCTGATTTCCTCAGGAATGTGGTAGCTGTGAGTCTCCATAAAGTTCCTGAGATTATGCTGTTGGATTGATTAATATGGCAGCCTCTGAAAGCTGTACTCTTTACATATTTTATTCAACAATCCTTTTGAAGAAAAAAGAATAGTTAAAAATTTTAGTCCAGAGGGCTGCACACTGATCTCTGTTTTTAATTTGCTGGGTTTCTTGCTGTTGCATACACTTAAAGCAGGTGTTTTGAATGGACTAGTCATTCCTCCTGATTCCAGTCCAGCTATTCTCAGTGATTTGCCGACTGAGAGTTGTGCACTTTCTGGCAGTTTCCCTGCAGAAATGATTAATGTGCCATTTTCATGTAAATGAATTTTCTGCCTTTTTTCATTCTGCTTGACTTGCTTGACTTTTCTTTTTTGATGTTTTACTGCCGTTTCTTCTGCTTTGACTTTCAAATGTGCTTTGCCCAATTATGGATTTGTTATTTGGTGAGTAAGAGTCCCTCTTTGAAATATAAGCACTCATTACTCTCTATCATCTAAGGGGGAGGATGTTATTCTTCCTCCCAGATGTCACTTCACATCAAATTTCTGTTGTGTTCTCAACTTGTGTCCTGGCCATACTGCATCTTCCTGCAATTTTTTTTCTATTTTGCTGTTTCTGAAGACAGCAAACCATTGCATTGTACAGCTCTCTGAATGTATGTCTTCTTACACCATGCAAATTATTATTTACACTTGAATGAAAATCAATAATCAGTGTTTTTCAAGATCAGCTACTAAATTACTCACAAGTCGAACACGCTTGTGCTTTTTTAAAGTGTGGTCCTTTATGAGTGCTGTCCTGGGTACATGAAGCTGGAGGGTATGAGAGGATGCCCTGCAGGTCAGTTCAACTCACTACAACACTGTCTGGCTTGTTAAGTAATCTAGTTTATTGCACAGGTGTGGTTGTTTTCAAAGAAAAGTCTACATTTTGATTAATTGGTACGTTGAACTAGTCTGTTTCTGAGAACAATTCCACTGCTTTTCCCAACAGTGGCTCCCATTGACCATGTGTATGGTACACTGGGGCTTGTAAAGGCAACAACCACACAGCAATACGCCGACATGTCAAAGCTGAGAGAGGAAATCGAAGGCAAAGGTTCCTTCACAATGTTTGCACCAAGCAATGAAGCCTGGGATCAGGTGGACCCTGTGAGTAGATACAGGAGGAACTTTTAAAGGTAAAATTCAACAGCAATCATTTACTGCCTCTTAACTTCAGCTGTGATTTCCTCAGGAAGCACGAGCTGCACTGGAGAGCAACGTGAATATTGAGCTGATCAATGCTCTTCACTTCCACATGGTGAACCACCGCCTGCTGACCAAAGACATGAAGAATGACATGTCTGTCTCTTCCATGTACAATAATTTGGGGCTCTACATTAACCACTATGCAAATGGGGTCAGTCTGCACACAGTCCAGTATAGCACAACTTTGCATGAATCATTGTGTTTATACAAACTTCTGAACCAAATTATGATTTTGAATTTATGTCATAATCATTCTCTGTAAAGATTGTGACAGTAAACTGTGCCAGGATCATCCATGGTAACCAGGTGGCCACAAACGGTGTGGTTCATGTCATCGATCGGGTTATCAGTTCTGTGGGCACCACCATCAAGGAGGTCCTGGATGTCAATGAAGATCTGTCTTCCTTCAGTGTATGTTCAATGCTCAACACTCTGAAAGCTGAAAACTGGAAATGTTTTTCCAAGCTGATATGAGATTTGATTGATGTGCTTGAACTGGAACATGTGTTATACAAAAAACTGATTAAAAAAAGGTGTCAATTGTTCTGTCATTCAGGCTGCAGTTGTGGCTTCTGGTTTGATTGACAAGCTGGACAAGCCTGGCCACTATACTCTGTTTGCTCCAACCAATGACGCTTTTGACCGACTGAGCCCAGAGTACATGGAGCGCATCATGGACGACAAGGCTGTTGTTGCAGGTACTTTGTACATATGTGTCTCACATCTCCAATCAACCAGACATTAATGGTTTCCAGGAGAACTAGCCTCAAGAGTTTGGGATGCAAAAACCTCAATTTTAGCCCCACCATTTAGCAAATGTTGGCACATTCACTATGATCATGACAAAAATTATTCCCGCTGAGCATCAATGTGTTAGCATTTGTAACTTTTAACATGCTAGCATGTTAACATGAACATTTAGTTCAAAGCATCGCTTTGCGAGAGAACGTATTGATGTATTGATGTGTTGATCATTTAACATAACATCCACAAAGCATTCATGCTGATATATTAATGTGATGCTAACATTATAACACCATATGTTATATAATGTGAAATTATAAGTAAATGAAAAATCCAGATGCCAAACCAATTCTATAAATTCCTACTCAAACCACATCTTAACTTAGACAACATTAAATGAAGCACAAACAACTCACAAAACTCACGCAAGCATGTCCACAAACCACAAACCACATATTGAAAGTGGGAAACTCATGTCTCCACAGTGGCAGCTTAATCTCCTTATTTGCCGATTCACTCGCCTGCCAGAAACCTCTATTAGCATGAAGCCAGATTGCGGTGTCCTTAGCGAGTGGCTCCCTGTGGGAACACAATGTAACCTCAGATAAATTCTCAGACACTTGGCAAACAGGCTTTGCTGACCAACCATGTTAGAACCTCCTCCAAAGTGAAGATGATATGGGATTTTTTTTTGTCTTGTTATTAAGAGGGTATGTTTGGACTGCAGAGTATTTTTGCCCGCAGTGCGACACTGATAGTATTTGAATTTGTGTGGGTTTGGAAGAGGTTTTCATGTTGTCATTACGTTTCTTTTGCAAGCCAGTTCTGCTTGCCTGGTTTGGCAGCCGGACTCAGTAAGAGGTGTAATCCC
Organism: Acanthurus tractus; assembly: GCA_029783725.1. Taxonomy (NCBI): domain Eukaryota; kingdom Metazoa; phylum Chordata; class Actinopteri; order Acanthuriformes; family Acanthuridae; genus Acanthurus; species Acanthurus tractus. The sequence continues at coordinate 12,964,416 of JAQNCA010000006.1, forward strand.
ATATCCTAATGTTGACAGAAGTCTGTAAATATTTCTCAAAGAGCTGAAATAATATGTGTGTATCTCTGTGTGTATATACTCAGAAATGACTGCAATTGTAAAACTTGGATTGTGTTTCCACATTACAAAAATAACTCCAGGAAACCAACAAAGTCTTCAAAAGTGCACAATCTGATCCGGTCGGGAACTTTTTCTTTTTCTCTCTCTCTATCTCTCTCATTCTTCAATGTGCTCAGCCCTGGTGAAATATCACCTGTTGAACAGCGTCCAGTGTTCAGAAGCAATCATGGCAGGATCAGTGTATGAGACAGAAGAAGGCAGCATCATAGAGATCGGCTGTGACGGCGACAGCCTGACAGTCAACGGCATCAAGATGGTGCTGAAGAAGGACATTGTCACCACTAATGGTGTCATCCACCTCATCGACCAGGTGCTCATCCCTGATTCAGGTAAAACACATCTTAAATTTTAACCCAACTGCTTTTATTGCAAATGTATGCAAACATTTGTCTTAATGATTTCTTTATGTTGTTCATATAACAGCCAAGGAGGTAGTACAGCTGATTGGAGACTCCCAGAGCACTTTTGGCGACATGGTGTCTGAGCTTGGCTTGGCTGCAGCCATGGGTCCCAAAACAGAGTACACACTCCTCGCTCCTGTCAACGCTGCCTTCACCAGTAAGTTGATCTACACACAAGCTCATACGGGCACAGTGAGTTAGAGAATTAAGCTTCAGGAAGGATTCAAAAGAAAAGTCCTATTTTGTCTTTCATGGATGAAAGATGCACATATTCATCTTGAACTTTTATTAGGGTTGGCATTTTAACACGACCAAAGTCCTAAATCTGTAACTTCTCTGTGTTTGTCAGGCGAAGTGATGTCAATAGACCAGAGCCTTCTGAGAGCCATTTTGGAAAACCACATCTTGAAGCTGAAAATTACACTGAGCGAGCTCTACAATGGACAGCTGCTGGAAACGCTGGCTGGCAAACTGCTCAGAGTCTTCATTTACCGCACTGTGAGAACTATTTGAGTGTGTGTTTGCATGTGTGTTTGCATGTGTATTAACAAACGCCGTCAGAAAGGATATGGGGTAAGAAAACAAATGAGACGTGATGGAAGGACTAAAAGAGCGTCAGCTCCCATATTAGAAATCTGAAAGCCATTAGCGGGCCCCTTTCCAAATGTTAACATGATTTTGCTGTCTTTCAACTGTAAGCAAATGCAATAAAACAGTTAATTAGTTAATTTCTTGGCAGATGAGATGTGTTCTTGCTCTTTTGGTTTAAATAGAAACAGCTGCTATAATTTTCCCACCAAATTCTTATGTTTGATTGATTGCAATCAAACAGGACAGCGTGACTGTCCCCATCTAAACTAAATAGATACCAGATTTGCACAGTGACTTGTGACTTTTAGACATATAACTCAGTTTTTTGAATATTCTTCCTTTGCTAGGCTGTTTGCATAGAAAATGCATGTATGGTGCGTGGCAGTAAAGAAGGAAGCAATGGCGCCCTCCATGTTATGAGGTCTATCATCAAACCTGCTGATAAAACAATTTACGAGCTCCTGATTGCTGACGGACGGTTCAAGTAAGATCAACATCTTTTCTTACCTTTTCCTCGTCATATTTGTTTTACAATAACTATAAATTAGATTAAATACAATCATTGTTTTGTTGTTGCCTTTAATAAGTTTACTTTTCTGACTCTAATACACACTTTGAAAGGTTAAAAAGAAAATTAGAGACTTTGATTAAGACATAAGAACATCTTGTAATACACCCTGAAAGGTTCAACTTTTAGGCAACTTATTTAAGGTTCAACACACTCAGGAGTTTTGCAGCTACACTTTTAAATGGTCTGATATGTCAAAGCCAACATAAACATTTTAAGGGATTTAGGAATAAAGGATTTCATAGAAGAGTAAAATTGGAAGCAAAATTATTGCACCTGAACAGGAGAAAAGTTTGGCCTCAACTCTATTCGTTTTCACTTGAGGTCTTTACAGCAGCTGATAAACAGAATCTCTGGAAACTCACTGTGTTTTTATCCGACAGTTTCCCATTGTAACCACAGTGGCTACTGTGCAGTTAATGTTTTATAGTCTAGGCTGAATACATTCTTTCTAAAATGCTCTCTTTCTGCAGCTGATTATGTGATTTTCTACATTTACTTTATGTAGGTAGACAAAAGAAATTTTAGTAGAAATTGTATTAAAAACATAAAAAATAACATCTCTGTGTACACTCACAGTTAAATGTGTGTTTATTTTTGCAAGGCAGTTTGCTGTTCTCATCTCAAACTGAAGAAACATTACATCATAAAAAGTTTAAATAGGTTCACACGCAACAAAAGAGAGAGAGAGAGCAAAGGAAAGGTGAGAAACTGATTTGTGATTTATGCAGAACATTGCTGTCTCCCCAGTGAAATAAAATGATAGTGGCAATCCCTGACCAAACGCATTTTACATCCTCTGGCCTCATGAATGATATTGGCACCAGCAGAAGGGAATGATTAATAACTAGGGGAGCAGATGTGTGAATTGATTGGACCACACAGGCACGCAAGTCCACATAAATCCCAGTGCAGATCGTACCGCATTCCCAAACCCATAATCCTCCTGTCTGAAATGAATGATACATAACATTTTTCAGTCCAAATGTGACTTAAAATCTGGTCTCCTCGCAGCACTTTACTCTTTGGGACAGTTCAGCCTGAAATGTTGTTTTTCTGGTTTTCTCGTTTGTTCAGCACTGTGATCATGTGTTGTCACTGATTATTGTGTTCACTTTATTTTTTTTCATTTCTCCCTTTGTGGACTGTAAAACATCATTATCACAACATTATCATTCCTGTGAAGCCAAAAGTGTAAAAACTCTATTTGCCCACCGCTTTTACATTAAGGCTTAATTTAACTTCTTAAGTACTTATTCTGTGCTGATTCAGTGAATTTCTTTGGGTTTTTTTTCCCTTTACTTTATTTTTGAAATAATGTAGGATTTTCCTGTCGCTGATGGAGACAGCAGGTCTGACTGATCTTCTGAAGCAGGAGGGCTCCTACACCATCTTTGCACCAACAGACGATGCCTTCAATGACCTCTCTCAAGAGGACTTTGATCTGCTGAAAAGTGAGCACTCATGGAAATAAACACATCTCCATATGTGCTTGCTTTGCATGCTTCTCCCTTTTCCAGAGTGGAGATAATAACTGTAATGCAGTTTTGTACTTTTTTATTCTTTTAGAAGGAGAGAAAACTATCAAGAGTGCTGGTTCTTCAGTGCAGCATGAAAACCATTTTTCTTTTCTGTTGTCATTGACAGGTGATCTGAATGCTTTAAGGGTAATTCTGCTGTATCACTTCAGTCATGGCATCTTCATCAATGGAGGACTGGAGGGAGGAGTCACCAATCTGCTCAAAACTCTCCAGGGCAACAACCTGCAAGTTATATCTGTATGTACAGTTAGTCGGTCATTTGTGTGTTTGTGTCCACAGCATCAAGGAGAAAGGACCAATTTCTGGAAACTTTATTTTTTACAGTAGATGCAACAACACATGAGATAAACAAATGATAAGACAAACACTGATGGTTTCCCACAAACTAGTTGACTGGCTGCCATATCTTAATTGCCACCTAGTTTTGTTTTAAAAACAAACAAACAAAAATATTAAGGGTAATTCCCAATTGAGGATGAGCAGACAAGATAACGCAAAAGAGTTAACTCTTCTTTTAGAGGCATAAATGTGTTAAGTAATCCAGTTTTATAAATCCCCAGATAAAGTTTTTTTTTAATCCCTTTCTCAGAGCCTCCATTTTGAGAGTAAAATCCAGTCTTTCCCCACATTCTCATTTTAACAATAGCATCAAAGAGCTGGTGCTAATCTATATCTTCAAAGCTCAATATCTCTGGAGAAAGGCCAAAGTAATTCTGCTTGGGTTCCTGTCATTTCCATCAACACCCACTCTCTGTATGCAGCCACCACTCCCCCTTTTACCCGGCTGATGGCTTCCACCTGCCCTTTATCCCCATCACCTGCTCTCAGTCTTCAACCCTCATGCCAACCTTTTTTTTTTATCATCTTACCTTTTACCACAATTTTGCCCACTTCCTCTCCTGCTGGGCTATCAAGGTTGGTTACCTTAATGGACACAGGACAGTCTTCCCAACTGGAAAGTGGGCGATTTAGACGTCAATCAGTTAAACAAAAAAAACAAGAAAAAGGAAAGAGGGGGCAATGATTCATGGAAATGTGTGGTAAGGTTTTTAAAAACTAGACTGGAGGCTGAAGCTCAATTGTGTGTGCTGCAGCTCAGTTTAAGTGAGTGGGTGGGTGAGAGGAAGCAGACGAGAAAGGAAACCTTTCCCTTACGTACTCAGCATGTCCATCTTCAGTCACCTCCATGGAAACAATTAAACTGCAGGATATTATTCACAAAAGGAATTCCCAGATCTCACTCCCAATCAAACAATGGAGCACATTGCCTGGGATTCCTATTGACTCTCACCTCACTTTAAAGCCTCTACTGGCAAACGGTCTCAGAGTTTAAATGTATTGGAACATAAATCTCAAGGCAGTATTTTATTTTAAGTGGTTCTAATCGCTCACAATATAAGTATGTGCCTATTAAAATCTTTGAAGGTAGATTTTCTTATGATTTCTCTATTTTTTTCCAGGTAAACAACTCCATTCACGTCAATTCTGTGGATGTGCCTGACAGTGACCTGATGGCGACAAATGGTGTGATTCATGTGGTGAAAAATGTTCTCTACCCTGCAGGTAAGAAGAGCTGACATTATAATGCATTCATGCAATGTGTGCTTTGTGATGGGATGCATTGTTTAATATTCCTCTGATGACGCATATTATATACAGATCTTCCTGTGGGCCGTCAGGATCTCCTGATTCTCCTGAAGAAGCTGATTAGGTACATCCAAATCAAGGTACAGAAAAAGAAAATTATATGTGTCTTAGTACACACCATTCAAAAAGATAAATTTCTATAAATTTTTGGTCTTTTACATTTTGTTCTGTCTTTTCTGTTTTTCAGTTTGTTTCTGGATTTTCTTATGCTGAGATCCCACTCACCTTCCTCAGTAAGTGTCCTTAGTGTCACTCTCACTGTATGATGTGTTATAATTTTTTTGCATATGCAACAACTTAAAACTACATCTGTTACTCCACAGGGAGGACCATCACAACTACACATTACATAGAAGCAGGTGAGACCAATATTCTTTCATGCTCACACAATGTATTTATCATTTATGGTGATTTTAAAGTCATGACTGCCTTTGAAACTGATGTTCTTTTATTAAAAAATGTGCATCTGTTCCTAAAGTGAAATTCAACCTGCAGCCACATGCACACACTATTCTTTATTCCTCTGATTATCCACCCTAAATATTGCTTAAGTCCTCCTGGGCCTCTGGGCATATTTAATCAGCTCCTTTAGGGATGAGGTAATTACGTTGTCAAAGCATAATAGGGTCACAGACCATAGAGGAGTCTTGGAAGCCATTCATTCCGTTGGGCTGAGTCCAGTGAACTTCAACACAGATCCAAGCATGCTTTTAGGTATTGGGTAACATAGAGATATGAAGTCTGATTCTCTAAAGTTAATTACTAGGTATATTAAATAGTCTATGGAGCTGAAAGGCTCGACCTCTAGAGGATTAAATGTTAGTTTATGCTATAAATTTATGGATATGTATTTACGTCTACTTAATAAAGCTGTAAGGTTTTATATTTTTGGCGTTGTGAGAGTAATCTCCATGCCCTGGGTTCTCTGTCTTTCATCAGTCAAAAGAATTTGAAAATGAAAAATTACTCTTGAATAATATGAATATAACATGAAGAATAAACGCTCCCACTTTTGCACACAAATTACATTATTATATTACCATTACCATTTTATAACTAGATAATAGCTTGAATACTCCAGCATTCTGGGCATGTGAATCCTTAGAATAATATGTACTCACACAACAAAGCAGCCAAAGTTTTGAGCATAAACTCCCAAAGTCTCTGACTGACATTGTTTAAAAGAAAGACATGAGTCTGGTTCTAATAAATGAACTAGGCCTCCTATCAAAAGACCTTAGGCCGAAGATTAGAAACTCTGATATAAACACACATCTGTAAGCTTTCATCTCTTATGAATAATGTTTGAGTAAAAATCCTCTCTAAGATGCAGAAAATTTAAAAGAAGACAAGGAATGTTCCTGGCTAAAGTTTCTGATATGACCGGTTTAAAAGAGGAGAAAAGCAGAATATGGACTGCAGAAAAATGTGATAATGATTATGTAACATGTCATGTTTTCTCCTTATGTATCAAATTTAAATCAGTTGAAAAAATTCTCTGGGTATCATAAAGGTTATATGACTGTAATGTGATGCCTCATGCTCAGAAAATTTAATTTTTTCGGTGGGAGCAGCTCACTGGACTATGGAGCATAACAACAGCAGTTATTAGTTTTTTGGGTTTTTTTAACTGATACAATCTGATATCCTACATACATACATCCTCTATTAGTTCTGCACGCCTTAATAACTTCATATACAGTGCCCGTGTCTCCGTCTTTAGACATGATTTTAGAAAAAAAAAAACAGCCTTTCAAAGATAAGCTTTCTGTCCATCAGTCTTTTAGTATCCATGAAAATAAATTGTACATTTGGGGATTTTTTTTAACATATGTTTATGACATATATCCTATTTGTGCTTTAGAATCTGCTCCTAAAACAACAAAGAAGTTAATTTGTAGGTATCCTCAGTAAAGTTTAAGGTTTTATCATTTCCAGAGAGAATTACAAACTCAGAGAAAAAACATGCATCTGACTCATCCTGCATTCAGAGAAACTTTGTGACCATGGAAACATGACAAAGACAGAAAAGAGTGTTTCTAGTTTTTATGGATTAAATATGTTTGGCCTGGTGTCCCCTGACTGTTGTGTCTCAACTATTGATGATTTATGGAGAATCCCTCTGGATGTTGCTAAAGTAACTGCTAACTGCTCCTAAATGTAGCCGCCGTTAGCTTGATGGCTGTGTTAGCTGCGCAGCTTGCAGTCCGATCAGCAGACTCAGACCTGTTTCAAAGGCTGTGTTTGGTCAGGCTAGTTTTTGTTTTCTGGGCTCCCAGTTTGGAAAGTTTTAACTAATAGGAGGCGCATGACTGGGGGTGTAAATCACTTACAGTGCAGTTAGCCATTGTAAACAGCAATTAATGTACCCAAAAATTCCTCCCATGCTTCCTGGTCTTACAGGAAGCACATAAATATAGCATACTCAATTAACTAGCATGTAAACTGTGTCATGAGAACTTTGTGGAAGGTTCATGTTACCTCTCTTTCTCTACAGTTCCTGAAGTAACAAAGGTGACCAGAGTCATTGGAGGAGAACCTTCTCTAACCAAGGTGACCAGGGTCATCGAGGGGCAGCCCACCATCACCAAGGTAACAAGAGTCATTGAGACCGAGCCAACAGTCGGCAAGGTGGTCATCGAGGGGGAGCCAGTGATCACAAAGGTAACCAGGGTCATCGATGGGGAACCTTCACTCACAAAAGTAACAAGAGTCATCGAGGGAGAACCTTCACTCACAAAAGTAACTAGGGTCATCGAGGGAGAACCTTCAGTCACAAAAGTAACCAGGGTCATTGAAGGCCAACCTTCTGTCACAAAAGTAACTAGGGTCATCGAGGGAGAACCTTCCCTCTCAAAGGTAACCAGGGTCATTGAAGGAGAATCATCCATCACTAAAGTAACCAGGGTCATTGAAGGGGATCCCTCCTTCTCAAAAGTAACCAGAGTCATCGAGGGGGATCCCTCCTTCTCAAAAGTAACCAGAGTCATCGAGGGAGATCCTTCCCTTACAAAAGTAACCAGAGTCATCGAGGGAGATCCTTCCTTCACAAAAGTAACCAGAGTCATCGAGGGAGATCCTTCCTTCACAAAAGTAACCAGAGTCATCGAGGGAGATGCTTCCCTTGCAAAAGTAACCAGAGTCATCGAGGGCGATCCTTCCCTTACAAAAGTAACCAGAGTCATTCAAGGTCAGCCTTCCATTACCAAGGTTACAAGAGTTATTGAGGGTAAGTTCCCAATGATTTATGGAAGAATAAATCGTTCATATTTTTAGTGCAAATTCAAAGCTTGGGGTAAAAAAACTTAAGGGGGTTTTGACAGAGATTTGACATAACAATTTTTATTTACTGCAGGTGGAAGTCTTGATGCTGAGGGAAAGATGATAACAGGTCAGTTACTCTTAACCCCCGAAGAGCATGATAGTCTAGATTAAGATCTTTCATGCTTCTTCTAACAGCCCTTTTAACCAATGCGCCCATAGTCCTAAGTTAAGTGAACTTCATGTTCATTTCATTTTACATTACATTTAACGTTTTCTGGGTGATCATCAATCAAGTCATCAGACACATCATTTTCATGGTGTGCACCATGAAACCTTTAAGGCAACTTTTAAACTTTTTTTTTGATTGTCACAATCTTGTTGCATCAATCATCCAAGTCTTAAACACAGTGAATTGGTTATTTTGGCTCCTGTTCTTGGCCATCTGCTGCTGCAAGACTAGCAGTGTGGCTTACCACTGGTAGTTCAAGGACAAACCAAAACCCCAGGTGGTTAACATCCAGTGTCAGACAGGGTTTTTGTTATTGCTATTGTCAGTCTTTTCACTTTCTCAACTTCTCAATTAGCATTCAGTGCTGGCTTATAAAACTAAGCATCAACTGTGCATCTGACTTGAGTCAAGCAACACAGAAAATCTTTTACATTTAACCGGTTTAACTTGATCACAACCTATAAAGAACAGTCACCTCCATTACATCCAGCATACATCCAAACTGTTTCTATGACTGAATTATAATCCTTTAAAGACAGTAAAACCCAACACTTCATGCTAATGAACAAATCAAGAATTTGCCCAAGTAGAACTTGTATGAGCCACTGGACCCATTAAACCATTTATCAAAGGGAATCTAAATGTCTAAAGTCAGGACTTCAACACTCATTGACACATGAACAAAATTTTTAATCACCCTGAAGATAAATATTATAATACAACTACATGTACTGCTTCATTATCTTACACTAAACAGCCTGACCTACCATAGGTATTTACCATAATGGGATTGATATTAATGAATAGTCGTAGTCGGTGGCAAAAAATGCACCCCAACACTAGTTGCTATTCGTCAGGTATTCATTAATTTCATTATGTTTTTGTACAGTTATGGTTACAGCCTCTTTTGTGCTCCCCACACTTTTAACATTTTGAGTGTTATCATCAGCCAAAAAAGACAAAACACACAATAAATAAATGACAGGGTTTTTTTTGTCATTGTTCTGTAAGTATCAGGGAATATCGTTCTTGTAAATCCTTCGGGTTGAAATAATTCTGTAGTGAAAATCTGATCATTTGGTGGCACTACTGCCTAGCTACATTTTCATCACAGTCAGACGCATGAAGTAAGCCAGTGCAAATAAAACAGAGCCAATAATTATGTAGCCAAAGTAGTTATGTTGCTTCCTGGCTAATGTAATGTTAGTGGAGGATCTCAAATCATTTGCAATTACATGGACAGACAGATATGTTTTACACAGAGAGTTCTGTTGAACGCTGTGTCCCTTGTACAGTATATTATGACAACTTTTGGCCAGCCACCATACAAAACATCACAAGCTCATTTTGGTTTATGATGTTTGCATAGGCTCAGTAATGATGCTACAGAGGAAGGAGGTTGATATTTTTGCAGTCCATCTGCTGGTTATGCACACATGGCTACTTTAAGATAAAGCCAAGTTTTTGCACATGTTCTTCTTCTGCCTATGGTGCACCATGATTTGGATGTCGTCCTTCTTACCACTTACCCATCTGAAGTCATCTCTCCGTCAGTTTTCTTGTCTCTCAGGCGGGAATCCAACTCATATTACCCATTCTCAGACTAATACAGCCATGGTGTGTATGTGTGAGCAGCATATTAATGTGCCATTTTGGGGTGCTACAACAGCTTTACTGGTGTCTCACAGCTAGATTAGTGGCTAAGAACAATTATTTACTGTTTTTCTGAGCTGGGCTTCCCCTGCATAGCTGTACTTCGCCCCCTGTGCATTTCTGTGTGTGTGCTCACAAATACTGCACAACAGTGCTTTACTTTTTTTGCTGGCGGTGGCGGAGGTGGTGTTTTACCGGGTGTATGTACCTGTCAGTCTGTCCATCTGTCAGTCAGTACAGTTGCTAAGTCATTAAATGACTTTCAACACCCTTCTCCGCTGCCCGTCTGAAGGTGGAACCAGAAACACCAAGGAGAACGAACCTTATATCATTGAGGGTAGGGTTTCTACAGACAAACTCTTTATATCAAACAGGTTTTTTGCATATGTTTGTGACCTTTCCACCTTGAAGTAATCATTTTGCATTTATTTATATGCAATACATGTGTTTACTTCACGGTGGAAATGAAAATTATGTGATATTGTTTTAAAACTACTGTGTCTCTGTGTGTGATTTTTTACAATGTGAGGCAAAAACTGTTCTGCATTGTTGACCTAATGGGTTTTGCTTTGGACGTTCAGGCCCAGACTTGTCTAAGATCACCACCATCCATGGAAACCCAAATCTGATTGCTGAGGAATCAGAGAGGATAACCAAACTCATTCAAGGTGAATGCATACAGCTGCAAATCTGCACAGATTTCATGTCGTGCTTGCTTGTGCCGATGCAATGACTGACAGTATGGTCTTTTAAATTTTGCAGAGGGAGGCAAATTTGCTGCTGCCAAGAAACCCCCAGGTGAGAGCATAGCTAAGTGATGGCGAATTCATCAACACCAATGTTGGATGGGACTGAAAAGAGTTTGCCAACAAAAATAGATAATCAATGTTGGAAAATATGCATAGCAAAACTCAACTATCTATCTTGTCTTTGATGGATTTTCCTTTTGCTCATACAGTATTTTTTATTTTCCATGATCTATCTTTGAGTGTTTCCAGCTTGGCTTCATGTGTCATACATATTCTGTCTTGACATGTTTTCTTTCATCTTTGAATTAACTCACACCTGCCATTCCCTCTTCTCTTTAACAGCTGGAATGAGAAGGAGAACAAGGCTGGTTAGGCGTCATCACAAGCCAAGGGAGTGAATGCAACAGGGAGAAAATCCCTTCCGTCTCACTGCAGAGACTAAATGCATCTTCAGAGCTCCTGGTCGAGCGCTGGAGGATTGAAAAACTGTGGACAATAGCAAGAGATTAAATCAATCTAGCTATTTCTTTGTTCAAACCCCAAATAAATATGATTGTTTACTACATCATCTGGCCCATACTCTGTGTGATAGTCAAATGTGTGATAGTAATTAAATTAGAGTACTTTTCATGTAAGTGATGTTAGTGTTTAACTGCAAAACAACTCTTGCTGTGGGGTAGAAGGTGTGTGAGGTGAGATTTATTTTACCACTAAGAGGTTTTTTTTTTTTTATTTGCTTTTTTTTAAAAAACTCATGTCACTCTGAGTGCAGATAGCTCAGAAAGATTTTTCTTATGCTTTCTCAGTGCTTGCATTCTGTATGATGGATGCATTTAAAAGAATACGAAAAAGGAACAGTGTCAAACTGTGTTTTGCAACAGTTGAATGTGTGGTATACCTCTGTAAATTATCACATGGGAATAAATAAACAATGAATTTTCACACAGTTTTCAGTCATTTTTACAGCCTGCATGACTGTTGTAAAATGTTTTGTTCTCTTGGATGTGAGCTTGACTTGTGTTTGTGCTTGTACAGCCAGGCTTCACAGTCATTTTTTGTTTTAATGTCAGAAACAAAGTGGCATATATATGCGTAAATAAAATGTGCATAGTGATTTCAGAATACTGGTTTTCTTTCATTTGTTTTCTATATCTAAAAGTAGTTTTAATTCTAAGGCTGCATACATAAAGTATAGATTTTGTGAGACATCTTGCAAAAGCTAATATTATTTA
>JAQNCA010000006.1:12976510-12989620 GCA_029783725.1 Acanthurus tractus
AAAGTAGTTTTAATTCTAAGGCTGCATACATAAAGTATAGATTTTGTGAGACATCTTGCAAAAGCTAATATTATTTAGGGACTTTAGGGACTTTTTGCATGAAAAGTCTGGAAACCTCTGGTTTAGGCGAAAGAGCTACATGGTTTGGTTCAGGAAAAGATTAATAACTTTGGCCTTGACAAGCATTCAAACTCAATTTTCTGACCAAAAGTCCAGTGTTAAACCTGTTATACAAAGTGTGATTTTGAATGGCCTCGAAGAAAGATGACTACATGTGGCAATGTCTTTGGCTATGGTAGAAAAAGTGAGGCAGTCCCACATTGCATAGTAAGAGAGATTCACAGGTGGCTGTTGTACTGGTTCTGTGACTAAAGATAGACTGGGAAAAAATTCTGACAGTTTTAGAAATTAAGGATGACCATCAGAGTGTGATGTCTACTAAGCAACCAATAAAAAGGCAACAACACCGGACAAGCAGAAAGAGTTGGCACGCTAGAAAGTACTTATTGTCAAGCTCTCTTTGCAGAACTGGTGCCCCACTTTAGCCATTTTTTTCCCACTTTTCCACAACCGCATCCTCATTCTCCTCATTTTTATTGTCTTCAGTTTTTTTTTTTTTGTTTTTTGTACACTCACATAGTGCCACTATTGCAAAGGCTCATAACTTATTTAGACACTGTTTTTAGCAGCAAAGATGGATTGCACTGCTGCAGTGCACACTAATGAAGTTTTATTAACTTTCTTTGTAGTCTGGAATTTAATAGGTGTTATTACCACAGTCTGTATGCATTAAACATGATATCGTGCCTAAGTTTATTAAATACATGTCATACAATATGACTTGCAATAAACTTGCAGGAATGTTGAAATTTCACAGTCTGTAGGACGCTTAACCCACCAGTCTACCCTGATTTCCCTCACGCTTCAATGGGGTCTCACTGCATTTTAGTTGAAGTTTTCTGAAAGTCTGGTGGATTCGGACAGACACTAAAGGGTTACCCTCTGCTGTAAAACATGACATCAAGGGGTCCCAACCAAGCTGCCAAATGTGACAAGTTGGTAGTTATACATGCACGACATGAGGAATTACATAATAGTCACACATTGCACAATTTTGCTTTAGCTGTGTACAAGTAATATTACACAAGTGTGGCTGTTGCACTGGTTCTGTGACCAAAGATAGGCTGGGAAAAAATTCTGACAGTTTTAGAAATTAAGGATAACCATTAGAGTGTGATGTCTACTGAGCAACCAATAAAAAGGCAAAAAGCAAAAAGGCAAAAAGCAAAAGGCATCTACTGGACTCATATTTTCCTGTGGTATATCATAGTTTTCCTTCTTAGCAAAAGAACACGAGACCATAAGCTAGAAATTACGGTGTAGTTCTCTATGTGTAGTGTAGCTCTGTTGCAACATCATTAAAATGATCCATGGCAGCTTGTCAAGGGCAGCAGCAGCACAGGGGAGTTGACAGTAGCAAAGGGGAGTTTAAGTTTGCACGAGGGCTGCAGGCTTAACATCACAAAGTGCTGATAACAAGGTGACAAAAAGATTTAATGATATTATATTAGCATACTAGGTGTATTTACACAGCACAAGTGCACAGTGATGCTTTTACTGTCGGTCATTTGTCTTATTATTGTGGTTAAGTTATAGTAGTTGTGTAATTCTAGTTTCAGTAGAATCAAAGAAAAAGTTAAAACAACCATTTTATTAACGTTTAAACAACAACAATGCTAACAGATCAAATACTGAAAAATAATAGTAACTTGTTGCCTTGGCCAACAGATTTAAACTCCAATACTTCATCATTGTAGATGCACATTTCTGTGCAAAGTAGGAGTACATAATAGGAGCAAATACATCTCATCTTTTCATATCATCGGTCATCTGGGGTAAAGCAACCATCTTTAACTGTTCAAACTGAGTTTTCATCAAATTTATCGCTTGTCATATTTTTTTGGCAATTTTTTGCACTTGTTCTCTTTTATTATCCAGCAAAGGTTGTGACATTTTAACAAAACGTACCAATCAGACTAAAAACAGATTGAATTGATTAATAATTCACAGCAACGCCATTTTTTTTTAACCAACGTTGGACTTAGATCCTCTCCAGATCTCTTGGCATGAGCTACATGTGACTATCAGAGGTTGTTTCAACAGTTTGACTTTTGCAGCATTAGGTAGAAAATGATCATATGCACACAAGAGAATTTCAAACTGCAGGTTATAAACTAGTGCAGCTGCACGAATATTGTGTTCTGAAAAATAAAATACTTTTCTCTTAAAATCATGGAGAATGAAGACAAATCCATAAAAATAAAATAATAAATATGAAATAAATAAAAAAAAAATTGGAGAAGTTCAACATGTTTTTTTCACCAATTCTGTTTCTCAAATGTAGTTTATTTTAAATCCTACACTGCATAACACAGTTTATCCGCAATGCTTGGTTAATTAACAAGATACTACTGGAGTCAATAAAGCTCTGATTCAGGCCAGTCATCACATTCCTGCAGTGTTATCTGAGCCGTTACACGCTCTCAGTCTCATCCCTAAAGGAACAGTTTGGCATTTTGTCAAGAACACTTTCTGGCAGAGTCGGATGAGAAGATTGATGCCCTCTATTATGTGTCTGTTAAGTATAGGGTCACAGCCAGCAGCCAGTTAGCTTAGCTTCACGCGAAAACTTGGAACAGAAGGTCAAAGTTATCTTGGCTCCATCCAAAGGTAACAGTCTGCCTGACGCTCACTAATTAGCACATTAAAACCCATTTGCTTCATTCATTTTAAAACCCTCGATGTACATATGAAAATTTACTAACTTGTGCCAGACTCCTAAGGCCTTTGTTGCCAGGCAACTGCTCTGAGCCAAGAAATAGTCTGACACACATCAACCCAACCCCTTGGCTGCCTTGTTACGTAAACCCTCAGAACAAATAATGCGACAGAACTGAGCTACAGCACACATCATGCAAAAAAGCATATGTTTAAAAATTAATGTAGGTAACAACAACTTATGGCTTATTCAGTTATTCATTTATTTCTATGTGAATCCGTAAAAAACACCTGGATGCGTGCCTGCCAGAGGGCCAACCAGGTACCAAACCGGTCTCTACTGCAGACATTGTAAGTGACACATTGAAAGTAAAAATTGGTGGTTTGCTGGTTCATGAAATGTAAAGAGAAATATTTGAATACTTTACAAAATACATCAGGCTATTTTAAATGCCCTCCTAAACCAGTGTTTACAGAAAAAAACCCAACATGTTTGAAGTAATATTAACATCACATGTACAGTGTGCCAGTACTTACTCTGCTGAAATCAATACCCCCACCATGAATACATTGTGGGGTTGACAGAATGGCTCCATTGTTTTTCTCTGTCATGGGCCATAAAAAAAAAAAAAATGTTGGTTGTATCCCACAAAGACACATTGGAACCAGAATTATGGATCCGATTTAAATGTTGTCATCATTTTCCAGAAACTCCAGTGAGCCAAATATGAACTCACTGTCCTCAAAAGTTTTATGTAATAATAAAGTTAGAGTACAAGAACTAAACAGTCAGATCAGCACTGAGAGGTCTGTAAATGTCAGTGAGTAAACTGGTTATAATAATTACGTATCTGTCAGGCTTTGGGAATACTTTCTCATAGTCAAACTTTGTCTTTTCAGCACGCCTTAGCTCATACTTATTGGAAATTAAAACCAATATAAGCTTTTCATAATGTCACTGATTTTTTGCTTCATGTAATGGATGCTGTTCCGGCTTCTGCACAAGTTCTTCACATTAGTAAAATTAAATTATTAAAATTAAAATTAAAATTAATGTCCATGTCCCTTTTGATTTCTTCAAACATTTTTAACATTGCCCAATAATAATAGAAATATATTCGTTATTTGTAGTGACCTACTGGGACTCTGTGACATGTGTAGGCCTATTTATGGCAAATAGTTTGTGCACCACAACTACCTCCCCTGATGAATCCTTTGCATTAAAACTGCATCATATCCCTTTAACAGTTCAGTATACCCTCCCCCATCAAGCTCTCTGCCAGAAATTTCTGTTGTTTCTCCTCCAACTTTATATTAAAACCAGCTGCCCACTGAGATGGACATGAAATTTATTGGGGTTGAGGGTGTCTGCAGAGACAAGAACTAAGTGCCATCCAGGATACACTTCATGATCGATCACCTGTGATGTAGAAACATTTCCAAATCACTGCAAATGTGCTGCATCACTGACAGCATGTTTGGATTTTATTGCAGCGGGTAAAGAAAGATATGCTTTAATAGACTGCAGATGGCTAGCCTGTCTGTGTGCTTTTAGCTGTATTTTTTTTATATTAAGGTTGCTAATTCACACTTGCACAGAGAATAAATAGTTAAATGAAAACGCAAGACGAGTAGATGGAAAGCAAATAGAGATGGCAACTTGAAACATTATAAAATGAAAAGAATTTTATTAAAATGAGGATAAGGAATTACAATAATCTTGTGAACCGCTGGTTTAAGTGATACATCATAACGAGTAGTTATGAAGTTATGTGTTTTGACATTATCGTATTAATCAGATGAGGAGTGTTTTGGGGAAATTTACGATTAGTTTCTGATTCAAAAAAATTAAAAAAACAAAGACAGCAGAATTCTAAAAAAAAAAAAAAAAATTTATCACATTCAAATCACAACAAAGTTTAAAATTCGCATCCAAGTTAAAGTCTGTATTACTGGTGAGTCTGACAGCTTAAAACCTTATGTGTGAAATTTAGTATCCCAGTGAAAATATGCTTGAAGTTATAAACTGCAAAAATAAACATTACTGACTCTTTTTAAAAGTCATAAAAAATTATTATAAATATAATGATCAAAAAATATTTTCAAAAAAAACATTTTTTAACACTGAAACTGATCTGAGAAACATTACGCTTTGGAATTTTGATATTTCTACTGTGTGAAAGTCATCCAGAGAAAGTTGAAGGTTCGTTTGCTGTTTGTAAAGAGGAGTTGCTAATAGTTTAATTGGCAAGGGCATATCTTTAATGGTTCCAGTTTGGCAACAATAAGTTTTTCACAATATTTCACTATTGAAAATGTGCTGCTGAAAAATATTGCGACATCTGTAATCTCTTAAAGACAAAACACTGTAATGAATCCAAAGATAAAAACACGCGTAGACAGAAAAATGTCACAAACACTGTTGGTGCCACAATATTTCTGGCTATAAGATCCAACAGATTTTAGAGAATGAATAATGCCGTCTGTCTGGAAGAATTTCACATTTCTGAAGTATGACTGTGATTTCCAGAACTCAACAGACAGCAACACATGCAACCGCCGGGGAAAAGCAGAGTGGGATTTGTTGTGCAGATTCAGGGGATCCATTTGAGCTTCTGGCCAGTAGTTTCAGAGAATGATCTCACTCTCTGCACATGCCCTTTGGGAGTACAAGCCAAAGAAACTGAATTGTTGTGTGTGTGTGTTTGGGTGTGCGTATGTGTCTGCAAGTGCACGCTTGCTTGCAGAGAGGAGGTATGGAGCAACATCACTTGCACATTGGAATTTACATTTTCTAAAAACACATTAGAATTTTAGTCTTCAGCAAAAAAAAAAAAAGATTTTTCCAAACTTTTGTACTTAAGTTTAATGTTTTCCAAGTATCAGCTACTTTATGAGCTAATTAGTTTTTCTTTTTTCTGTTTAAAAATCTCGTGTCTCAATCTCTTCGACTCTCCAAGTCAAATAACAAGTCCTCTAAACATCCATGTTATAATGATTTTCATTGCAGCTCATTAGAGTGAAGTCCATATTTAAACATGTCAGTTGAAGTGTGTTTTTAACACTGATAAATCAGGTGGTTGTAATGGCTCAGAATCTAGTCAAATGAAGTCAGTCTTGCTAGTGGTTTTTTGTTGGGGTTTTTTTTGCTTTTTATTTTAGTTTCTCATATCAGGAAATCTGTATGTGCAGCAGCCAGTAATTTCTAAAGGTGTGGTTGTGGTGTTTCCTCCCCAAGACAATGAAATAAAACCACCTATCTTTCCCTCGTATTTTGTGAAACCCTCATTATCGGCAGTTGTCTATAGTTTTCCTGTTTTGTGTAGAATCTATGCATCGGTCAAATTACACCCATTCTCAAAAGTTTCAACCATGTAAAGGGAATCCGCTCTCCTTGTATTCCTTGTCCAGACCTGACTGCTCTCTAACATAGAACATGCACGGTGACATCATCCTATATCAACACTGTTCACAGGAGAGATTTTCCAAGAAAACAAGAGGTGCAAAAATCTCAGAGAGGAGAACAGGAAAAGAGTCAGGAGGAGGAGGGAGAATACAAAAGGAGGGAGACTGAGTTCTTTCTGTCACAGTTTTTACCATTGATGGAACAGATACAAGCAGATATGCACCTGTTTTTATGTGTGTGTTGACTATTCCTGCAGCAGATGTTAAGGTGTCTGACCCCAGGTCTGAACCAGTCAAGACTTCCCTCGGGGCAAAGTTATTCTGGAGAACTACACATAAAAGCTGTGCAACCCAGAATTACATGGGGTTTTACATAGGAAGTTGAGTTGCAGTAAATGTTGACTATAAGCTTTGTCTTTGACCCGGAGAGGTTATTTATTTTGGAACCACTAAGACAATTAATTCATCTGCCAGGAGACATTTTATCAACAAAAACAGAGTTTGGAAGTGCTGTTTCCGACTTTAAAAGGGAAAACTGGAATGCTTTGCAATTTGCATTTCAACACAGGGACAAAATAAGCCTATTAACGTCTGCGTGATTATGTTTTTGGACCGGATCAAATTAGATTTGTGTTTGTTTGAATAGAATAGATCTCCTCGCTTTGGCTTGGTTTACCACATCATTAAAAAGTGATTTACAATTACATCACTTCTTCCATCATATTCCTTCATTCAGGTTTAAACTCTCCACCCATTTCTAAGTACTGTGTTGGTTTTTTGGTCGCTCAAAATGTACTAATAAAGCCGAATACTATGCAAACTTCGCTGAGAATCAAATACTCTCTAAGGTTGAAATGTGCCTGCTATACCTTTGTCTTTTCCTCTCTGACAGACTATAGCAACTGTGATCAGTCAGCATTCATGTGGGTTTTGACAGCAATATCAAATTGAGCTTAGTCAAACTGAATCAAATCAGATTTAAATCATGATGTCTGGTCTGTTATGTTTTTTTACTGACCATGAAAATACAATTTACCATCTGACAGAAGCAGTAACACAATCCGACAAGGTAATGAGAGCAAAAAATACAACACCAACTGACCATTACAGATTATATATGTGAAACTCCAGTTGAACATTTTTTCTTTCAGCTACTGTAGACATAAATTGGTAAGGTCATTCTACTAGTTTAAAAAATGCAATAGAATTGACTCCCTAGAGTTCATTGGATTCACAAAAGTTGAGTGTTTTTGTGGATTACAGGACAATAAAATAATAGGTTCCTGCACACACATATGCAACCAAACCGACACACATGGTAGGTAAATACAAACCCACTTGCACAATTGTTCTCCCTTCTGTACCCTCCTTTTTCTGTTTTTGTTTCACTGTTATACTTCATGCGGTTTACGGGCTCATGAATCAACTTCCCTTCATACCTTTGAATGTTTCCCCAGATTTGCTTTCCTCATTGGTAAGGACAAGGAGTCTAAAGCAGTGTATTACTGAATGTTAAGATAAATGTAATTTTTCTTGTAGTTGGATTTACCAAGATAGCCTCACTCATCTGATAAATCAAAACCATATGGGCCTATGAGCTTTCCTTTCCAGCAAATGATTGTTTCAAGGCATCAGTTTCTGCACAGTTCAGGAAAAGGAAATGGTAATAATACTATCTATTTTCTAAAATTATAGGCTTTTCCATGGTCATTTTTGAGGTTTGTCCCCTCACTGGCACTGGTTTTCTTATAAGGATGATGTAACTTATATGAATTAATATAAATGCAGAGAATAACAAGCAGGACATGATCGAGCTTAAAGTTTTCCATAGAAACGGATCATATGGCACATACATGTGTTCTTGGTTTTGGGATATTTCGTGCAACACCAGCATCTCAGTGCAAATTTGTTTCATTATGCATCATATGCATCCTGGCTACATCAATTTTTTAATCTTTTTTTAAATTTTTTTTCAATATTATCAAATCTTCCTGCATAGGTCATCAACTGCAGTTTAGTTTGATCTCTGATTCTGCAGCAACTTTGCATTTTGGCCTTTGCAAAAAATGTCTAGCACCTAGTTTAGGCTTTTTTTGGATTTTTGGATTTTTGGATTTTTTTTGGATTAAGCTTTGGATTTAAACAAGGACTTCTGTGAGCATATGAGGCCCAATCTTCTGTGAAATTAAAACAAAGTAGCAGACAGCGTTTGTGTTCATGTAACTAAGAGATTTTTGTGCAGAATATCAGCTATTGCAGGAGGGGACAAACAAAATCGGTTGCTCTGTAATGACAAAGATTGATATTTGCTTGAATCAAATGCCAGAGGCTAGAATTAAGTTACATACTCCAAACACAATAGCTATCTTCTGTCACATCTAACTGGATTTAGCCAAAAAAATCTTCACAATAAGAACTGCTAAAGGTTTTGTGATGTTGAAAATTTATCCGTGTCTGGCCGAAAATAAAAGGCACCATATTTTATTGTTTAGAATTACAGAATTATGTTGAACAGAAGATCAGACTGTTACCAGAAAATTACAACTGAAGTCTTAATCTGTCAAAAATTCCTTTTTACACATAATGTTCAATAGAAGAGGCCAAGTTATTTGAAGTATATTTTTTAATTAAGTGAATAGATCAATTGACTGTTACTTCACTTCATAAATAGATACAAAAGAGATACTTTATGATGTTTGTTTTTGTCTAAGTAACAGTGCTTTAAAGAACTCATTGAAGCATTATTTTAAATAAAGTTAACTATAATCAGTGTTGTTTGGTTTTGGTCTTTTTTCTGCCTCTGCAGCAAAGAAAGCTGAAAATGGCCAAAGTAGACAGAAGCAGTCCAATTGCTGCAGTCAGTACGAAAAGCAAGACATCTAAAGAGTGGTATGCGTACCAGGGCATTTTATAAGCTTCTGTGCGCAGGTGAGGAGCCCCTTTATTGCGCATCACATATTCCACCCAGAAAATAGCCTGATCCATGGGTGCCATCGGCTGATCTCTGTGCAGACGAGACAGTCTCTTGATGTTCTGCGTGTAGCTGTCTTGATGGAGCACCTCGTTGAGACCTTCCTCAAAACTGTGGCTGTTAACGTCACCTAGCTTAATGATCTTTGCAGCTCCTCTGGCCTGCAGACGAAGAAGATTGTCATACTGGTCAAAGAACAAGGGTATGCCGAGCACAGGGACCCCATGGTAGATGGCCTCCTGGATTCCATTGGTTCCTCCGTGAGCTATGAAGACTTTGGTCTGTGGGTGGCCCAGGAGGTCCTTCTGTGGCAGCCAGTCCACTATCATGGTGTTGTTGCCCAAAGTAGAGGGACGTTTTCCAGTGTGCTTCCAAATCACCTGATCACAAAATTTATAAAAATACAAAATAAATCACATAAATCAGTAGTCATAGGTTTTACATAAAGAGTGCATAGTCATTACATAACAAGTTAAACCAAGTGCAGTCCTAAGTTAGTAAAAAAATTTTAAATTTTAGCTGAATTTCAACATTTTATTGCCCAGCATGCAGCCCCTGTTAAGGCCCTGATTGACTCATAAGTGAATCACTGGGTATGGGTTACCTTCTGAGGCATCTTGGCAAAAATGCTGGCAATATCATCTGAAACATCTTCAGGCAAAGCCTTAACCAAAGTTCCCAGGGTCATGATGATCACTCCATGTTCCCCAGCACTGTGAACGAAAGCCTCCAGGTCGGCTGGCAGAGGTTGGGCTGGTTTGCACTGGAACCCTCCAATGTAGATGACATTCGGCATCGTGGGCCGAGGGAAGTCGAACACAAAATCTGATCTGAACAGCCAAATGTCTGCTCCCTGAAGAAGCGAAATTATATCACATCCACCCTCAATGTACTTATCACAGATGACATCATAGCTTGGCCCCACCAGGTATTTCTCTTGGAACATAATGATGCTGTAAAAAAGCATGTTCTTGACCCTCTGAATGAAATTCATTTTGTCCGTTAAGCCAGATCCTGGCACTGGGATGTAAGAGAGTGGTGAGGGGGCTATTGCAAAGTGGCCTTCTCCACTGGTGATCCAGCGAACATTGAGCACCATGGGCAGTTTAAGATACTTTGCCAGTACAACTCCTGTTGCCATGCCAGGGTCAGTGAGAACAAGCTCATACTGGGAATCTAATATGCTTTTGATCATCTTTTTATCATTGATGATTCGAACAGCAGCATCAGCCCATAATGCATGGGCATCAGAAATCATAGAGAGGAAATCCTTGGTGAGTTTGAAGAAAGTTAGAGCTGAAGCCCCCTCTCTCTGCGCCTGAAAAAAAAAGGATTCAAAAAGAAGTGGTGAGAAAGTGACTATTTTGTTACCTAAATGACTAAATGATCCATGTGGGGCTCCGTGCATAATCCACAATGACTTACCCTTATATTCTCCTCCATATACACATCAAAAAAGTCCTCCATGCCTTCATCCATTTCAATGGTAATGGAGGTGTAGAGAGGAGACTTCTCTGGGATGTACCAACTGTTGGAGGCCCTTATCACAGTGAGGTTGTGTCCCCTGGCATGAAGTTCTTCCAGCAGAATCTTCATGTTGACCCAGTGACTGCCGTCTAATGGAAACACCAGAATGTTTCCTCCATCACAAGGGGGTGTGAAGGAAATCAGGCACACACTAAGAAATGCAAATATTCCACACACACCACGCACCAGTGTGGTTTCTAAAACACAAGAGAGAAATAACAATATGAGAGACCTTTTCAGCTTTGACATATCAACTTGAGGATATGTGCATGAATACTTTAAAGACCTGTGTCAGGTGAAAGACATTTAAAGGAACAGTTTCTGCTTGTAAAACAAACATGTCTCACTATTCTGCAGTTTAACCCATGGGAAATTTCATGCACTGATACAAAATATAGTATGATACCAATCACATGAAAAATGTCCCTGAATTCACTTACCCATGGTCATGAGCATCACCAGTAACCCTGCTTGCTCGTGGTCTGATACTCCACTCTAAAGGATTCCTCACATGTATGAGTTCAAACTCCAGTCTCAGGCATAATCAGTCCCGTCACAAGTAAATGAATTACACGTGACACGTGAAGTAGTGTCACAACCATCAAATATTATCTAGTGTAATAGTGTCCTGCTCTTCTTTATCAATTCATTATAGCTGTATTGCTTCATTAGGCAATGTTGTTACACTGCAGGTCATATCCTGTGCAGTGTAGTTTATTGAGTGTGTACCTCTTTGTCCCTCAAGTATAATGTTTGCGTCAGAAGACCTTGTGACCTCTTTCATAAGATCATTAACGTGGGTTATGTAATAATAATCCGCTCAACTGTCAAATCACAGTAGAGAGCAAATAAAGACCAAAGGAAAGTTTAAACGAGTTTTCCATACAGCACATAAGCAAGCTATGTGCTTGAACATATGCATTTTTTTGCAGGTTTTTGACCTGAAGGTTTTTAACTAAATATGACCTCTGGCTAAATGCAGGTTGATCTCAGATCTGAACTCAATGACTGGAGGCTTGTGCCCTCATATCAGTTGCAGAAGAAGTATTCAGATCTATTACCAAACTACCAGTTTCTCAGTTAAAAGTACTCCAAATTAAAATTCATGCATTGAAAATGGTACTTTACTATCAAAAGTCAAAATGATTTAATGCAAAAAAAAATGTCCCTTTGAGTTTAATACTGCTAATAGGGACTGAGCCCCAAGGCTAAATTTATAATTTTGTGCTCACGATTGAATTCATAGTCAAGTCAAGTTGACTCTAGCCAAAATTTTATAACCATTAATATTTTTTTTTCTCAATAATAATAAAAATCATCACCATGGTTTTGTTGTAGACTTAGAATTTTTGTCATCTGGCCAACATTGGTAAGTTATCTGATAAACTGACAATTGCTTTCACCATCAACCCAAGAAGGATTCACAAACTGCCGTCACAATCAAACCGAGTTGTCCTTCATGAAAGAGTCTGCAGGCAGATCTCCGTGCTGTCCAGCTGATTGGAGAGTGAGACAGAGGAGAACCTAACATCTCAAGCATCACATTGACACTGAGAGAAATCTGCCCAGAGTACGTTGTGGGAAGTTCTCTATCATAAGCCCAAAGCTGCCGGTTCTGGCCAAACTCCTCTCCAGCTGCGGCCTCTGCAACTCAAAGTAAGCACGGACCGTCTCCTTTGCTATGACTGGGCTGATGTCAAAACAAGAGGCTCTGCTGCAGGGAGATGAAGCCTTGTGATATTCTATGACAAACTCCATCAGCTCATGGTTAGATTTGTGACTAATACTGCAAAAAAAAATTGCTTTGGATTTTCACACTGACAGCAAAATTTATTGCTTTTCCTTCAGATGATTGAAGGATTCACTTAACGCTCAGAGACACTTCAGCACAGGATGTTTAAACCCTAAAATAGGCGTCAACAAATCCACACCTCTATTACAAATTTAATGCTGTAGGAATATAATGATAACTGAGAATCATTTTGTGAACACTGATGTTT
Source organism: Acanthurus tractus (assembly GCA_029783725.1). NCBI lineage: Eukaryota > Metazoa > Chordata > Actinopteri > Acanthuriformes > Acanthuridae > Acanthurus > Acanthurus tractus. The sequence goes on from JAQNCA010000006.1 coordinate 12,989,192, forward strand.
GACTCACCTCACAGGGCTTTGAGCAGACATGACAGGAAACTGCTCCCCATCAGCTTTTATGCTTTGTGTTCCTTATTTTTCCAGGTGTTTCCTTTATTTTGGTAGTTGATTCTCTCTCCAGCTAGATGAAGGAATGCAAACAACCCTTTACACTAGTCCAAAATCAGTTTCACGGTGGTTTTGACAGATTTGTTCATCATCAGCTGTCAAATGATTCACATGTGGTAACCACTTCAGAATGACTGACAGTAAAATATTAACAATCAAATTAGGACAAAAGCACAAAAGCACAAAACCCATATCTTATGTAAAAGCTTAGGTCCCAGTTAATAAAAGTTGTCAGTACAGTATTAGAAGAGTATCTTTGTTTTTCTTTTTTGTTGCAGTCTGTTTAAGTCATTTTCATTTGTCAGCACATGGACACGCTAA
>JAQNCA010000006.1:12990766-13027397 GCA_029783725.1 Acanthurus tractus
TGGTAACCACTTCAGAATGACTGACAGTAAAATATTAACAATCAAATTAGGACAAAAGCACAAAAGCACAAAACTCATATCTTATGTAAAAGCTTAGGTCCCAGTTAATAAAAGTTGTCAGTACAGTATTAGAATAGTATCTTTGTTTTTCTTTTTTGTTGCAGTCTGTTTAAGTCATTTTCATTTGTCAGCACATGGACACGCTAATGACCATGTGGAGACCCTGGGATGTGTGACTCATGGATTTCTTCGAAGTCTCTGCAGCCCCACACATGACAAACGAGATACAGCTTCCAAAGATGGAGCAAAGACTACAGGGGCAAATTTTAGTGACTTGGTCTTCTCCATTTATTCACCTTGTATCTGAATTCAGTTCAGAGCTGCTTGTCAAGTTTTGCTTAAGATCCATTCACCATCTCCAGATTTTTTTTAATTGAGTATATTTATTGATTAAGATATTGCTATTAATAGTGAAGGACTGAAAAATTTAGTTGAAAAAAAGAGTTTGTAAATGATCGTTTAAATGGGAATCTTGGTAGTGCTTGCAAGCTCTTTGTTCCACAGTTGAAGGAACTGATGTGACAGTAGGAGGATATGTTGTCATAGGATGGGGATGTGATGTGGGTAAGCTGTTTTGTTTAACATGTGTAGGGCCCGACATCTGCATAATCAGTTCAGGAACCGCAAGGAAAATATATTTTCTTTCATATAAATCTGTCTCATTAACTTTATATAGAACAATAGAACACCAGATAGACATGTTGAGAAGATTAAAAATTAGATTTTTACTAGAGGGGGTCTTAAAATTATATGGCATTTTGAAAATTGACTCATCCATACTCTGAAGAGGTAAAATTTCATTGGATTGATACTCAAGTTTTAAATTTCTTTGTTACTTTCAACTGTTGTCAGTTGTTTTTATGAATAAGGCAAAAAAAAAAAAAAAACTTTGGAGAAACTCCACCAGAAAATAACTTAAAGCGCTCAATATGAACACATCAATCTAGTTGAACAAGTAGAACCTCAGGTCAGTGCCACCCCTGTTGAACAAGCTATTATACATTCCTCTGTTCCTTTTTTTTTCCCTTTTGAGATAGAAAGAGAGAACGGGCACGAACTTGCCGAATGACTCTCCCTTTATGGTGACAATCTTTGTGTGTGTTTGGAGTAGAGCCCTTCAAGTTTCCCCTGGGCAGAGAGGATGATGATCTCATCGTGTTATAGCAGAATCCTGCAGCTGACAGATGAAAACCTTAGAAAACAAACACCCCTGCAAGATCCACTCTGATGAAGTTTCTCTCTCATGTGGCGACCTGCTTGAAAAAAAGACACGGCAGTCTCAGTGACGGATGGCTTCTCATGCATAACACCAAACCCTTTGTCAACAGAAACTCTCCTCAGGAGGTGAACTTTGGCGTGGCTCCTCATACAGGAGGTCTTAGTCTGTTAGTATCACATGCATATACAAATATGCAAATAATCAAAAGGACCTTTAATTATTTTAACTTCCTGTACACATTCTGAATTAAAGAGCAGATAAGTTCTGGGAGACAAAATATACACACAATTACAGGCTCTGTCCACACAAAAAGCTTTTGATTTGTCTTATCTTTGTTTTAGATGATTATCTTAATTACACCTTGTACGCTCGAATCATACTTGATTTGACCGGAGAGCCTTTTGTACTGTGGAGTCACATTGGATCATTCCAGATGACCACAGTGACATCTGTCACTGTGTACATAATACAGACAGTGTGTAACAACATTAATGTGTGCTCTTTGATGTAGTGGAGATTTAAGATTCACTACTCTCAAGTTAAATATTTGCAAATGTAATCTGAATTAGACGAGAGCTTGTTTGTCACATGCAACATATTCACCATAAGATTTTAAAAAGTTACCACAAACCATTTTCAGATTTCTTTTAAATTTTATATTGAATAGTTTGAAAATAACCTGCAAATACTTAAAGGCTAAAAGACATAAGTGCCCTTTAGTCAGTTGCATATGTACTTTGGAATGTTTGTATTTAAAGGCAAGTACATCATGAATGGATTACTGAACAAACCCTTTTTTCAAAAAGTCATCATGCAACAACAAAGAGACACAAAACAACTTCATATTGTGCAAAGTCATCACAAAAAGAAAGACAAAAATACAAAAATACACAATGCCTCTGTTGTCTCTTACAGTGTGGGTGTTTCATATAAAGGAGGGATGGGGGGGGGCTATTAAATGTCTATGCCAAGGGGGCTGTTGTATCACAATCCAACCATGAACACAGACATTATGAAAATGATTAAGTAGATTTGGTCAACACTTGTATATGGAAGTTTTTTCCTGCGGGCACTTAGTCACGCTCACATGAGTTTTACAAACAGTTTATTCTCACATCTGCATTATTTCAAAATAATGACTCAAATCTGGGGAAGAAACTTAGGATTTAATGTAAAATTGATCCTCCAAGTTTAAAGCCTCTTCAAATTGACTGAGAGTGCTGAAAGGAATAGAAATCTAAACGCTTGTATAGAATACAATTTGGAAAACCAAAATCTGTGGTTTGTTGTGTCCTCAAACATGCAAAACACATTAGAATGCCTCATTAAAACTTTCATTACATAATAAACTTTAAAAATGAAGCATCTTTCTTTTTTATATTCCCAGCATAACTTGCCAATAAACCCTCCCATGATGCTTTATTTATTTTTCACCATTAATTATTTGCTCTCCCAAACAGATAAATTGATTAGAAAATATGGATCCATAAAAGCGAACAAAGGACTTTGCAGGAGACAGCATGACATCTTCACTACTTATGCAACAAGCAGATGGGACCAAATCACTTCCCAAAGACCATCTATTTACTTTCACAAGTGCAAATTGTTACCAGCATCTCAGATTTCCTGTCCTGTTCGTCAACTAAACAGCGATTGAAAAACAAACTTGTCTCACCCTGTCAACATCCTATGGTGCAATCCATTATGAAGTACTTTACATAAACAACTGTAAACAGTATGACCTTGTGGACTGTTTATATGAAGACCTCACACAGTAATGGAGACAGTTGCATCATTTACGGCCTATAAAGTGAAGAAGTAAGAGATAAAGATTCATGTTGCTGTGGCTCACTCACTAAATTTCTCAGACATACAGCATGTTTGACTGATTATTTAAAAAATAATCAAAGGAAAACTTATTCAAATAATAAAAAAAATATTTCAATTGCAGTTAACCACATTAGGAAAAGAGCACACCTCAACATGCAAACAGTAGTGGCTTAACCCACAAATGCATAACATTCACCCTGTTGAACACGGTCCAACGTTTCCTTTACTATCTGCAAGGTCAGAGAGTCCTCAAGGTTTATGATTTCATTCCATTTCACCATTTTCATCGCTGGGGCCCCAACAGATTCCTGCACACGTGCATTGAAAACACTATGTTGAACACAGATGCGAACACAGTGGTTCTTTTTCCGTCCACTTTACACAGTCTGTCTTTCACTCTGGATGTGGAGAACGTCACTGTAACACTGACAGCTCTCTGGAGAGAACATTTCACAACACACGTCTGCACTCACACACAAAATTCAAATACACACATACTGTGATCATGATGTGTTTGTTGGTCAATGTAGGGCATCTAATGTAATCTTATTTCCGATTTTTGAGTCTTGTAATTAGACAGGTTTTTGGTTTTTTGAGTAAGTTTAAGTAAGTTTTAAAGTAGTTTTTTTTCTCTCTGGAAAAGTCCATATCTCTTTCTTAACCCTTTCAACACCCACCTTCTTGAGCATATCATAAGTGTTGGAAAAGCTTTTAACAGAAAACTGTAAGACCAAAAACAGATACGGGCAACGATAAAAGAAGAGTGAGTGAAAGAATTGTAATTGTCATTAAAATGCAGTGCTGTCAAATCTTTATTTGTATTTAAACCTCATGTTGGCACATCCAACTGAGTGTCCACCAATCGTGGAGCAGGTCCAGAAAACACTAAAGCGATTACATATTGCATCTGGCCAAAGACCAATTCAGGATTTCCCCAGGAAGGCCTGAAGGATGTGACTAAAGGGAGGGATCTGCCGGCTGCTTGGTTTAGTCTACTGTCAACACTATTCAGACCCCAAGATCTGGCTAAAAATGTATGGCTCAGATTTTGCAAAATATAAAGTATATTTTCAATAAGAAATGTTTTTTACAGTTGTTTGTGCTACTTAACAGACAGAAATATATCATGAATTAAAATATGTTAATGCCAAGACTCATCAAGGCCCAGATTAGTCCCATGCTGTCTGATAAATGTCAGTGGGGCTTATTAATCTTCTACTTATGAAATAATACATTTCTCACAGAACTCCCCCCATATACAGAATATTTTCATTAGGGATGGAATCAAATTTCAGAAAAGCAACAAGCTTATATTTAAAGCAATAAAACTTAAAGTTGATCAAGCAAACAGCCCTCACAAGCCCATTTACAGAAACCACCCGTGCAGGTTTTTATTTTGTACCATAATCTTGAACTCTGTGACCAACGCTGCTGGCCAACAAAGAGCCTACACAGGAAGAGGAAAGGGCATGTCTGCTGTATGTCATTCCACATGGGATCTAACTTTTGCCCTTACTGGTAAAATTCCACTTTGTTGAAGCACTTTAATCACTTAACTGTATCCTTTAAGAAAATACTGAAAGCCAAATTTGAAATTCAGCAGCACGCCAGCTGTCAAAGCTGATCAAAAACTTGCATTACACATTAAACACAGCAACAGGTTGGGTGGATTGTTAAATCTCAGTTGTTGTTATTGTTTTTTTTGTATTTAACTGCTTGAGTGGATCTTTGCGAAGTTGTCCTCACATCTCTGATGTGCCAATATTCTTTCAATTGGCATGTATTGTGCTGCATATGCTTTCAGAATATGTTTCTTACGACATAACAGACATTGGAGTGTTCAGAGTTTGACCCAGAGGAATGCACTCTTATCAAAGGAGGATATCTGTTATTAATTTAGTGTCCTTACAGCTTTGAGAGAAGCTGATTTATTTAATTAACTGTGAATGGGATATGCAAAGAAAGAAATTTATAGCCCCATAAGCTCATAATTAGCATATAATTCAAACAATACTGGCCTCCCCATATGATATTGTGTCACAGGAATCTGTGCAACACCAATAACTAATTCAGGTCTGCTGACAAACTCTGGAGTTAAAGTCATGAGTGTTTTGCATGAATCGGGCCTGTGTTTAGGTATGAGGACCTCATGCAGAACGTAGAAAAGTTCAGTCACACCTAGTTCAAAGTTCTCTGTGACTTTCTATGGCTTAACGTTTACACTGGAGAGTCTTTTGTAAATATCCATAAACAGTGAAAAGGTTAAGGCCACAGTGTGATGTAAACAGTGGAGAAATCAACTCATGACGCCACTGACACCACCACCACACGCACCAAAACCACCACCACTAACTACCCCACGTTATGCAACACAAGCATGTCTTTAATGGTAGTGTTAAAAGAAATAAAATAAACCAACGATTGATTAAGCAGTGAATAAGTGAAATGGATTAGTTCGAGAGAGATGCTGACAAAATTTTATTTGACCATGACTGCGATCTTTCCCTTATTTTGCTAAAACTACACTTTAACCATACTGTGGGCAAACAGCAGTTTTTAGTCCAACCAGCATCCTATGAGGAACTACTGGGAACTATTGGGGTAGTTTAGGAGTGATTACCAGTGAAAGTGACAATGGTGGCTGCTAAATAGGGCAGATGCTGCTTACGCATCAGTTCTTTCTGATTTTTCATTCACTGAAGAAAGATTCTTGCAATAAAAAAGAAAGATGTTTTCACTTTTCTCTGGTCTGGCTACAGCAAGAGTTTGATTTACGGGCTGCAGATAAACTGATTAACAGATGGTTCGTCTAATCACCTGCCAAGTATTTTTTGAAAGTGCCTGAGCTATTCTGAACAGTTTCAAAGGAAAACATCCAAATTATTTGCCTACAAGGGATTAATGAATAAAATATGTAATTGCTACTGAATTGGCTACAAGCACTCACGATCGTCTTTAAGACTGAAGCTTATAATCACCTTGTTGACTCCCTTATGTTTTATTACACATATATATGTTATTGTCTGGTGCTGATTTATGCACACTATTAGCAGAGCTAGACACTTGTCTAGTTTTAGTAAAGTTTCACAAACACAAAAACAACTATACTTTGTTTGTGTGTGCATTTGGATCCTCCAGCTTTTGCTTGTTGTATAAGAAACAACAATTTTGAGATTGTAAAGTTTTAATTTCACTTCATGTGTAACCCTCCATTATTAGAGACTCTGTAAATACTCAACAGAGAAGCTGCTAAGTAGTTTAACATAGAGTCGGTCTAAGAAACATAAACTTCATTATATCTTTTGTACTTATCCGTCATAAATCCCACTCAGGATCATTGTGAGCTGTAATTACGTCCCCAGGCCCCAAACTCAGACCTGCTCCTCCCATTTAAGTGTCATCCACACTAAATCAAAGCCTGAACACCAGTCCAGTGCCTTTTAACTTTCCAGACTCAAGCCAGTGCAAAATATCTGTCTCCCACTCAAAATGAGTCTCAAATCGTTCCTTATTGTATCACAAGCCCCCTGAAATCACATGAATGTGAAAAAAAGATACCAATATATTTCCAAGTTATTTTCCAGACAATCTGTACATCCTCCCACACCGCTCACACACATGAAACAGAAGACAGCGCTTTTTTTCTTAACATGTTTCATTCAGTTTGGGTTTTTTGTGGTTCGGCCATTTCATTAGTCTGAACTTACACATCTTTGATATCAAACTTGGACTCTTATTTATTCCAGTTAAATCATTGAAAGCTCATGTTATCTCGGTCTTGTGTTTAATTGCAGGACAAGTTGACAAAACTAATTACGGCAGTTAAAAATCTGCCATTAATTTATTGGACTGTTCTGTGTTACGTGTCTTTTCAATCTCAGACATGAAGTAAAGCAAATTTGTCAAACATTTAGCAAGATTATTGCATCGATCGATACTCCCCTCCTAAATACACAACAAATAGATTTAATCCTCTACTTTTACCCTGAGAAAGAAGTGGTATAATCCTCTTCCTCATCTTCATCTTAAGTACCACAGTGAGTCTCAGTTATAAGTTCTTGTAATGGAAAATGACAGTTGGAAGAGCTTGTAAAAAGTATTACACATCGCCTGCCTTCCTTTGTATGTGTGTGTGTGTAACTGGTGCATTCAATCATGCCAGAGTTTACTTCAACCGCACATGCTCCAACGTTTGAACCATTATTTTGCTGTAAGAGATGTGCCAAGTTAAAGCAAAGAAAGGTCCATTCCACAATCGTGTCTACTTCCATTCATAGGCAAAGAAATCCATCTTAGGTCTCATACAGCCAGCTCTAATTTCTTTTTTGTCTTCTTCTTGAGCCCAGAGGTTGTTTTTAGAAGCACACCGCACAGTTCAGAAAATAGAATAAAAACAACTTATATAAGTGACCCACAACTAATAGAAGTAGTTATTTCAGTTGTTAAAACACATTTATACCCATGTGCACATATTATAATGTAATGGAACTAAGAGCATCAGGTAAAACAATTTAAGGATTTAACGTTTAGCACCTTGGTCTAACAGACAAAGGTTTGTGCTAAATGGCACATTGGAGTTTGTCCTTGATACAGACCAGACTGAGAAACTGCCACCTTATCTTATCCACGAGAAGGTCAACCTCTATTACTCAACTTGAAAAAAAAACATGAGGGAACAGAGTTTTTTCCTCTCTCAGTAGCACTAATCTCCCTTTTGTTTTAAGTATATGTCCTTTTGTTTAAAACAAATCAGCAGTCTCTGAGAGGAAAATTTTCTCACACACAAACACACTCAAAGCTCTGTCAGTATCTGAGAGGCTGTTTAAACCATTGGCTTTTTCTAATAACCAATTTATCCCTATTTATCATTTGTCTGTAGCAGCACTAGTATAGTCTCCCACTGTCTTCAGAATGAGACCCAGACAGTAATCAGACCCATTGTTCTATTGCCCTGTCCTCCATCAGTGTGTGGACTTTATTGAGGTTTGGTCATGATTCAAATTACCAAGGCCAGTTTGTGGTTAATCAGTCTGAAAATGCGGCCAACAAACTGAAAAAGGCATTAAATCGGTCTGATCAGCTGTTTCTGGAATATTATTTTGTCTGCAGGCAGACAAAGACACTCCATTTGAACATGCATCCCCAGTGATGTCACCCAACAGATGCACACATACAAAAATGCACAACCCTCCCCTTGTTCTGCCTTTGGTGACTTATCCTCTTTCTCAATTTTTCCAGCAATGCAACTACTTGACAGTTTTGTTGAGTGGTTTAAAGGTAAGGAATTCACGATTAATCCCCCTCATTAGTGTTGGGGCAGCGACAAGGAATACAGGGATGACGGCTCATGAGGTCTTCTCCAGAGGGCTGATTTGAAGTGTCTGACACAGACTGCACATCCAAACCTGGTGCTAAGTGTTGTGATAATGCTCAGCGCAACAAGAGCATTGGGCTTTCTGTTCTTTTTCACTCTTATCTCGTGTTTTGTAGTTTGCAGGAAATGTGATTCAAAGGCTCTGCTCTGTTGTTAATCACCTACATAGTCTAACAGCGACGGGGGCGTACGAGTACAGTGGCCTACTCTGGCTGTCTGAGGAACTGGGGTAAAAAAGAATAAAAAGGGCACCAGATGCATGCAGTGAAACACAAACGTGACTCATTTTACAGTTTAAGCCCCTTTCTAGCATGTGAGGCAGCTAATTTTTGCAGTGCATCTCGTTTTTCAAATGGAGGGGCACCCTTTAGAGCCCTTTCCCAATTTTGTTGCATTTTGAGTTGCCACAGTGGGCACTTTATCCACCATCAAACAGGGCACATCTGCAGTGTTTGTTTTTCCCAGAGTCACTACCTTTCCACAGCTGAAAGTGTGTTAGCAAACCAAACATATTAACACAGTCCAGCATATTCACACAGCCAAGAGTTTGCTTCCTGGTCCTAATCCACATTCACTGGTCCACTTTTCCTGATGTCCAACCTTATGGATACAGCACAATACTCACTGGTGCTTTTTAATACGCCACCCTCAACTTTTTTCATCACTGCACAGTTTAACTGTCAATCTAACTGCGGTGAGGTGCCAACTGGCTGCTGTCCAATACACTGCACAACTACTCACTTCTCTCGTGATGACAGACGCATTTATTTCCAGAACTGTGTTTAAAGAAGCAACAGCAGAGTGTGCCAGGTAATTTTTCTTGTGGAAGGTAAATCACTGTGATGCAACATGAATCAAAGAAATGGCTGCATGAAATACATAACCACTGTATTTTTTAATTAATTAATCTTTTAGTCATTCATGCTGTCTTACTGTTCACCAATTTAATTGACTAGAAAGTGTGAACTTCACTGTTTTTGTAACCAAGGTTTATTACAACACTGTACCATGATGCAATCCACAAGCTCTGTCTTTGACCTCTCTTTGCTGATAGTGTACAGCTGGTCTTCACATAATCTTACACCACCTATGTGTTTTTCATGAGTAAGTAAAGGTTGATATATTCCATGTGCAGATTGTGTAATATGGTTTTGTGCTTTAAAATGCTAGTTAGTTTATGTTAAAGTTTGCTAAAGATGCATGTTCATTTTCATGTAATTTAACATTTTGTTTGTTGTTGGGTTTTTTTGTAGTCCAGTAAAATCCTACATTCTCCTAATTTGGCAATTTGAATATTTCCAATAATGCCTTAAGTGTAGTGATAAGTTGAAAATCTGTGTAAATTCAACTTAATTTATCAGCTAAATTCCATAATAAAATTCCATAACTGATCAGCATAAGTTTTACACAATATAGCTTCACAAAATGAAACATCTAAAATCTAAACAAGTTTAAAGCCTTAAAAAAATTAATTACTCAAAATCCAATATGATTGTGCTCATATAACAATTTTAACCATTTAGAGACATTACTCCACCTTAACTTGGCAGGAATAGGACTTAGATAAACTAACACCTGTGTGTTCATAGTGTGAATGAAAGATTTAAAAGACCTGTCAAGTGTCTCACACATTATCGACTTATTCTTATGGTATACCTCATAATAATGCATAATGCTTAACAAAAATAAAGGCATTGATCATCAACATTTCCCTGTAAATATTTTATACTTGAATTCACTCAACACATAAGCAGTGTTAATAGTAACTGTATATATTGATGCATGTAATAAAAGTAGCTGTAAAGTTTGTGTTGACAGAGAGATTTGTGGATGATTTCTCCGTACAGATTGGAAACGCAACAAGTGATATTTGGAGGGTGAGTCACCATTTTCATTAGACAAGCTGCTGGCTTTTACATGTCAGTTCTGGATATACGCCTGTGCATTAAAGCAAGAACCGAGTGTGTCAAACAGGCAAAAAAAAAGTAAAATCATGTACAGTGTGACAGTGAAGATTTTAAAAGCTGAACGCATATCAAAAACATCCGTATAGATTTAATGTTGTAACACAAATATTTTTTACAAAGAATGTCACACGTAAAAGTTATTTTAAAGAGGAACTTCACACTAAATTTGAACAGAGAAACTTTCTCCCCTCAGCAGATTAACCTGAGAAAAGCCCTCTGCTGTTCAATTCTTTGTGCACAGTAATCATTCAGCACAGTGAAGGTCGAACAAGCAAAGTAATAATGAGTTTTAAAAAAAAACAAAAAAAACATGAGAGTTCAGTTGTGGCCAGCAGGGGGACCACTATTCTCTACCGAATTTTGCAAAAACTTGAGCAGCATCCAGGCATCTAACTTGATAAATGTGATGGCTCCCAGTTAATATCTCAGCATGCACTCTTTTGACCTCGCAGAATTTTTTTTTCTTACTTTCTTGTGACTTTCTTGGGCAATCGCACACTGCTTTTCACATGCCGTTTCTTGTTGTCTGTGGCAGTGAGTCAATAGCTGATGTTCATTTGATTGAGTGCAATTGACTGCCATTGGATGCAGTTGCGGATGGTTATGTAATGCAAAGAGGCCATAGCACAGAAGGCCAGAACAGACTGGTCCAGACTAGGCTTCAGCTGCTGGGCCCACGCGGCATCATTTTTCAGTTACTCTGAATCAAGAAGCAGAAGTAAGACCTGAAAGTCTATATCTGGAGAACAACCAAAGCATGAGGCCAGGTCTGATGTTATATCCTCAGCTTTCAGCATCAAGTCATCAGTTTTAGAGCACAAAGCAGTACGTGGGTAAGAATATCCACATGAAAACTGACTCTGCAGGGAAACTGATGGACAACCTTTTCATGATTCATCTCGAGCTCAACACTAGTTTGGGTGATTTAGTAAAATGTGTATAAACACTCAAATCTTGGGTGCCCCGATGCAGTGATGGCTCCAAAAGGGTGGCATTTGGGGGCAATACCCCCAACTTCAATTACTGTGCAAGGAGGGAATCAGATATGTATCTCCAGATATGTAAAAGTATGTCAATTATTTTTTGTCCTAGACATGACAGGATTAGCTTAAAAGAAACAGCTGTGTCAGTAATGATGGTCTCCTCCTTCCTGAATGCAAACTGTCTCCTTAAGCTCTGTAGTGTCTAGGCCAGCTAGCTGTGTTTTGTGTACATTGGCTGCAAACGGGATAAAAAGCAAGAGAGGGGCGCACTGAAGTTGTAGGAGTCAGAGTTGTGGAAGAATTTGGAGGCCTCATGCTTTCTGCTCACAAACTTCCTCTGGCTGTGAACAATCCAACCCTTTATGTCTGGAAAGCTTCCTGCTGCTGGCTCCAACACCAGCTGAGCACATTAAAAGAAAACGTTAGCCAGGACCCCTCATCTAGCTCCATGCAGGTAGCTTACAGGAAGTTTGCGATGAAGATGATAATGGTGATTAAGATTATGGAAGTGAGGATGTGCTAAATAAAGACAAAGGTGACTGAACATGAAAATTAGGGAGTTAAGAGGCTTCACTGGATTCAGTGTCACATTTGCTGGGTTGGTTTCAAACTAACAGCTGCTGGATGACAACATCATTATTGTTTAATATTTATTGTTGATGATGACAGATTCTCATCATAAATACTGGCTATCTGTTTTTTTTTCTCCCAAAACTAGCATTATTTGTCACTGCTTGTGTTACAGACTGCTGAGCCTGCTTGGTTATTGAAGTGACAGCAGGAAACATCGCCTGCTGACTTAAAGCCTGGTGTCATGTGTAGATTGCCTTTGAGGGTTGATTGTGTACAGCTGTGTGTCTGTCCCTGCATCAAACATCACATGTCAAACTGCATATTCTTTTGCCTTCCATCATGGTTGTCTACTCTACAAATTTGTGTTACCTTTTTTTTTTTATACAATTGGTGCAAATATTTCCAAAATCCATGCTCCCGCCCATGGCTTGGTGCCTATCAACAGCAAAACAATAGGTAATTGTTGTTTATGATGAATGGGCAGTACTCAGTGATGTGATAGTGTTACTATAATGCATAAAATTGGTGGTTTAGTCATGCAACATGCATTGGCTCTCATAATGAGTCTGGTATGTGCAGGTGTGTATGCAACAAAATCCAGACCTGCTCCCTGCTACAAGCCTGTAGCCTGCCTTGAATATTTGTTCTTGTGTCATATGAATCCAACTCATGGCCCTGCGCTTTCCAATAAAGCCAGAAACACCAGCTTTGATTTAACTACACTGACAAATTACTTTTAAATGAACCATAAAGGGCAATTTTACAGAGACTGGGTCATTAAGTTGAAAATGTAACATTGTTCCAAACACGTAAAAACTAAGCAGGGGCAATAAATGTTGATTAAGAGGGTCTTTTTCGCTGTAATCACTGAAAAAAAAGCATGCAACATTTTCTCACTAAATGCAGCCTGGGTCTTACCATGCAGACAACTTTGGTTTATCTAAAGAGATTTTCATCACCAAACTCAATAAAGTTGAGATTAATGGAATTTTGTTTCCAAAATATCTAGGACATATTTGTTTTTCAAAAGAAACCCTGCTGTTTAGTTTTTCAAATGTGTATTTTAAAGTTAATTTCATGGATAAACAGTGTTAGTAAGTTGGAAAATGTGACTGACTTAATCCATGTTAAAACACAATGTCCAATTTTAAAGCAGTGTGTTGGTAAATCACAGTTTGTTCAGTATCTTCACCCTCTTTTACATCTTCCAACATTTAACCAAAACAATACAATGTTAAATCATCTCTGTTTGAGCTCCAACAACACACCGCCTCTGACCAAACACTGGAAATGACAGCCCATTTGTGAGCTTTACAAGCACATACACACATGCCAAGAACCATACTCCATCCCTGTCACAGCAGGTTTTTGTTGCAGGTAGTTCAGCTACAGTCAAGACATTTTTGACCAATGAGGTCATGTGACAGCAAAGGTAAAGTGTGTATGAGGGGCTCAAGGTATACTGCGCAAACAGTGCTCTCTTATTACTGCACCATGTTCTCACTATTTGTAATGGGGAGTGCTTTAGCACACACAAAGTAAACAGTTATTAGACACGCACACACACACACAATAAAGTGACTTCTGTTTTACTCAATTGATCCGCTAATTGCCTTTATTGCTTTCCCGAATACTTTATTTTGTTTTTGTTTGGTTGTTTATTGCTTGGAGATGGATTTTTTTCTCTCTTCTTCTGTGCCCATGACTGTTTCTTATGTTCTTCTTAATAATGCCAGTGCTGTTATAAAACTTGTTATGAAACTTTTTATTAAAAGTATAAGTATGCTGTGCAAACTTAGTAAAGGTTCAACCAAACTTATCCAAGTGTGACTCCGACAGGGAGGGATAAGCTAACTGTCATAAACTTTAATGCACACACACACACACACACACACACACACGGTGAACATGCCTGCAGGTTATGTTCATGTCCAAGCCAGCACACTCTCAAACACAAAAGGGAAGATTTATGTTTGGCTACAGTATCGGAAAGACAGAGTTGGAACACTAATGGAGTGTAACTGAGTTCGTATGACAAAGTGCAAGAAGTGAAAGGCAGCAGTGGGAACCTGAGAGTTTCTATCATCTGTGTGTCTGTGTGTGCTTGTGTGTGGGAGTGTAGCTCTCAAAGCTGTGTCTTATTATTTGAATGGCAAACACCAGCAGTACAATCATCCCTCCTATTCATTTTTACACTCCTCAGGAGCAACATCCAGCACTACGTGGGGTCAGTTACATCGTGCCAAATTATTTGCAAATTGTAAAACAATACAAACCAGATGAGAAAAAATTGAAAGTCATATTAGAAAGAAGCAAGGTGAAGTTCTGAGTATACTGCAAGACAAAAAAGGCCTGACTGCAGCTTGTTGCAATGTTGTAAAGCTGCAGCAGCAGAGCTCTGGAGAAAATTAAACACAGTACATCAGCTCAGACTATGTGCAAGACAACAATAGTTTTCTTGCCAAATCATTATTAGTATCTTATGTCTCACATAGAGAAATTTATATCCTAACTGTAAATTTTGCTTACAGTCGAAATTCACAAACAATCAATCAGCGCTGCCTTTGGCTCAGCATGAATGAACTATTCTTACTCTACAACAAGGATTTTATCCAGACCAGCAGTGAGGCTTTGTGAAACCTACAGGACATGCATCCATCCTGCCAAACCGTCCACAAACAAGACAGCGACTCTTCCCAGGGCTGTTCTGTGTCTGACCCTGGTTTCCGTGGAGGCAGAAATGAAAAAAATATGTCTCCTTAGGGAAGATTAGTGCAACCCCATAAAAACTGAGTCAATGCAACCAACAGTGTGACAGCAAAAGCGTCGTGTTTTTCAGTTTCAATTAGAAAAAGCTCATATAATTTTTTTTCTCTTGATCCTGCAGGCTTTGGGCTTTTGCATCCATGCTGTCATTTACTCTTTCATTTTCTGTTTAACTGTCCCTATGGATTATACAAGGTTATGCAAGACAAGGGAGCAATATAAACATGTCAGCTTCCTTAAAACCAGGCCAAAGCAGCCGAAGCCAACAGCATCTGAGTCCTCTTGATATTATTACTCACAGGCTTTTAAAGATAAAACAGAGGGGAGGGAACAATAAAGTCATTCTGTCACACTGTTCAGTTCAGTCTACTATGTTCATTGTTTTTATTCTCTCTTAATCTATCTAGTCTTCATTAATGGTGCATCAATCACATGCCCTCATCATCACCAATACGGATTTTTCTAAGTGGATGCTGCTATGTTGTGACAAATTTGCTATTTTGTCAATGTCATTATAAAATCTAGTTGTACAGCTGTGAATTGACTCATATAGCTCACAATCTCTGTGAAAAAAAAATTGGGAATAAATAGTGTTGCTATATGATTATTGTTAAAGTACCTGCAGCTGAGGTATCTGAATGAATTTATCAAGGAAAAACTTTAACAGTATATCTTCAGCTCGAGGTACTGACCTTTATGCCATCAGCGAAGGAATAAGACCTTCCAGCCGAATCTCTATTTTGGTGCAAAACGCTTTTGAGGAAGCTCAGTGAGAGTATCAAGCCTTCACAGATCAACATAAAGCAATATTCCTGATAAAACTTTACTTTTAAACAAGGTAAAATCCAAGTTTTGGTCAAATATAGTGCACCAGAATAACCAAAAGGAAAAACGTATTTCAGTCAAAGAACGGATGCCTCATTTTTAGCCATTTTTTTTCCATTCATGTTTAAAAAGGAAATCTTTACTATGTAGATTTATTGGATAGTAATAACAGTAAAGTATTCCCATCTCAAATATAATTAGGTTAAAAAAAGAGTTTAAAAATGGGTAGATGAATGAGTCAACTTACAACCTTGAATAAGCTTTTGATTAACTGAGGATTTCACTAAAAATACAGTTCTGTTCTCTATAGAAGCACACAGGAACAACTTTTGAGGCAACTCATCTTCACTCTCATCATCTCAGTTGCATAAGGATGCCATTGTCAATGCTTGAACAAACACTTATTAACAGAAGTGACATCTTCAGGTCATTTCGCTTAAATATGACCCTGGCATTTTACACTTTAATCATGAGTTAAGCTAGAAATGACTCAATCATGCTTAAATCTCAATCATAATAAAGAAAACATCACTATGAGTTCTTTCCATTTAACACCATCTGTGTATCTTTTCCGAAAGTGATCAACAGTAATTCATTGCTTATTAAAATTGCTTACTTTCCAAATACTGAAGCAATTTTTCCATAAAATCCATGACCCTGGCTGTGTGTTAAATATGTGTGACTGAATTTGTGCAGACAGGCCATAGCGATGCCTTCATGCATGACAGTAATCCTATCATTCTAACACATTTTGCTATGAGGGAATTTGTTATTGTGATGACAGGAGTTAATGCCAAACACAGCAGCAATTTGGCCTCTACAGTGTCATCACTCAGGGAAAAGCACGATATAGCCAAGGCTATCAGAGGAATGTAGGAAACATAAATGAAAAATAATGTCAAACTGTAAAACAAAATAAGAATATCATTGATTTATAGTAGCACAAGACTTGGCTCAGTCGGGTTTTGACATTGTGGTTCCACCATTGGCAGCACTTTTACCCACATAAACTCTAAAGGCATTTATACTGTGCTTTTTGTGTAGCATTTATGAGAAGTATTATAGGGACAGACAGCCAAACGCATTTAAAAGGATCAAATGCAGTGTGTTTTTAAAAGAAAGCCCAGCTTTAAGATACAGACTTGGATAATATTTGGCCTGCTTCTAATAGCTTAAAGTAACTTTTCCCTTAAGTCACCAGATGCCATAATAATATAAGCATTTACCACAGTGGCTATAATTCAATACAAAGCTGTTTAAACCTTCTTTACATTTTCAATCTGAGCCTCGTTACAGAGCAGTAAATCAGCAGGTCAGCCGTATTCTTGGACAGGACATGAAAGCAGCAATCTCACGATGAGGGGGTCAAAGCTGTTCACAGAGCAGAGAGTTACGAAGTCTGGGCGGGAGAAGCGTCATGGCTGCCAGCAGCCTCAGGCAGCTGTAGCTCAGTCTCACAACAAGATATGACCTACATGTCTCAGGCAGACAGACGGCGGAAGCATTAAAACCTACAGCTGCCTGGATGTTTCCTACCAGCTTTATCGTGGTGGAGTTCTCCTTATATAATCGCCGTCCTCAAACTGTTTCACAGAAAGAGAAGCCAAAAAGCAGCAAAATAAAGTTTCAGTCAAACATCACCTCTTTGTTTTGGCTGCTTTAGTGAGGTTAAAACATCCTTAAACAAAACCTGCAGCCCATATGTGGTTTTGGTTGAGTCATGCACACACACATGTTGATTTATATGCAAATTTATGTGGTTGTTGTTGTTGTTGTTGTTGTTGACACATTATCTTTTGGGGAGAATGTTTAAGTATAATCACCTTTGGTTCCTGAATAGTTTTACCTTTTTTCTTTAATCAAAACAGGTTTTAAATTCATTAAAATTATTCACGTGAAGTCAATGTTCATGTATATATTAAACAGTTAAGTGTTTTTAATAGAACAAGTCAAGTAATTTTAAGACATAAGCTGAGATGTGCAAGTACAAACCTCTAACAGTTTTTTGTCATCTAGGGGGCAGCAGAAAACAGTTTTAAGCAACTATTTATTAAGCTTTTATTAATTTTTTTTTTTTTGAGTTTTTGCATTTTGTCTCACAGTACCAATGCATTTTACTCCAAAAACATTTCGGCAAAATAAAAGCTGTAGCAACAAAAAATCCTCTGGTGTTTTTTACTGTGAGGACGCTGAAACAGGAAGAGTGCTGAGGAAAGCCCTGTAAGAAAACATCCTCCACAATGGTCACTGTGGGTTCTGGAAATCTGTGACTAATAAAGGAACTTAAATGCCACATAATTACCACAATGACCTCAGCAGATGTTTTGAAGTAAAAACAAGTGATGCCAACTGCAATTTGGTAATCAACATGCTGAAAAAGGACAGTAAATTTTGATGCTTCACAGTCAAACAGTGAGACTGATGTAACAGCAGTGGACTGGTGCATTCAGTTTGGTGCAATCAGCATGGGTTACGAAATGGGTAAATTAGAAAGAATAGAAAATAATAAGTTTACAAATTTGAGAGTCCTTCATTTCATGCAAGCAGTGATTCGACAAAAACTAAGATGGAATAAAAGCTTTTTGGTTGT
The DNA here is from genome assembly GCA_029783725.1 of Acanthurus tractus. Classification (NCBI taxonomy): domain Eukaryota; kingdom Metazoa; phylum Chordata; class Actinopteri; order Acanthuriformes; family Acanthuridae; genus Acanthurus; species Acanthurus tractus. Next base: position 13,008,954 of record JAQNCA010000006.1, read on the forward strand.
TCTTGAACATTTACTCTTAAAAGAAGTGTGGAAGGTGACAACATGACAACATATATAGACTTCCACTGCACTTAAATTTGAATGAAATGCTTTTCTTCCTACTGATAAATTATAATAATGCCATGAATTTAGAGGTCATGTCAATGAATTGCTCAACTTTTCATCCTGTATCAACTAAATGACAGGAGTCCAAATAAGTCTGTCCTGCCTCATGCACAGATTAAAATAAGTCTGACTGCCCACAGCCAGCCAGCTGAACTTATGTCAGTTGCCTTGGTTCTATGGAGCCATTTAGTCTGTGTGTGTTTTGGCCAACCTCAATCTCTTTTTTTTTTTTTTTTAAGAAAAACACAAGTCCGCAATTTGTGCCATGATATAGTCCAGCAGAAATGTAGGACTTGTGTTCTGCACGGGATCTGCAGGGTCTGTCAGGCTGCTGTTTGGCTAAATTGCTTCCTACTATCATATTTTTTTTTACTCTGTTTAGTCACGTTTGAATGTATAACTTCATTGCTTTCATGTGAAGCTCTGAACCTGATGATTTCATTCCACTTTAAAAAAGGGTTTGAATTATGATCTGAGTTTTTTGGATCTTATTACAAAACCTTTTTTGCAGCTAAAAGTCCAATACTCATTTCGCTCTCAGTTTCCATGTGTTTGAATGGCGTGTCAGACTGTTGCTCTACAAGCATGTGCCCCGAATGTCCAGTTAATCTGCTCAGACAATTGGAGCAGGGAAGTGGGCAGAGTGGTAATGGAGTGAACTTGTCACTGCATCGGAAAATAGAGGACATGTGTTCACTCACTGGCTGGCTTTGTGTTTTCCTTTGCCAAGACCTCATGCTATGGTGTCCCATCAGGCAACTCATGTCTGAAAGGACTCCTGGCTTCCTCTCCTGCTCTCTCACTCTGTCTGTTAAACTCACACACATGCACACACGCTCACCATCACACGCAACGTGGTTCTGTTTTTAGCTCCCCATGTTTTAAATGCTGCAGGGCATTGACACAAAAACTAGGTGTCAAAATAGGGATTTTTTAAGTAAAAGAAGAAGTTTAATTATTTTTTGTCACGTACAATCATACTGAGTATCAAAAGTAAAGTTTGTTCTCTGCATTTAACCCATTCCTAAGGAGAAGTAACCTGTGCATCTGCATAGGTGTAAATACAAAAAGTGCAACCAGTTCAATGCACAAGGGGCCCGAAGCTTTCAGAAACCCATAAAGGAAGCTGATCATTGCCAACCACCTTGTGTATACCACTTACAGATTAAAATGATTTGTACCTCCGTGCCTGTGTTCATACAAGCATGTGTTTGTGTTTAGGGCAAAAGTTCAGGCCCAACTAAAGATATTTGCAAGTTCCTTTGTGCTGCTGCCTGCTTGTTTTTGATGATGAGGGAAACAGAGCACCCAGAGGAAGCCCATGCAAGCTCAGGGAAAACGTGCAAAGCTCCACACTGATGCAACAGATGCAGTTATTATGCAGTTAGGTGTCAGTTATGGAGGAATTTCTGATTAAAATCATCATCTTTTAAGTGTTTGCAGTATTACGTCAAGGTGTAAATCAGAGATCATGTGAAAGTGAATGAACTCTCAATAAGAGCAGAGAGCATGCAGAGACATCTGCCAAACACTGACCTGAAGGAAACAAAGAAACCTGAGTCATCCCCTGAGCAGCACTTTATAAAACAAGTCAGCACTTTTCCAGTGAATAACTGATAACTTGCTGAGTCTGGCGTTCTCAAATGTATACTTTGAGGGACAAAGACTTGCACACCTGTTTAGCTGCAGTTTCCCATAATTCAAGTTAATGTTGCCTGAAACCTTGAGGAGCTGTTTCAAACACTTTTTTTTTTTTACAATGCAACTTGAAGGCTCAATCTTCTGAGGCTATGGTAGATTAATTTTCCTTCCTAAGTTTAACAACTACATAGTCTGCCAAAACTTTCCAGCTTTTCTTTGTCAAATAGGTGTAATTTGCTTCATAAATCACCTGAGGACAAATTTATTGGAGGGGTACTGCTATCAAGGCTCACAGTTGCTTTGTGTTTCAGCACACTGCTGCATCTTTGGTTGCGTGGTTCATAATTTTCCTCCTGCAACAATCCACCCAGTGTCAGCTTTGACACCTGATAAAAGTGAGAGGTTTAATAAATCGAAATTGTTTGTCATCCTCCTATAATTCCAACCTAATTAGAAAAGTCCTGGGGGATTTCCCAGTTGCTCCCTTTCATCTCTTCAACTTCTGTCACCTCTTGCTTCCTTGGGGCCTGTCACAGCATGGATTGTAAATGACTCATCAGTCTGACTCTTGCAAGAACTCACTCTGCCCATTTAAGCAGCTATTACAAAGAGGCTATGGAAATGAAAACCATCTTTTAAAACCTCTATAAAAAAGGTGATGATGAGCAATTGTTTTAGCTCTTCTTCTGCAGTCAAACCACTTCCTCACTAGTTGGTGGTGTTTTTTTTGTGTCCATGACACTCAAACAAATAGAGATGGTTATGCAAATGTAAGCTATTAAAAGTAAACAGCAGATTTTCTCTATACTTCCTTAGAACTTTATGGTTACCAAAAAGACGCAACACTTCAGAACAGCTGTTGCTGTTTGCGTTCCCATCTGTGTTTGCTTGTTTGTGCATGTTTACTTTGTATTGAGTAGAAGACTAAACGGTGAGTAGAAGTATTATAACGGAGCAGCAACTAAATCACAGTCTGATTATCATGCTCCTATACCAGTATATCTAAATTGAGCTGTGTGGCACTTTGAGATTTTTTCTCTTTTTCTTGCTCTCATGTTGTTGGAAGACTTTTATGTGATTATGTTTAAAAAAAAGTGATGCATCAGCTTAAAAATCATGTCTTTCCCATTTTGCATGCTCAAAAAGAACAAAAGTGATCAAATTACACCAGTCAAAGGAAAATCTGAAGATGTGTATCTTGTTCTGTATTTCACAACTCTGCAAACAGCTCTTTATAGTCTTCAATGTGGCATTGTTGCATCTGATGTAAACTAGCTAAATCCATAAATCTGCAGAGGTGAATTTATTGTGTTCTTCTTGCTGCCATCACCAGCTTCACCCCTCACCAGCTATGTCCTCCTCCTTTCTATTTCTACATTTGTGTGGGACATTTTTTAAACATTTCATTGGCCAAAGTGCTTTGTCAGTAACATGTCAGTCACTCTGCAGCAGCATCCATCTGTTTTACAGTCATTGGCTAGCATTATGGCTATTCTTGTTTTCGTATTTGCATGCAAGTGTATGTGTGTATGATTCCACCATGGTCGGGCGTTTATGCATGCATGTGGGTTTCCAGTGGGCTGCTGGCAAGGTTAGAGGCCAGTTAATCCCTGATCCAACCCGAACACCCATACAGCTGCTTGCAAAAACCAGAAGGTGTGTTTTTGTGTCTGTGTGTGTGTGTGTTTCCTTCTGGAGTTTTCATATGCAGACAGAAAAAATGCGAAAGGGGAATATTTTGCAGTTGCAGAAATGACCAGATGCTCTTGCCTGCATGTGCATTCACACATCCGTGTGTCTGCAGATGACAGGGTGTGTGCTAAAACTTAAGCAAGTGATTGTGAAATGTGGCTGACAGAAAACTCCCAACTCCTATAAATTCATGAGTAAGACAATTAACACCAAAGTTTTGAGTAAGCAGCAATAATGAGAGTGGTGCATTATAAATAAATAAATAAATGGTGAAATGATCGTTTCCTGAAAATCTTTGTGGAGGCAGTTTCTCTGGAAGTTTACTCACTTCCATTTGGCACATTTTCAGATGAGAGTAATTAGACGGCTACATAACGGTCCAGTGTGGATGATTTTGTGGCATCTAGTGGTGCATTTGCAGATTGCATCCTTCTGAATGTTCCTCCATCCAACCCCCTTCATTCAAACTCATAGGAAACTTTTCTGGACTACTGTAGAAACATGGCCACGCTGTAGAAGAGGACCCACCAAATGTAATCACCTGAAAAGCGAATTAATTCTTATATTCAGATGATTGCACACCAACAAAAACATACTTATGAATACTATAACCCATTACTGCTATATTCTACAAATAAATCCCCTTAAATCATACCTTGTGAACCTCTAACAAGGTCCAGTCTTAAATTGTTTATTTGATAATTATTATAACAAAATATGTAGAGAGGAGCGTAATCACTTGTGTCAGGTTAGAAATTCTCACTCATATGTTTTCTGCTCTTTCTCTCTCTTTTATTACATTATTCCGTAATGTTTATTTGGAAATTTATAGGATGTTTGATGCACTTAAGTGTTCTTAACTCCTTGTTGTTTCTCTCTAATCACAGATTAAGGAGTCAGAAATGAAAGCCATAAGGATGATGAGTGGTGCGTTTTACTTCACATGAAAGTGAAGTAACAAGAAGAAATAAATTTCTGCTTCTGCAGCCAGAAACGACCTCATTGCACAGTAAATCAAGGTTGTTGTGTTTTAAGGCTCCACAGGAGAACACATCCAAAACTAGTAACCACACCGTGCTAACCCGCTGTAGTTAAAACAGTGTTAGTTGGTCTGAACTTTACTTTGCATTGCTCAGTTCTCCCCTCAACCCCTTGCAACCCTTTCTCCCTTCCCCTCCATATCATTCTGCCCCTCCTGCTGTTTCAGGATGATGTCCAACAATTACATTCGTTCTCATTCATCCAGCAGCTCTGGTGCAGTTTCTCTGGAGGTGAATCACCCCTTTGCTGGCACAGAAACCTTTGGACTATGAAGCTGCCGTTAACCACAGGGATCGCCAAAGAGGAACGAAAGGTCACATTATTATAATGTAGACACACAGTCTGCTACCAAGCTATTACAAGGGGAGATGGGCAGCTGCCAGAGCCTCAGATCTTAAATTCAATTTTCCTCCTCTTTATGATTTTGAGTGTTGCTCAGTAAAACACCATATGGTTGCTCTTATTTTCCCAAACATTCAGAGGGGAAGCCTTCAGCTTGCCTCATTCTCCATTACAAGCCCGAGCACAGGACCCAAAGCCTCTTGTTGCCAAAAATAAATACAAATACAATTGCAACATAACTGTGGTAAAAGTGGTAAAGTTGCAGTATAGTAGCCCACAAGTGGGGTGCTATTCTTCTCTGGCCATAATTCTTTTCTTTATTGATAACAATCATGCCAAATTCTTAAAAACACACAGTCATCAGGCCAACAAAGTCCTGTGGGTCAAGACATAGAAGACGATCAAAAATTGTTCAGCCAAATGGCTACAATACAAACACTGATAGCTAGTCTGAAATGTCAGCTGTGATCCCTGATTGTACCAAGCAACTGAGTGTGATAAGCACAGTTGGTCAAAGTTGAACCAGGAAGTTGGTCCTTAATTCCTTGGTAAACTGTATGAGAATGATGCACAGTTAGACGTATAATGTAACGTCATTTCTACAGAAGACTGTTTTAAGACCAGCATGTCTGCACTGCACATTTTGATGAGCTATGTACTTACATCATCTCAAATGTCTCTAACAGTGTTCAAAATCCGATTTTATTTTGTTCAGTTTAGCATTTTGGTTTCATTTCGTGCCCAGTTACTTAAACCTGAAGTAAGACAAGTCACAGTGTGAGAGCGAAGTTGGCAAATGTGTCTAAATGTAAATGTACAAGAATAATTCAGCCTGAGTCATTTTGAAAGATTTTAATGTGCATCAATGGCTGTGTGGCACTTAAATTAACAAATCCTATGGTCCCACATTTCTTCAAGACATCATCAAACTGTTTGTTTTCATTGTTTTGATTGAGAGACCTCTAGCAACAGAGATTGCTTATTGGGTGTTCTGGTAATTAGTGAGTAGAATAACTGCATCATTATCAATTAGGATTGTGGCCAAAAACACAAAGATAATGAGACTGAAAAACGATAGCATCAACAAAAATGGTCTGAAACAACAAATGTTCACTTTCAAGGTCTTTCTCTTCCCTGACATTCTGGTCACAAACATGGATGATTGAGTGCATCCAGGTCACAAGATACATCCAGCTGTGATCTCAGCTGGACTGAGACCTGACTGTTCCGTGATTACCCGGAGCAGAAGACTTGATGGCGAGGAGTTTGGAATTCTCGTAGGCCTTTAGGGAAGTGTGAGAATGAACTTGAGCCAATTACCAGAGAAATTTTCTCTCTGGCTCTGTGTCTTCCTCTCTCCCTCACAGGACTGTCTCCTGTTTGTGATGAATGAGATCATCTTGGACCTCACAGAGAGGAAAAGTGCTGCTGCTGAAGACAACCATGAAAATGAATGAATTTCTGTATGTTTTTAGAGAGTTTCACTGAACCCGAGGCTTCTGAACTTCAGATAAGTCTTATAAATAAGGTCAACTTTTTGAAAACCTTCTCCTTCCTTCCCTCTATTTGGTGCACAACTATAACTAACCAAAACACTACTTTCTCTGAGTCATCAAAACAACCCCTCCTGATTACACAATTTCCCATATCTGATTTAGAAGTGCACTTCACAGTAAGTTCAATAAAAGAACTCACATTAATTTGTTTATTATATCAGTAATACATAAAGTTTGACGTCAAGGCTCCAACCTCAACACTCCCCACTTGATTGCAGAGAGTGAGGCATGTCATGTGAGTATTTCAGTGCAGCTCCAGTTGACTGCCTGAACGTGCTCTATTTTTTGACCGTAAAATCAAGCTAGATTATAAACTAAAGCAAATGTCCTGGCCACTAATAGGAGATCCAGTTTCAAAGAGAGAAAGCCGTTTGTCTCACTGCAGCTAGCAGCCAACACTCTGTGGGTCTTGTGCTCCTCTCCCAAGTGAAATCATGAGATTTCTCCAGCACTGTAATCCCATACAGCACAAAAGAATAGATCATTGTTTGGAACAGTAGCTGAGTCACAAGCTCATGGTGTGCAGCGTCCAGATATGCAGCTTTAATCCCTTCAGAGCCATAACTGGAACCTATAAACTTGTGAGTGGTGCTAGCTTTGAATATATTATGTACATACACACAAATACATATGCATGCTATACACACATACATATGTTGGTTTGTATTACACTTAAATCTAAACCATCTGAATTTTAACTAGGATTCAAGATGAGAAGAGAGCAATGATACAGTGTGATTAAGTTTCTCAGACTAATGAGTAACAATAAATTCTTAATTGAGGTCAGCTTAAAGTGTCAATAGACTGTGTGAATTTTATATTCAAGACTTATTACTTGGGCTTGTGTGCATTGTGTGAGGTTTATGTGCTCAGGGGCTGTGATATACAGTTTTAAACCAGTAAATTAAAAATTGGCTGTTTAATATTAATTTGCATTATTGAGTTTTCCATTAATGTTTCATGTCAATCATAATATCTGTAAATATTTGCTTTTTTAAAACTTTCAGTGACACATGGTAAAATTTTTGAAGTTTCTGTTTTTTGCACTATATATTTTGACATATGACATCCTCTAGAGACTAATTTTATCTGACGATCTGCTGATAGTTTGGAATTAGACAATCATTACATCTCTTCATTGAAAGTTGAAGCTGATGGAGTAAACCCTCTCACAGCTGCAGTCATCATACCTTTACTTGAGAAAAAACAGACTAAAATAGATTGATCTTCTTTCCCACTGTGTCCAAGTCCCATCTCCATCAAGGTGAAAAAGACATAATGGAAACTAAGAGTAGATGTGGGTGCAATAAACTTTGGATTGTGCCAACTGCTTGTCAGCTCTGTGTTAAGAGTTTTGTCATTCCCACCAGACAAGCCAGTTCATCTGTGCCCGAACAGAATACACACTTTTACTTTTATTCATTATGTACTGACACATCCCGATGACTTTTGTCATCTCCCTGTCTTCACAGTGTTTGTGTGTGTGCGTGTGTGCATGCTAGTGTTTCTATGCTGGTTTCACTCACAGCTTATCCTGGATTGGAAAACAACATGACCAGAGCTCATGGCACAGGAAATTGATGACTGCATCTGGATTAAGTACCTCTGTCCTCTCTATAAACAAAACAGCATGGACCCTTTGTTGAGCACTCCTTTTGGTGGTGACTGATCTACAAAACCGCAATACTTTTCAAATTCGAGGGACTTAGGCAAAAAAATCTACCACATAGCAGGAATTTTGAAAGTCATCTGGTTTCTTTGTCCATGAAAGTTTGTTTCTCATTACTAATCCAGGATATTAAAACATGTGTTTGGTTTAATTTTGATTCTGAGGTGTTATGACTCATCAGAAGCAAATGCTTGCAGACGCAGAAATATAAAGTACCACTTTTTAACCTTTCCAGGGAAATGAATGTAGCAGAGGGAGTTTTGTAAATGGACAAAGTGTGAGAGTGGGTTTACACATGGGCGTTGGAATAATACATTATTCATCTGTATTACAAACACAAATATAGAGGGAAGTAAAAGTGAAGAGCCAGTGCTCAACTCTAAGCCAGTTTTTTTTGTTAAGCGCACAGTTTTTCATAGGAAAGGCAAGACTGATTATTTCAAGACGGCAAAATGGTTCATGACTCACCTGTGTGTGATTTCCACTTAATTTAATCAAAGTGACTCAACTGTAAAATACACTAACAACAGCAGATCAAGAAACACTCGAAATGTTACAAACACAAGTGAATTTGTTTGAAATTTATGCAGTTTGCATTGAAAAAACATTTAAAATAAAACTCAAATAAACACTCCACTCATTTACTGCACCCTCTATCTACATGTGCCAAATGCAAACTAGATTTGACAAGTCCTTTTCCCATGAGGTCTTGACTTTGGATGTATTTCTGAAAATCCAGTGTAGTTTACATTGCAATCAAATAACATATGTCCAAGACAGTAAGTCATCAGCACTGGCCGCTTGCCGCCACTACCTTGTCAATGCTCCTTGGATCAACTAAATAATCTATTGCAGGTCCTAATTTGGAGAAAAGCTTACTTTAAAATCCTTTAGCTGAATATGTTTCTCATCATGGCTCCAATGCAAGAATCTGGTTGAGGGTTTGTAACTATTCAGATGTCATTTTTAATTTGTCAGGACAGCAGCTTGTCGGTATAAAGTTTTCAACACATTGTATTTTGTATCCCAAGGGTGGTTTCTTGATACATCATGATGGCTTAATTTATGTGCTAAAAGGCACCTTCAACCCCACTCAGAGGATAAGGTCAAAAGGTGGCGCTGCAGACAGATTCTTCCTTTTGCTTTTTAAACTTTCTTCTTAAGTAAAAGCACAAGAAGCACCTTTTTCTATTGGCAGTGAAGATGTTTCTTGAAATTAAGTTAAAATTAATTAAGAAGAAAAGAAAATTGGTGGCATTTATACAGTCCTTCAGTCCTGAGTGAACTTAAACTTTAAACTTTATAATTTACCTTCTGTTTACACTAGGTTCTGCTCTCAGGATCAGGAGCAATTTGTTTTTCACTATCTTGCCCAAAGACAATTTGACATGTGGGGAGATCAAGCCACCAGCCCTGTGACTAATGGCCTGTTTACCACCTGAATCACAAGAAGTTTCAGAAAACGCAAGATTGATCACACCTCAGGTGGAATACCTGACAGCCTGCAGATCATTTCCCTGCCTAGGAAAACGAGTCACAGTCTTCTTCATTGTATTCTCTGCACTTGTAATGTTGCATTTAAAATAAATAAACCTGCAGTAACTTTGGCAGATTTGTTTCACTTAGTGTATACTAAAAAATGTGAAGTTATAAGAACATAACACGGCCCAATGCCAGCATGGAAGAATTATCTGCATTTCTAAATGCAAACAGGACATCTCTCATGAATACTGCCATCCGCTTAAATCTTACATTTTTTTATTTTCTCCATTATGCTTTTTTTCAGTACTACTATTATATCCAACTCTCCAGCTGTTCAGTATTATATGCATATTCATTCCAAGTTCCAACCGAGTGCAGTCTTTACTGATGTATAGAGAAAAAATGAGTTATTGTGAGGATGTATATCTGCTCTAAACCACAGCCAGGTTCTTTGGTAATGTCCTGGAGACCAGTCAGCATGAAGAGCTGCAGGGATGGCGCTCATTGGCCAATGTGAAGCTGAATATTTCCTCATGCTTTTTTTCGTATCTCTTTATTTATACACATAGGTAGGAAAACACTGTCTGACCAATTCTGTTGCTGTGAACTAATTGAAACCAGTGATGCCGCATTTCTGGTGAATTACTCACTTGATAAAGTTAGTCCTAGATTTGAATCACTGGAGAAACATGCAATTTTTAAGGAAAACTGAATCTTTTTGAAACAGTAAGACACAAAACTTCAAACTAAGGGTCAAAACTCTTATTTGTGCATAAAAGAAACACTCGAAGGCTCACACTTGTGACCCAAACTGACCCAAGCAAGTCCTGTCATGTACAAGGACTTAATGCTCTCAAAAGAAAGCATTATTGTGTGCGTGTGTGTGTGTGCATGCATTAGTGTGTGTATATGTGTTTACATGCAGCAGGTGAGAACTGGTCCTAACTAAGCCGCACCCTAACCCTTTCTTCCTTCATAAAGGAAATACTTTATGGGGAGGTTGATGCTGACAGAGCACATTTCAAGACAGACAAGCAGAAGAAAAAAAAAACAAAGTATCTCAGTGATTCTTGAACCAACAATGTCTTTGATTCTTTTATGTAACTTTTCTGTGAAATTTATTTGCTTACATAGTATCCACTTCCTTTTCTTTTAACTTTTTCGTTATAAAATAATATTGTGACTGGAAGGTTTTTTTGCACCCATAAAAATGGAAGCATAGAGTAGACTTTAACCAAATGAAAATGTAAAGTTTAAAATTAAAATGCAAATCCATTTTAATTTTTCATTTTCAAATTGCTATTCGACAACATTTTAATTTTCTCATTGCCTGAAAAAGAGCGTGAGAGAATGCAAATGTAAATGCAATACACTGGGTGGCCCTGTTTTGCTTTTTCATTTGAATATTGTCCACTGCAGAGCAGGTCAACTGTTAACAAATCCATTTTCAAACAGCTTTTTATTTCATATTAATATTGTCCAAAGTCACCCATACAAGTATGTTATAATGATAATGCAAATTGAATCATTGCATTTTCATTTTCATTTTGACCTAAATAGACATACCTTTGTGACTTAAAAAGAGCTTAGGTGTTTTAAAATTTACATATAAAACATTGGTTATAAATTTTTTTTTTCGAATGGAAGTTTAAAATTCTTCAAGTTTTACTGATTCTGTGAAATATGTTGCTGTTGTTGGACTGCTTTGCTGTGGCATTCAGCCTAATGAACAGTTATCCTGCTCTTCCCCCTACTGTACAGTAATGGGATTTCAGCATACCATTATGCACACATTGTGTAGGGGCTGAAGTTGTTGTTTTATGCTTTTTTTTCTATTTTCCTCCACTTGTTAATCACCTTCCTTCTCACTTCCATCAGATAGTGAACTTTAAGTTAAATCAAAGCCAACGGTTTTACGTGTTGTGTGGCTGAGCAGCCTGTTGAGAGTCCGTGTATAAACAGCTTAGGTGTTTAGGTATATTTTTACATAGATGGTGTAATTAAGAAGCAGAATATGAATGTCAATTTTGTAATTTCTCATATAGTGCTTGATAAGTTTATATCTTAACTGTTTGTACAGCGGCAAAAAATACAGCTATTTGATCTTAGATTTGTCAGTTATAATATTCATGCTACTGACTTTGTTCATTGAAATCAGGGTCAACAGTCAAAAAAGACAAATGAAATTGCAATAAATCATAACTTCTATTCGAATAGCTAGGTCATAATTGTATTTAATTATCTCTAGTAGTCTGTTTACGGTCAAATGTAGTATATGAAATACCAAACAACTTCATAACCGAATCAAGGTAAACAGGGCACAGGGCAAAGATGATCATCACAGTGGTTGTTGCATAAAATTCATTACATTTATTATGTTATATAATCACATTCAAGCTAATTGGCAAAACTTTAAAGGTATTTTAAGAATGTGCAACAGATAAGCGCAAAGCTTCATGATAAAATCCACAAAACTACTTTGATACACAGATCCTTTTCACTGAAGGGCCTCATAATTGAGAAATACAGCCAGATTCACCCTGTCAGCTGATATTATGCACATACCCAAACAAAATTCAGTTAGCACAAAACAGTTGGCACACATAAATTTGAAGCTTAGAAAGAATGCTTGCTGTCAAGAGCCAGTCTCTATGCTAAACATCCACTACCCAATACCCACACCATGCTTTACCCTGTGGACAGCACTTGACTGGGGCCAGTTTCATCCATTTCCTATCCCCCCCAATCAAGTGCTGTCCACAGAGCATGCCATGACATGGGTATGATGGCCTTCCTTCTTCAAGACCCCTTCTCATTTTATACAAATCTCCTATTTTACCACCTCAAATGTCAAATCAATGCTTAATGCCATCTGTCAAACATGGTGGAACTAGCATGAGGGTCTGGGTGACCATCAGATTACCATGAAAAAATGACAGTGAGAATACCAAAGGTCTGCCAGGTTGCAATGGCTGCAAAATGTGGTTATTTTGATGAGGCCAATGTTGGAAGCACAAAGTCATAATTTCGATTAAAATCATTATTTCTTACTTGAACAGTGTCATCATGTCCTGTTTATAGCTATGTTTGCTATATTTCCTATGCATGATAAACGCGTGTGTTTCCACTAAAAACAAGAAAATTCAAAGTGATTCCAAACTTTTGACCGGTAGTGTATACTTTGGGGTTTCTTTTGACTTTTTGGGGGTTTTTTTTGCTTTTTATTTATCTATTTATTTATTTATGTAGCAAAGTGAACCAGTGAACATCAAATTCATTAATATATATGCTAACAGCAAATTATGTTGATTTGTTTGGGCCAGTTACTTTTATAAAGCAGCATTTTTCAATAGTGAAAAAAAATATCTGAGTATACTTTAAAACTGCGTAAGTTCTCGCTGAGTACGAGGCCAAGTGTATCTCACAGTGATAGATGGAGAAAGTTGTCTCAGTTGGTCAGGAATACATCAAGCATCAGTTGTAGAGAAGGCACTTCGTGATGCCCCGCCCACCGCTGCCTAAACCGGAAGTTTAGCTGTTGTTGTCACACTGGAAGAAAATGGCTGCTGCTCCGACTTTTTTTCAATGAAGACACTGATATTTCAATTTCATTTCGTTTTCTCGCATTGGAGCTACAGTCGAATGCTATGCAATCTAAGAGGCAAGTCCATCCTGTTCGTTGAGATTGACGTCGCTTTGTCGGTTTGTGTCTCAGACGACGTAACATCATTAGCGTAGCTAGGAACTTAGAGCTTGCCCACTAGGAACGGGCTAGCATGCTAACGTTAGCCATGTTAGCCTCAACGGTCAGGCATCAACGAGCTTGTTGCTATCCAGCCACACTCATGACTGGGCTCACACTCATCGGAGTTCACTAACCTGAGCTACAAGGTTTTATTGACTATTCGAGTTCCTGTGCATGTATTTACAGTCCGGGATCAATTAAATTACAATCAAATGAGGAGACAACTTAGATGAAACTGTTTGGCACGTCAGTCTTCTTATCTGTTTGTTTGGGGTATCTGATGGAGTGCCAGCCAGGATATTTGGCATCCACACTGTCTTACTAATCTGCCAGCTGCACTAAGTGTAAATGTGTACTATTTTCTCCATCATCTTCCTTTGTTTGATCGTGCTGCGTGCAATACGTCTGCTGTGCTGCTGTGCAGGGTGTGAATGGTCACTCTAGGAAGGTGACAGTGTGGGGCAGTAAGGACAGCATCGTCTACCGTCACTCGCCTTGCAACTGGCGGTGGACCACAATGGTAAGTCTAATCTATTTCAGATCATAAAGCTCTTAGATCTCAGTTAAGTTTTTTTTTTTTTAACCTGAGAAGTATCAAACCAGACACTCATTGGGACTTGCACATAAAATTCTACACTCAACTAATTTCCTGTCCTGACTTCTATGTTTTATTTTACCCTTATTTCCTAAAGCAACAAGTTTTGGAATATGCATTGGATCGAGCCGAGGTAAAAGCTGTTATTTAAATCTTTATTTGTATGTTTGTCGAAAGAGGAATGAATAGCTTGTACTTACATGCATCCTTTTGCAACCATTACATGCATTATGCACTGTCAGTGTTAGTCAGACACAATGCACCCCATATTTCATTAATACAATGTATCATCTATTATTCAGTACATTGTTGAAAGTGCTCGACAACGACCAGCCAGAAGAAGAATTTCATCTAGCGGGAGGAAGAGTTTGTATCAGAAGCTCTATGAGCTGTATATGGAGGAATGTGAGAAAGAGCCAGAGTTGAAGGTTTGTGCAAATAAACTTGAGTCTCAGTTCTGATTAGTTACTCACTAAGAGCATGCACTTACACTTTTTACATTCCATTCTAGAGGGAACAACTGAAATAGAAGACATTTGACTGTGTTAATATGATTTCCTAACATATATGCACTGGTTTTCCGTCAGTTGTTTGATAGCCTATCAAAGCATGAAAAGCAGGAAGTTGCTTGTAAGTGATTTAACACTTACAACAGAGTGGAGAGTCAGGTTTAGCTCCTGTTTTTTAATGTTTAATAACTGCAACAGGCAACTAAAATGTTCAAGACTCACGGGTATTTGTTAAGTAAAGCTGTCTACTACTACTGAAACTTTGCCACAAAATATTAAAATAGCCTGTCATATTTGTACAGCAGCAAATGCATTTCACATATAGCAGCAAATGCATTTCACATATTTAATTTTGTAAAACAAAGCAATAGCAGACATTGTCTGTTAAGTTTTTTTTAAAACCATATGAAACAAATTTTGGCTTTAACACAAAGTGACCGTGGGTGGAAAGCCATAGAAACATATTTTTCTCACATAGAGTTGGCATGTTTGTAACAGTGTGAGATTTTGGTTGCTAATTTGGAAGATTGTTCTCTTATTTGTTTGTTGTATCACTGAAGAATTTGAGAAGAAATGTGAATCTACTGGAGAAGCTGGTGTCTCAGGAGTCTGTGTCATGTCTGGTGGTCAACCTGTACCCTGGGAATGAAGGCTACTCTTTAATGCTCAGGGGCAAAAATGGTTCAGGTAAGAAATTAAAGCAAATACCAGTCCATCTTGTTATGTTGTTTGCATATGTGTTCAATAAGCATCTGATCAGCAACTCTCATGTCTATGTTGTGTTCTAGATTCTGAAACCATTCGTCTGCCATATGAAGAAGGAGAACTGCTGGAGTACCTAGATGCTGAGGAACTGCCTCCTATTCTGGTGGATCTGCTGGAGAAATCACAGGTCTATGTTTGTATACGCACGTATATATAAACACACATGCATGTGCATATATCAGTTTGTAAATATATGTAAATATAAGTTAATAATGATATAAGCGTAAAGGTTATAGTGATGCAAGCGTTGCTAAAAATGCCTACAGGCCTCTAGCATGTTGGATATTAAAGTCCTACAGGTATAAAGATTTCTATCATTTATATCACAGAATAGTTTCTAACTGCTTCTTGCTTACTTATTTCTTCTTTATGTCATCTACTCATTGATATTCCCTACGTGCAATGTGTCTCAGGTAAACATCTTCCACTGTGGCTGTGTAATAGTGGAGGTGAGAGACTACAGGCAGTCTAGTAATACCAAGATGCCCACCTATCAGAGCAGACACATCCTGCTGCGACCAACCATGCAGGTAAACCAACAGAACATGTGAAAAACATCTCTATACTATTTAAGTAAATATGGTTCTTGACCAGGGATGACTGTCTTTTTGCCCTGTAGACTCTTATCTGTGACGTCCATGCCATGACTAGTGACCACCACAAGTGGACACAGGTAAAGTGTCCTGTTTACTACTGCAATATGGAATTAAAGAAAAATCAAGCCTCATCTCACACCTTACTGCCTTCATTTTCATTTTTTATCCATACACACATATTCTCATTCAATAAAGCTCATAAAACATTTAGTCAATTATGGACATAAACAGTATATGTAGACATTTTTGTTTTGAGTTTTTATTTTTTATCCAAGTAAAACACATCTACATCAGTTAAGCTAATGAAAAAGACAGTCGACCATAAAAGGAGACTATCCTCACCTGTGTGTTTTGAGTCCTTGTTGCATTAGCATATTGCAAATGTGTTTTCTGTGGCATGTTTCTCTGCTGTAGGATGACAAATTACAGTTGGAGAGTCAATTGATTTTAGCCACAGCTGAACCTCTGTGCCTGGACCCCTCCATCTCTGTCACCTGCACAGCGAACCGCCTGCTCTACAACAAACAGAAAATGAATACTCGCTCCATGAAACGGTACCTAATACACTCACGCACACACTCTCTCTTGAGGTGGCGAGGTCACTTTGAATTTAGTCATGCCAGGACAAAAGTGCTTATTTATGAATGTTTTCTTTTTTTTAAAACTGCAGACTTGAAATCAAAGGCTATGTAATTGTGAAAAGAAAAAGGTTTTGAATGAAGCAAAAGGCCTTAATTGTTTTTAAAAGACACATTTTTGTGTCTTTTGTGCAAGGTGTTTCAAGAGGCACTCTCGAGCTGCGCTGAACAGGCAGCAGGAGCTGTCCCATCTTCCCATGCCACCACAGCTACGACTCTACGACTATCTACAGAGGAGAAAGGAGAGGAAAACTGCTCCTGTCATAGACCTTAAGATCTCGAAGATTGGAAATGTAAACAGTCAACACACCTTCGATTCGATGAGCATGTATACACTGTACACCTGAGCAAACAAGATTAAGCTTTACTGAGGCTGTCTGCGCCTGTGTAGATCTTCTATCACATGGAAATTGTCAGTCTGGACACTATTCACACTGAAGTGAAACTTAAGGAAAAGATGTTTCCCACAGATATGCTTAGTCATGTTAAAATGTGCTATAATTTCCTTATAGGATTTGTTTAAGTAGTAGATAAGAAATAAGCTGATGTTTCGCTTTAATGTTGTAAACTGCTGAGGCAAACTTCCTAACTTCCTCCAGCAAAGAGCAGTGCACACTGTCATAGTGCTCTCTCACTTGTTTATGCTCATCCTTCCTTTTTCTGTTTTTTTCTGCCGCTGTTGTCCCAACTTCTTGGCCGTCATCACTGCAGTGTGTTGACATGTGGAAGCAAAGCAACTGCCAACTAACTGTACCGAAGGAAATTGATGTAAGTAGCTCGACGCTCCTCTATAGCACTGCCATTAAAACACTCGAGCCAACACCACTTAAAACCCTCTCAGCTCATAGTCTGGCAGTTATAATGTAGAGCATAACACATCAAATGAATTTGTGTTTGTGTTGCTCCAGGTGGAAAAGTATGCTGTGGTTGAGAAATCTCTGCAGCTGGAGGACTCTCAGCCCTCCACTGTGATCTGGCCTGCTGAAGTAAGTGGGATAGGAGCATTAAAGCTATTTGAGGATACAGATCAATGATGGCGGTTTACTGTTAGTAATAAGCCAGAGGTAGTTCTATGTTATTTTTTAATGCTTCATAGGAAATAAAATAAAAAAAGTGCTTAGTTGCCCCCTACTTTGTGCAAGATGACCTCAGTCTCTTAGTTTAGGAGCTCATAAAAAGGATTTTTGAAGTAGGTGAATGAGCTTGTATGGATTCTTTTTTGATGAATCACAAAATTTCAGTAAACGAGGAACATTTATAAGTTTCACACATGCCTCTGCTTCTCTGGAAAAGGAGGACCATGCTGGACTGCACACATGGACCATGTCCAGGAAATTGTTCTGTAAAGTAAACAGAAAACTACTTGCTAATTTCTAAAGAAAAAGCTGAACTTAAATACCAAAATCCTCACATCACTGTACATTGATTGGCACAGAAATAGACAGCTTCATTAAAAACTTTCTGTTGCTGGTATGCTTTAAAGTTAGTGAAAGCTGCCGTTTAATAAGGAGGCTGAGACGTGCTTACTTTTGGGCGTATTAAACAGTTCAAAGGGAAAAAAGAACAAAACGACCCCCACTTAGCTTTATATAACATGTCAAACACCCACCTTTCATATACTTGTCTATCTCCACCTTGGTTTCACACAGGAAGTTATAGATGACTACACGTTTGAGTGTGAGGTGGGGGGCCAAGCCCAGAGGACCAAAGTGTCTATCTTCCAGTCAATGGGAGACCCGCTGGTGTATGGAAAAATCTACTGTGCTAAAGAACCAAAAGCAGAGGAGGAAAGCACAGACCTAAAGCTCATACATCCACCGTAAGGACAGTCAGTGAGGCAAATTCAATAACCAAAACTGAAATTAAAAATGCTGCTGTTAATTAAATAATCTTTGTCTCTTTGGTTTCATTCACAGCTTCCTCATAGGCTCAAAGATCGACGCAGACCGGTGAGTCACTATATCTGCTTTATGATTTGTAGCCAATCCTGTCAAACACACAGTTTCAGGGAATGTGCTGTCGGGGAGCATGGGGTCATTTTTTTGTCTTGTCTGTTTAATAGGTTTCT
>JAQNCA010000006.1:13045503-13061432 GCA_029783725.1 Acanthurus tractus
CCCCCCCCCCCCCCCCCCCCCCCCCCCCCCCCCCCCCCCCGCTGCGCTGTGGATTGATGGGCTCGATGATTTGAACAAAAATAAAAAGAAAAAAATTTAATGGCTTATGCTTTGACAATCATCATTAAACTAATAACCTTTGCAGCAGTCAGTGGATTACTCACTTTGTTTTATAGACCAAACAGTCAATTGAGTAATCACAAAATGTATCAGTAGAGTAGTTATTGTTTAGAAAATAATCTTTAGTTGCTGTCTCACTCATAATGTTAAAACAACAAACATTACGTATTACTTCTTAAAACATTTTACGAAGTGTTTTCCCGGTGGAGGAGAGGAGAGAATTAATAAAAACAGATGAAAAATCTATGCAAACAATGAGGCAAAGTGCACAAAATCTGCAGAAAAAGTCAGGAAAAAAAACAGAACACTAATTTGGCGTCTGTGAGACTGTGTGAGGCTGTTTGAGAGTCAAAGAGCAACAGTAGCTTTGCTTGGTTTTCCACCTTAATCAGGGAGCAGCCAGAAATCCATGTACTCCTTCCAGTGGTCAGGGGGGAAACAACATCTCTGGAGTACAGATGATGACCAGATAATGACTTGTGTGTCTATTTCAAAATCCATCACAATGTGACAGGAAGCCAGTAGAAACAAACTAAAACTGCTGTTTTTGGGGAATCGACTTTTTTTTTTTTTTTGCATTTGCTGGAGAATTTTGAGCCACTTGGAGTTGAACTGCAGACAATCTTGTGTTTTTTGCTTTGTTTTGTTTTAACAAAACGTAAAGCTGAAGGACTTACTTGCAATGTTACTTTAAAAAGCAGGACTTAACCAGTGGCTTTTCACGCTTTCTATAAAATCTTGATAATATTAGAAACTTTTGTACTTAACATTTTTATTTTCTATCAGCTCTCGGTTTCTTTACACAAAATTTCAGCCTTGTGCAGTCTTTCTTTAAGTGCTTGATGTCTTTCTGCAACCTTCAACAGAAAATTCAACACATAAAGTGCAAAGCGTGTCAATGCGTGATTGCTGTCATCGTAGGTAAATGGTTCCCACATTAGGAGCAGGGGTCTCCATCAGGCATCCTTCACACATAGTAACAATCGGCTCAGGAAAAAAAGTTAAATAATCGAATTACTAGAAATCTGCAAATTTTAACATCACCTTCATTTTGTTTAAACTAGCATAAAGTTGGATTTCACAGCTAAAAATAATCATAAGAGGTTAGGATCGGTTATGCAACTTTTTACCGAGGTGGGGGGGGTTCCCCCTATCATGAGTTCGGCCTTACTCTGACATAAAAGAGGATGGAAAACCCTGCACCACGTTATTCATCGACAGAGTCAGCCTCATCTTCTTGGAAACAGTACAGTGAGCGTTTTTGTGGCCTGGGTAAATGAAGTTTTTCATACTTTGCTGTTTTCTTATGCAAGCCTGAGGTCTAGGGTTCGCGCTGATGCGGATGTCTCTGCGGCCTCCCGGAGCCCCGGGGAGCGCATCCTGTTTGTGCCCTGCCTCTCTGTCTGCCCTCTGCAACCAGACAAGTCATACAGCCATGAATCATAATGTGCCTGCTCTTTTCTAGCTTCCTGCCTCAACATTCAGCTCTTCAGTGAAAAGGTGACGAGTAGAGGACTTACGTGGAGAGAGGCATTGCATTTATTGTCAGACACGACTCCTGACATATTTTCTACATCTGGAGTAGACATAACGGAAATATGCATGAATAATTTATTAATACTGGTCCTTTTTTGGCTGTTTGATTGTTTTGATCTTATCTAAAGAGCCAGTATCGGTTACATTACCCTGACTTTAACCTTAGTAATCACTGGCTTTGACTGACAGCCACCTACTCGGAGCACAACCGGCAGGTTATGCCGGTGCATTTGGATCAACCACCTGGTGGTTTGGGTGAGGGAAAAACAGTATGAAGTTTTTGACAGAAATCCCCCGAGAGGTTTCACTTCGTGCTGGGTGTATTGTTACGTTCCGCAGCAGTTGCTGTAAACTGAAAATGTCAAACTTGTAGACTCACTGTCGCCAGTCGGGCTTGCGTCATTAACTGGACCAGTCACGGCACTCCCAATGAAGGAACGTGTCCATCCGCAATGAGAAAGACCCCTGTGCCGTCCCCAAAAACAGATAAGAAATTCATTTCGACTCTTATACGGGGGGGAAACACAAAGCTTCATTTCGCAACATTATTAAATTATTGACGGAAGTGGAAGATGCTAGATAGTCCCTCTTTCAGACCATATTTCAGGCTACTGTTAGATATTTTTAGGCTACAGGTGCGGTGTGCGTGCGTGTGCGCACGTGCACGTGAAAAGTAATCACTGAATAGTTGAATCATCAGCGGGTTATTTTGGCAGACTCCACTGATGCGCACTTGCAACTAATGCGATCTAAGACTTAAATATAAAAGATAAACATTGAGGTTTTCAAACCAATTATAATACAGTCTTACGGTATAATCCCCCTCCAAACGCCACTAACAAACAGAACAAATCCACAGTAAGCGTTTTAGGATTACTCGTTACAGAGGTGTATGTCACTTCCATCATTATTGCGCTGGGTTCCGCAAATTTACTACATAAGATAATTATTATTATCACTAAAAGGTTCATCATTCATTTTCGTTTTCTAAATATTAGGCTCTCGTTTTTATTCTTAATAGTGTTAATCCAATCAATCAAGTTACCAAATATAAGATCTGATAAAAGAATAAAAGGTGGAGCTACATTTAGAAATTACAGCGGGCAGGTAGTATTCAGGCATTGTATCTGTAACAAACACAAAAAAAACTATAATATTATGATGCTACATTATTTATTCATGAGGGTTGTCTATTCATCCATTAGGAGTGTCTGGAAAAGGAGAACAGGTGTGATTGTTTTCCCTGCCTTGTCTCCGTTAGATAGAGCCAACTGTGCCAGACTGGGAAACCGGGAAGCATGGCTCAGGTAGGACGGACACAAGCACATGCACGCGCACACACGCATACAGCTGCGGGGCTTGAATATAAAATCCCTGAAATCCTGGGAAAGTTCCAGGCGGGGGAAGGCGGATGGATCTTACATGCAGGCGCTGCGGTTCCAGCCAGGCTGACGCCGCCGAGGCTGTGTGGCGCTCGGCTGGGGCTGCTCAGGCTCCGGGCTCTTCAAACCTGCGTCAAAACGACCGCAGACTGCCGGGACAAGACCGGAAGATTGGGTGACTGTACCTTCAAAATAAAAGCGAAAGTAAGCCAAATTCTGTCTTCCAGGGGGAAAAAAGCACGAATTTGAATAGAAAAAAAATATAGGACTTTAGCCCAGATCTAAACCGAGATCTATGTTACAAGATGGTCAATGTTCAATTTAATTATTATATCATGCGTTAAAGTTGGCCTAAATGCACGTTAAATCATTGAATTGGTTCACCATTATCATTATAATTACTTTTGTGTAAAATTATCATGAGTACGGAATTATTCTTGGTAGGCCTACTGATGAAGTGTTTTTCTTTTATCAAAAAAAAAAATATGTAGACTAGTGTAAACTTGAAAATATAGCGATCAGAATAGTAATGGAAATGTTAAAAATAACCTGCATAAGTATTATTTTGTTTAAATTAGGCTAACATTACTTATTCAATTTGTAGTCCACAAACCTCTCGTTATCTTTTTATAAGCCTTAAGGGCTACTTCATGTCATGCCAAAGTTGAGTCGTAATTAAAAGGAAAAATTATCTAACGTCATGACCATCTGACGGCTACTTCATTTTCGTTTCGGCTGATCCCTTCCAAGATTAGTACGGGATACGTTTTGTCAACATTCCTTTTAATCTGACACTTGGAACCGGATGCAGACATTGCTGAGGCTGACTTGAGGCTTCAATGTCAGCACGCACGCTCGCAGACACAATCCGCACACACACATATACAAACAGACACACACCTTTCGCTGTTCCAGTGTGCTGGGCTGAACTCCCACAGACAGGGAAGCATCCACGCGCGGCGGGCTGTCAGCGATGCAGTTGTTGTCACAACAGAGGTGAGGAAACAAACACATTTTTCACATTTTTAGACATTTTAATTGGCTTTTTAAATGATCTATGATTTTTTTTTTTAAATTGTAACACATTTTTAATATTGTAGTTAACTGTTATAATGTTAATAAATACTCAACTGATGAAGTGCTTACAGGCGCTGTCGGGCAACTTTTTGCGGATTAAGAACTTTAATTTTGTTAATGTAGATTGGGTTTTGATAAATGTACTGTCATAGCTAAGTAGGTAATAGATCAATAATTAGTCAATAGGTGCACTGTTGTTGGCGTAGATGTAACGGTGTTGGAAAAAATACAAAGGACATGTATGATTTATGTACTTGATCGACTGGTTAAACTTCATTGCGACAAGTTATCAAATTGTATCAATAATAAATGTGTCTGCCAAGCTTCCGATCACACTTGATGCCGTCAAGGTGTGCGTCTAGAGTTCTAGGGCACAACCTGGATCCTGTAGCGGCAACATGACTTGCTGTAGTAGTAGTAAAAGGAAGCTGGCGTGTTTACTTTTTTGGGAAGGGGTGTCCTGGTGATAAAGCATTAGGTAATTAGCCTATCTGAGCCTGCAGACTGAGCGACGCCAGGCTCCATAAAGCAGCGGCAGCGGCAGCAGCGGCAGACTGTGCCGCATTGAGCTTGTGCGCTTTTGCTGTCATTGTAAAAGCCCAGCTGTCTGTTTGTCTGCGGGCAAATAGTGTTGGCATGGGACATAATGTGGGCATGCCGATTCAAACTGTTTACTATTACCTGCGTGAGTTTTTTTTTCTTAAAATCTATCTCATTAAACAGCTACAAAACTGTAAATTTAAGCAGAAAATCTAATGTGGTTCTATTGCGCATTTTAGAGTGATAGATAGAGTGAAGCCAGAAGCGTGGACATATCTTGTCTGTCATGAGCCCGATGTAATACTCTACAGCCGGATGTTCTGCAGTAGAAGCAGAACATAGATCACAATAATAAAACCCATTATCAAGTATCAGACAAATTTCCCTGTGAGAAAATTTGAGAAAAGTTTGAGTGATTTATCTGTAAGAGGCTGCTGGAGTGATGTAGACAAAATGACTCCATGATTGTGATTGAGACTCAGGTAGGCTGCCTTTATGTTGTGGAACAGACTAAATACTTCCATACCACCTAGTTTTTAGATAGACAGAAAGAGACAAACACAAAAACAGGGAGCTCTCTTTCTGTCTCTCTCACTCTGTCTGCCTCCCTCCCTCCCTCCCTCCCTCACTCCCTCTCCCCCTTCTGTCCTGTGATGTGTTCTGGCCAGACAGTATGGCTCCTGGGCGTCAGTGGCATGATCATAGAAACAGAGGCCAGAAAGGACATTCCTCATTGTTGGTGAATCTAGAAATGAGCTTGGTCATCCTGCCCTGCTTTTTCTGAAAACAGTTTCAGTGTGCATCTTTCATTTTCTCCATAGAGAATAAAAACCTTGTTGTTTAGTTTGTGAGTGATCAGTTGGATGCAGGCATGGTCTCTGTATCGCTGTCCAGCTGATACTGCCTCATTATCATGGAATTTCACCTCTAATGCTTAGACTGTTAAAAATTAGAGTATTTTACTCATTTTTTTGCTCCAGACTAACTTTTTACCAGACACCGTTGTAACTTTAGCCGAACTGCCTTCACAATTTAAACACTGGGATCTTTTTTCTACATCACCTCTGGGCTTTTTCTCTGGCCGTGCATTTTTCTCGACTAAATTTGCAGTTAATACTGTCCCTCCCTTCTTTTGCCAGATGATTGAAACTTGACCTGGGATTTCTGACTGAGTGAGGAATAACCTTCCCTGCAGGAGGATTCGTATTCAGAGCCGCTGGATCTTTTCTGTGCCAACACAGGGAGAGGATTTAAGGTGTTTGCGCTGCACTGGCAGGAGTTGAGCTCCTGCACCAGCGCTGCTGGGAAGCAACAGCGAATACAAAAAAAAAAAGCCTCTGTTTACACAGACTCATTGCCCTACCTCTTTTATCCTTACCTCTGTCCTGGCTTCTCATTATTTGCCTCCTCACTCCTGTCCTCAAAGGAACATTAAACCCTCTTACAGCACTCATCTTGCCACCCATTTACCCATCTGATGATGAACTCCTCTGCCTCCATTACGTCCTTATTCTCCTTCACCAGCCCGGCGGTGAAGCGCCTGCTCGGCTGGAAACAAGGGGATGAGGAGGAGAAGTGGGCCGAAAAGGCCGTGGACTCTCTAGTGAAGAAACTAAAGAAGAAGAAAGGGGCGATGGAGGAACTGGAAAGAGCCCTCAGCTGCCCTGGGCAACCCAGTGAGTATCACATTTATAGTCTAGTCTGGTGGTTTCTAATCTGTAGGTCAGAACCCATCAAGCCTTGAGAGGAAGACAGAACATGCTTCTACCAAGTTACATAATGTAATTTTTATGGCGTTAATGTCTTTAACTTGCTAATGTATTGTAATTGTTATTATATGTAATTGTTTTTTGTAGAAAACCTGATACTTCTATCTCTCTGGGCCTAAAAATATTATCTCAATGAAAACATTTTAGAGGGAAAAATCACCGTTTGGTTGACTCACAACTTATTGACATATTCCACAACATGTGACAAAGGAGCAAGAGTACTGCTTTATTAATGCGGTCAAAAAAAGAGTTTAAAATGTTGAGAACATCTAGTCCAGACAGCTGGGAAGATCTCGAAACCTGTGAGGAAGGTTTTGATTACAGCAGATGTCATTAGTCACATGCTCTTGCGCAAGAGCAAGAAACCTGCATGACCACTATTTTAAGCTGCTCTCACAAAATTTTTATTACTAAAAGCCTGAAACGTGATATAATGAAAGTACTTGTGCAGAGTCCGACCATCCATTTATGTTTAAACTATTAAACTGTGCCTTAAACTGCATCAGCATTTATTGTTTGTTTATATTTGACACAGATTCAGTGCAAAATATAAATGTACAGCAGTTTTCTGTGGTTTGTGAAGCTTAGACGAGCAAAGAGGCAGTAACTCCCACAAATACTTTTACACTCTCCAAAAAAAGAAAAACACACATAGTGCAGGATGCCAATTTCTGTCCAATCACCAAGGAAGCAAACATTTGTACTAATTTTTAAGGCTTAAAGCAGCAGATGTTTTCACAGACAACACAATCTGAAGCTGTATTAACGTCTGTGATGTTCAATGCGATTCCCTCAGGCAAGTGTGTGACGATCCCTCGGTCGCTCGACGGGAGGCTGCAGGTGTCTCACAGGAAGGGTCTGCCACATGTCATCTACTGCAGGGTGTGGCGCTGGCCGGACCTGCAGTCCCACCATGAGCTGAAAGCCCTGGAGTGCTGTGAGTTCCCCTTCGGGTCAAAGCAGAAGGACATCTGTGTCAACCCATACCACTACAGGCGCGTGGAGACTCCAGGTACACACACACACGTTGAAGAATATCTTTGAAATTTGCTTTGAAATAATCGAGTCAATGAATTTTCAAACGACAGTGAAGCTTAATTTGGATTTTACCCGAGTGATCTAATACAGTGTTCCCAAGCTAAAAGGATTTTCTGGTAATGTGATCTTTTGTCTGTTTGCTCCATCTCTTCCTTTTCTTCTGACTTGTCTCTCCTCTCAGTGCTGCCACCAGTTCTGGTCCCACGTCACAGCGAGTTCAACCCTCAACACAGTTTACTGGCAAAGTTCAGGAATGCCTCACTGCACAATGAACCTCTGATGCCCCAGAACGCCACCTACCCGGACTCCTTCCCTCCACTGCCCTGCTCCTCCTTCTCCTCCTCCCCTTCCTCCTCCCTTGCCCAGTCTCCCACCTCGCAGAGTTACCCCAACTCCCCCAGCAGCTCCGCAGAGCCCGGCAGTCCGTATCACATCACAGGTTGGGATCAAAACAAGCAAGTTGATACTTTTAAGCATCACAACTGTCACACATCCAAGCTGCAATCGGATTTAGGCATCAGTTACTTATCCCTGTTTATCGTCTTTCTGCCACATTTGATCTGCATTTCTAGCTGAGACTCCCCCCCCTCCGTACAGCATGATGGAGAGCAGCCCCACAGAGGATGTAAAGCCCAGCAACTCCACAGAAACCCTCAAACTCACATTATCCACTCCGCACAGAGGCAAGTAAAACCAGCTGTAGATGAACATGACAAAGAAATACATACGAGTAGCATAGTATTGATGTAGCCGATAGAGATGTTGATAAACTGCTTAAACTGGAGCATGTTTTCCTCTATATGTCTGGTTGTATCAGAGGATTAAGTATCAAAAAATAAAATATACAGTCAGGTGGAATATTTGATCAGTGACGTTTACCTCTTCAGAATTACGGCCCGTATGTTACGAGGAACCGGAGTACTGGTGTTCAATAGCTTATTACGAGCTCAACAACCGGGTCGGGGAGACCTTCCACGCATCATCCCGCAGCGTCCTGGTGGACGGCTTCACAGACCCATCCAACAACAAGAACCGCTTCTGCCTCGGCCTGTTGTCCAATGTCAACCGCAACTCCACCATCGAACACACGCGCAGGCACATAGGCAAAGGTAGGCTGGACGTCTCGTGCAGATGACGCATTTAAATGGGTTTTATATACAGAGTTTAGGGAAAGATTGCTTTAACAGATGCCAGTGTGTGCACGTCAGTTCAGGCTTTAGCTAATGTGTAGTTTTTTTATGACAAGGGTGACATAAAGGGTTAAGGGAAGTAGATCCCTGTTGCTCACACATTACTGACACTTCTCAGACATTCTTCATTTACAAGCAAATGCCCCTGTGGTTTTCTTCTGGCAGAAAATGAGAAAAACTGTGTTTTCAGTTTGCATACAATGAATATAAATGTTTCCTTTTCATGTTTTCTTGATTAAAAGAGTTGTTTTCATGATCTTTAGACATGTTGTGACATTTTAAACATTTCCACCACATTGAAAAGACAGGAGTTGCGGTTAAATTACTTAGTCTTGATTTCCTTATGTAAAAATATTTGATTCTCTCCTCCACTCCTCTCAGGCTTACACCTGTACTATGTGGGTGGTGAGGTGTATGCGGAGTGTCTGAGCGACAGCAGCATCTTTGTCCAGAGCCGGAATTGTAACTTCCAGCATGGTTTCCACGCCACCACTGTGTGCAAGATCCCCAGCGGCTGCAGCCTCAAAATCTTTAACAACCAGCTGTTTGCTCAGCTCCTCGCTCAGTCTGTTAACCACGGCTTTGAGGTCGTCTATGAGCTCACAAAGATGTGTACCATCCGCATGAGCTTTGTTAAGGTACTGAGATCTCTGTAAAATCAAACACGGGGGGGAATGTGACACGTATATGGGTTATATATCCCCCCAAAGTTTCTCACTGCATTTTAAAAAGCTGTTATTTTCACTGTGATGGGCTGTTGAGCATGTTACATGCTACAAGCTTGGATTATACTTAATCACTTAGGGCCCATTCATTTAAATAGTTCACTGAAATACTGAAATTTATGTTGATGTCCTCCCTGTAGGGTTGGGGTGCCGAATACCACCGTCAAGATGTGACTAGCACCCCCTGCTGGATCGAGGTACACCTGCATGGGCCCCTGCAGTGGCTGGACAAGGTTCTCACACAGATGGGCTCCCCGCACAACCCCATTTCTTCAGTGTCATAACATGAACATAAACTTTTTAGGGGACCCCTCTAGTTCCTCCACACAGGTAGTCGTAGATTCTGTATGTTCTGCTATTTCCAGGTTTTCTGTCCTATGGTGCCTCTCCTGACATCTCAAGCAAAATGACAGTTGTTTTACCTACACCTGCATCAAGGTAAACGTCATGCCACATAACTTAAAAACATCAAAAGTTGAATTTTATGTGGATAATTTACAGCTCATGTAGTCAGATGATCAAATGTTCCTTAATTTCAGTAAGATTATAATAAAGCATTTATCTTCTGTTTTCACTGGGACATGAACTGCACTCCAAAACAAGAAAATTGGGATATATTTATACAGTAGGTACTCAGTTTTGTTATTACATGTTGTAAATGTTATTATGGTAGTATGTACTGTATTTCCATGTGTGACTTTGCGTACTGATTGCTTTTTACTTGTTCCATTAAAGTTGTTTTTTCTTTAATTGTCAACTTTTTTTCCTCATGTTAAAGAACAAAGCGTCACACTTTAATATAAACACACAGAATCTGAGAAATTTCTCAAAGTTGGCATTGAAATTTACTCTCATATTCACAGCAGGGGATACACACTTTCACAACACTTTTGACAGAGCTAGCAAGACCAATATTCATCCCAATAATCTTGAGTTCCCTGCTGGCCCACTTGACTGACAACAGGCTGCAGACATGCAAAATAAAACTGATTGTCACCCAGAACAAAACACATTCAACACAAAACATTAAAAAGATTTCTCAATAAAGAGAAAACAGCATGAAAAGCACAACACAAGCAATACTCATACAGAAAGAAACTGACACTCCTTTTTTTGCAATGGTTAACAGGGAGTTCAAACTGAGCTAACAGTTATTTTAGCAACAACTAAAGCTTCTGAACAACTATGACAGAGTTATTATTCAGATCTTTTTGAAATGTTGCTACATAAATGAAAATAACTAACAGGCAGAATGGGATTTGCCATGGTAACTGAAAAGTAAATTTGCACAAAGTAAACTTGAAAAGAAATGCTTGTATTAAGGAATTTATAATTCCATATCAGCACCAGGAATCGTTTGATTTTATGGTCAGTCTGCTACTTCAGGGGATCACATATTTTGAGGGATTTATATCAGTTCAACTATGTTTAGTCCACCAGTCTTATCCCACTTATAAAACATTCACTAATTGCCATGTTATTCTCCCTGCAGCATGGCTTTCTAGCTGGGGAAATGAATGTTTACAGTCTCCGTTTTTGTCTTATTCATCACAAACACACTGACTGGCCGGCGTCAGCATCCTTGAAACTGCTGCTGTGACTGGCTGCGGCCTTGAGTGGCCAGGAGCTGCTGCTGTTGCTGCAGGAAGCTAATCACCTCTGGACTCCTGAGCAGTGACTGAAGGACACACACAAACACACAAACAAACCATTCAAATTTCACTTGGTCCATTTATATTTTTCTGCCTTTGTTAAGAAAATGTACTCATTCAATAAAAACTGATGCCTTCCAGTCTTGGGGGAAGGACACAAGGAACACAATGGCTGTCAAAATTGAGGCACTCAAACAAAAAGAAAAAGATAGCTACTCCTGTGAGAACAAGATGCCATGTACAAATGGATGATTATGGAAAAACCAGAATAAATAAGAGGTGAAAAAGTAACAATTCTTAAGGGGGGGGCATTTTCCTGGCATGGTGCAGGGTCCACTACATCCCTTAAATAAAGGGGTCATTTACGGGATGGATGAGTTTGAAAGATGGTTCAAATCAAACTGGAAGCAATACAAACTAATCTGAAAGCATGCGTGTTGTGGCCTATACCACAGTGATTTATGTTGGGTTTTTTGTATATTTTCTCTTTAATCATCTCTAAGTTGTTTCATCATATAACAATCAGCCACGGCTTACCAATCTTTTCTGGTTGAGGACCTGCTCTATCAGGGAAGGTCTGGCTGGCCGGTCCCCCATGGCACCCAGACGCTGTTTGTTCACAGACACAGGCCTCTCTTCTGAGTTGTCCTGATTAGCACAAAAGAAGACATAAACAGGCAATTAAGTGGGAAATTTAGTTTGTGTTGTGGTACAGTTAAGTCTGGAAAAACAGAGCCAAGGAACCGCATGTGCCAATAAGTCAGCCTCTGTTGCACCTCTTGAATTCCTTTCTACCGCAGTCATCTACATGTGGACATGGATTGCCATAAAAGCTCTTTAAGAGTTTGTTTAGAATGTCTCCACCACATCATAACAGATTCTGGTTATGCAAGTATCTATGAAGCTGGATCTTACATCAAGTTTGCCACTAGACATGGCCTGGTCACTCTTCTTCTTCTTGTACTTGTCTTTGTACATCTTATTGCGGTGTTTTTTGCACATCCACGGTTTCCTCTGCTTGGCAACCTGCGTTGTGGTCTCCGTGCATCCTTCATAGGTGCACTGTTTGGGGGCGTTGTCGCCCTCCGAGGTCTCCTCGTCGTTGAGTTCCTCCGGGCTGGCGGCGCCGTCTCTGGGGTCTGAAGTGTCCAGAACGTCGCTCTCCTCGTCTGGATCGTCCATGTCGTGCGGCGTCGTCACATTTCTACTATCGACTTCCCCGCTCTTACTTACGTAGTACCTCTGTCCGTCTTTAGTGAGCAGGAGAGTGGAGTCTTTGTCTTTGTTTGTTGATGCTGAAATGTCATCTTCGCTCATGATGAACAAACGCTGAAGCGGCTTCAAGCTAACCTAGCTAGCTAACTAACGTTACCATCTCTTGCATCGCCTCTCGTTAGCTTAAACAGCTATTAGTTGAGATTTACCCTCCCTGTCTCCTAAATTTTTATGATTTAAACTGCTTGGTGAAGGCAGAGTGTCATAAAACACCGTGACTATGGTGGGAAATTAATCTTGAGATTTTAAGGCAGCTAACGTGGTATTTCCATGGGTCTTGCTTGTCACTGCTCTCTGCATTTCAATAACAAGGTTTTTCTTCTTCGCTGCATGGGTTTCATGGGTTAGAATGACCTCTAGTGGTCGAAATAACAAATGCATGCTCCTGAGACCGGGCTATTTTGATGGTTATACATTATTTTATAACTAACAGGAGACATTATATTGATATATTATAAAATGTATTTTAAACGAATATGTTAGAAATTGTATTATAACGATTAACTTTAGAAATGTTTTAATAATAAATAATCTGTACAGGTTAGTTATTAAGGCAGTGGCTAACTTGTATTTAAGGCTTACCACAGTGCCAGCAGCAGTGGTTTCCCTCTACCCTATCATACCACCAACACACTGAGTACCTGCCCTTATTAGAGCACATAATTTTGCAACCCCTGTCAGTCACAATACAAAGCAAATGACTGTACACACTGAAGTTTTAAAATCTTTATCTGAACAAATGCAATTACAGTAATGCTCCACAAAAGACACAAACACTTTCTTTTTGAAACATTTTTTTATTACTGTTATCATTGATAGACCATTGTTGAACAGACATACAGGTATTGGTATTGCGACAGACTGTAATACTGTGGTGCAGCTGTGGAGCACTTTGGTAAACCACATGTGCCCATGTGCTGGAGATTGAGGACTTCAGCAGCACAACAAATTCATACTGATCAGGTCAATATGGCGGCACATTACTGTCAATGTGTGATGATGAGAGTAAATACAGAAACTTACAGACAAGTGTGACAACTGCAGGGAGATCACCTGTAAGAAGAAAAGCTGAAATCGCTCTGCAATACTCTCACTCCTCTGGCTTCTCCTCTCTTTAATGTCACATCACGTACTGGAAATCCCTTTACTGGCTGCTTTTGCAAAGGAAGTGACATCAAGTAGCACATACTATGATCTCTTCTTCTTTCCCTAAAAAGAGACACCCAGAGTCTTTTCATCTTCTTCAACTCAACTGTGTGGATCATTTTAACCTGATGATCTCCTCTAGATTATTTTTTTTCTTTGCTGACTGACTGATACACATGTATGACTGACTTTTTTCTGTTTGTTTTTTACAGTTTTCATAGACTTACTACTAGTAAAGAAATATACTGTATTGTGAACTAACAAAATAAATAAAATTATGTTATTTACATAACATATAAATAACACTTCATCACGAAACTTTTTTTTTATTATAAGAATAGGCTACTGTATGTCTGTCATGCTTTCATCTGAATAAATGAAGCCATGAATGAGGTTGTACAGAGCTGAAATAAATCCTCTTTCACCCTTTAAACTGTAATGCTTTCAAGAGTGTTGCTGGTTCTCTGGTATCCATGCTGTTTCGGCTTTCAAACCTGTTCGACTGCATCTAAACCGCAGTACTTTGTGCAAATGGGCAGCCCTCATTAACTGTGAAGTGTGTGTTTTGACCACCAAAAACATTTCTCAAAACCCATACAAAGGGTACACCTGGGCTGCAACAACTATGCCTTTCTTCCTTGTT
This sequence comes from Acanthurus tractus, assembly GCA_029783725.1. Classification (NCBI taxonomy): domain Eukaryota; kingdom Metazoa; phylum Chordata; class Actinopteri; order Acanthuriformes; family Acanthuridae; genus Acanthurus; species Acanthurus tractus. Next base: position 13,059,597 of record JAQNCA010000006.1, read on the forward strand.
TGAATATGTGGATGAAATATGCCTTAAGTTTTGGAAAAAAAATGTAAACAAGGCTTTATATGTGTTACATGAACATCACCAAATAGCAAGAATAAGATGATTTCAGTACAGAATGACCGTGGAAATGTGTGCATTAAGGAAAAAAATGTTAAAATGTTGAGTTTGCTACACAAGCACCCAAATGCTGCAGATTTTTTTTTGTGTGTCAATATGTCCTGAAAGAAGCGAATAACAAAATTAAAAGGAGGAATCAAATGCACCATTTTTTTGTCTTAATAGCAGTCTGTGTAAAATGTAAACTGGATTACTGCAATCCAACATTACAGGAAGGCAACGCCAATACTGTGTGGAGCACAGAATTCAAGCACAAGTCCTGTCTTTGTAATTTTTTTTAAATCATCTTTTTTAAAGAACACATTTTTAACAAACTTATAAGAAAAACATTTTTTTTCTACACACTGAGCTCTCTTTCTCCCACAATGACACTGTTCATCAAGTCTACGGTGACCTACTTCAAATTTTCTGACCTCTACTTCTAAACACTTCTCCTTTCCACACGCTCATAGGACAAGTCAACAAAAAGTTATCCTCTCTGAAAAAGGGAATTACATATCAAAAAAATGCAGCCAATAAAGAATGAATAAATAAGGTTCAATAAAACATGAACATCGGTCCATATTCTCATATTGCCTTGTCGAGCTGCTCCACCATAAGGAAGTTTCCATGTTGAGGCCAGATCATCACTGAAGGGTAGACAGCGCTGTCGTCCTTTCTGGCTCCTTGAGCTCTGCAACATGTGCTCAGATGAGAGAATGTTAAAAGGAAATAAATGAAAAGTCTTTCACCTCATTCCACTTTTTCCTCTCTTCCTCAAAACCTCTGTGTCTTGTTGCCTCTTTAAGTCTTTCTTCCAACCTCTCTACCCTCTTTTTCCTCCACCCACCCTTTTAACCAGTCTCTCCTGTGGGATTTGGAAAGATGGATTCAGGAAAGCTAAAAGTTCTCTCTGCTTTTTTTGTTTCTTTTGAGTTTCTCTCCACAGTTTTTTGTTTCCCCCCGTTCACCCCCAGCCTTAAATAAGAGGCTGCAGGGAAGCGGATGTCTCCTCTTCCTCCTCCTCCTCCACGCAGAGGGAGGAGCTGGACGAGGATTTTCCTTCCTTCCTCGTTTCCTCCTCCTCTTCCCCCTCCACCTCCTCTCTAGAAGGGCGAGTTGGGGGAGCAGGCGATACTGGCTGAGCTGATGGAGATGTCATCAGAGTCAGATGGGAGGCTGGGGCTCGGGGAAGGGTCAGAGCAAGCTTCAGGGGTCAGAGAGGGAGGGGCCACGGGCAGGCCAGGGAGGCAACTGGGAGGCTCCGCCCGTAGTGTTTTCATTGTTGATGTTGTTACTGTTGTCACCGTCGGCGGCATCTGCGGAGGCAGTGGCTTCACATCCGGGTGGCGTCCTCGTCTGAGAACCTGCCCCTCCTTATCAAGAGGGGTGGCCTGAATGTGAGAGGAACAGAAGGACATGATGATCAGATCCTCTGATGAAAGGATTCAATAAGATGGTGGCTAATCCAGTATGGAGGACAAGGAGAGCATTGCATTTATTCAGTAAGTTATTCATTGATGTAATTGGACAGTCAGAAAAGGAATTAGTAAAAGCAAAAATAGTTCAGTTAAAAACAAAAAAAATAACCAACTTTAAATTATTTTTTAATGGGCATTTACTATCCCATTGTTTTCATTTTTTTAATTGACCTACTTTCTGTCACTTTTGTGGCACTGTGAGGTGTTTTTTTGTTCGTTGTTAAGTGAGAAAATGGAAAGTGAAGTGGGTTAAGTTCTGTTG
>JAQNCA010000006.1:13065331-13097359 GCA_029783725.1 Acanthurus tractus
GCCATAAAGGGAGAAGGGAGACAGGAACAAGCGGGTGAAGACTCATGACAGCCAGGACGGGATGGAAAAAAAAAAATATCCGCAACTTTTGTTGGGTGTTTTTTTTTTTTTTTTTTTTTCTGCTGAGAAGACTTTTCAGCAAAAATGTGGATTCAGTTTGTGAGGTTTTTTTTTTGCTTGCTCAGCTGCTGGAGGAGTTAAACTGCGCCATCCTTACTCACCTTGATGGAAACGTCCTCTCCCTCTTACTTCAATATTTTCCTTTTCAATATTTTTTTTTCCTTAAATTCACTTTCTCTTAGGCTTTTTTATCTGTTCGTCTCAGTTTCCCATATTTTCAATTTCAAATAAATATCACAGCCCTCTTACCTTTTCCCCTATTTCTCTCTCTCTCTCATTTATGCTCTCTGTGTCTCTGTATCCCTGAGTGGACTAAGTGGAACAGAGGCTCGAAATAGGGCTGAATCTCGCCCTTTTTCTCTTCCAACACAAACTCAGACACACTGTCCTGTTCCACCTGCACAGCGACAGTTATTTAAACATGAGAGCTGTCAAACGCCACAGCTCAGCCTCTAACCAATGCATTTGCACTCCTCTGCCTCCAATATGTGGCCAAAGTGCTCGTATGTGGACACTCAGACGTTCCACTTATATGTGATTGTTGAACACCTCATTCCAAAAGCATGGAAAGTAATATGCTGCCATAACATTCACCATTTTTTTATTTTTTTATTTTTTTATTTTTTTTGCAGGCTCTTCACAAGAGTTTGAAAGCTGGCTGCAGGGATTTTTCTTTGATTCAGCTACAGCAGCATTAGTGATGTTGGAATGATGAAGTCTGGCTCACATTGTAAAGGCTTTGCATGGAATTCAGGCTTTTGTAACAACTAGTAAAGCTCTTCCAGAACAACTTCAAATAAAAAAATTTCCTGATGAGCATGGCTTTGACATGCAGAGCGGCCGCCCCTGTAACTGTTGCTGTTTTTCACTTGATTTAAACTGACCTAAACCAAAACAGCACCAGGCGGAAGGATGAAAATATACTACACCTTTGGCTATGCTTGTATCATCTCTCTCCCTCTCTCATTCTTTTTTTCCCTGTCATTGCATCCATCTGTCTCTCTCTCTCTCTCTCTCATTCTTGAAGTGACTTTTTCCACCCCATTCAGCATCTCCATCCTCCTCCTGTGGACACGCTCGCACGTGCACACTTTTCTTGCACAGATTGCCTCTCATCTATATTCTGTAGTACTCTACACCACAACTTGAACAGATGGATCGCATTCCTGGTTCCTGAATTATGCACGAGCATTTTTTTTTGACTCAGAGAGCGGATGGGAATAAAGAATGTGAAGACACGAGCGCTTGGGGCCACAGACTGATTCTCTCGATCCCACACTTTGTGACTGGTTTGAATTCATCATTTGCTTCACCCGTTGAATGTTGCTGCTCTGCCTGTGTCACTGTTTCCGCCTCTCTGCTCCTCACTGTCGCTCTCAAATTGGAGATAATGATCACCAACACACAGAGATCATGTGCATCCATTATTTTAGTTAGTTAAAATATCCCAGCCTGTCTAAACCAGAGAAGATGAATCACTAACACACAAAAATAAACATGTAATTACGGTACACAAATGAGGCCACACACCTTCACCAGCTCCATGACCAGATAGAGTTCGTTGTAAGTGTCCACCTCCTCAATGAGCAGGACGATATTTGGATGTTTGACTCTGCGGAGGATGGCCACCTCATTCTGGATCATATGCTCCTGAAATAAGAATTAACATGGATTTTATTGTCAAATGAGACAAATTAAATCAAATTGAATCAGTTGAATTAAAAAAAAAACTTTACATCAGGCTTAAAAGTGGTGTTTTGCTGCATTATCTGGCTGAAAGTTCAAAGTTTCAAAGTGGGTGAACCATTACCAACAACCAAAAGTGGTATCATAGTGTACTGACACACCCAGGACAGCACGTTTACATCAATGCAGGAAGGTGAGAAGTTTAACCCCTGGAGGTCAGCGAAAACAAGACTTTCAGGTGGTGATAGATTAGCATAGAGAGACACATTAACATAGAATCTAGCTAAAGGTATTTATTTTAAATGTATCTCTTTATACTAATGGAACTGTGTGCACTGATGAGCTCAAACTGTTTCCATCTGCAATCCAGATAGTCATTTGCATGCCAGCTACCCACGGGGTACTTTTAAATAGAGGTGGATATGACTAATTACAGCTACACTTGACACTATAATTGTGTTGATTTGAGTACGCTTAAATTCATGTCCTCTCCCAATTTGGCAATTTTGATATTGTAGGGGGGAAAAAAGGATGAAATGCTCTTTTATGAGTTGATTTTTATCTCTTGTGTCTCAAGCAAATAAATTTGAATTTGAGTACACCTGTTGCAGAGCTTAAAATAAGGTTGTTTTTCTTATTATGTTATGATTAAAAAATTAAGGTGTCCAGGGTTGTCTTCAAATAAACAACTTGTAAACCTTTATTTTGAGCAGAAAAGTATTTTTGACTAGAGCATTGTGCAGCACTCTTTTCCTTGCATTTACCTTCCCTCTGCATTTTCCCTTGTTGATGATCTTCAGAGCGTACTCCCGTCCTGTGGAGTGCTCCACACACTCCCGGACGACCGCGAAGTTCCCATCACCCAGCATGCGTCCCACCTTATAGCGGTCTGATATGTAGGACGGCACAGCTGGAACCTCGTCGACTAGAACCTCAGCTGCAGGGAGGAAGCACGAGGTTTAGAGCAGCTGAGGGACTCGAGAATGTAAATCAGTTCACACTCACTTAGTTCAGTGTTTTTGTACACTTCTTAAAAGCCAGAAGGAATCAGTGTATATGCACAAGTAAAGAGTCTTATTAGAGCATTTAGTACAACAACTGTAACAGCTAATAACAATGCCTTAACTAACATTTGATGTGGCAAAAATGGGGGATTTAATGAAATTATTTATGAGTAAACATAACATTCATAAAAGGGTCAAGAATATGTCAAGTGAGTGATAAAAAACAAACTAAGACAGAAAGCTCAGATACTGTTGAAAGTAGATGTAAAGATAGAATCATTACCAGTTATAATAACAATATACTCTAGAAAGTAATTAAGCCGGGAAATAGGAAAATAAATACAGAACCGGCTGGTAAATGAAAATGAAACGAACTATTCAATAAATGTTGAGTTAAGAATAAATCAATAATTCCTTTAGATTTTTAAAGAAGGCTCTGTGGGTCCTCCTTGAGTAAACAGAGTTCAATGACTCAACTTAAGGGAGAAAAGCACATTACTGTATTGATATTTCTACTGTTCTATAATTGAATTGAGTGAGAGAGGTAGAGAAAGACACCAGAGGAGGGAAACTGCGTGAGAAAATGAGTTGATGAGAACAAGATGTACAAATCAGAGGAGACAGGAGAGTTGGGAGACAGTGAAAGTGAGAGACAGTGATGCATCAAAGGCCCAGAACATGATTCAGACATGCATGATATTTGCAAATACGGCGCCTGAGCCCACTGTCGAACAGATGGGACATTCTTGTGATGTTCATTTTTTTCTCACCTTCAGGAACGAGTCCATCCCCGTCTTCCACTGAGCTGGAAACTTTAGTGGAAGACAGAGAGGTGGAAGAACCCTGTGACCCCTGCAGAGATGGAGAGGGGTGGGCAGAAAGAGCAGGATGGCGAGAGGAAAAAAAAAGGAGGAGACAATTATTTAAATCTGTGTTGTTATCCCAAAAATAGTTTGCGAGCCACACAACCCCGAACAAAGCACGACGAAACCCTCCCTTCTGTGACAATCCCAGCCGAGACAAATACAGCTAGGCTATCCAAAATAGACAAAGGGACACTGAGCGACTCGTCTCATCCTCAGAACATCCTTAAGTCTGTCTTTGTGTTTGCGTTTCTGCTTGTTATATTGTGCCTCCTTGTGTTATGTGTACCCTGTGCACACAAAAAGAGCCAGAGCTGATTTACTTAAGCTACTTGAGCTGAATATAAACCGGTTACTTATTCAGCAAAGCACCTGTGTGTCCACACTGGGACAGGCTATTGCATCCCAATAAGCTCCTCTCCATTCAAAGAACTTTAAGTAGTAATCTCATCTAATTTCATCTTTCTTCCACTACTCATTACTGCTTTTAGCGTAAACAGGCATGTTTTGGTGACTCGGCTGAAGGCAAATGAGTACTGCCTTTCATGCATTCAGTGCGTAGGAGGTCATTAAGGCGAGAGAGAGCAGCTGAGATGTGGCGTCTGCATCTATCCAAAGACAAAAACTCATTATGCCCTCCACCTCCTAACCTTCTGTCTCGTTGTCATGGAAGCAACCAGGGCGGGGAGCAAGGACTGAGTTGAGACTGTAAATGAGAATCTACCCCTCTCGCGTTTCTGTCTTTTCTCCTTCTCCTGTCCATCTTCCTTTTTTCCTCTCCTCAGCTTTCAAAATCTTTTTAGCACATCTGGACAATTTGATTATGCCTCATTTGTTCTAACAGGAACCTGTCAGGACAGTTAGTCACTTCATTTGTAAAGTGACCATTATTCAAGTGTTCATTAAATATTTTCCTCTTCTCCTCGGTCTACCCTCCGCTCAAATCCTCTCTCTTGCCTCGCAGTGAGTCCTGAGGACACAGCAGTGAGAATCTTTGTGGTTTTGAGGGGTTTCCAAGTCCCAAAGGTGCAGCAACACGTGCAGCTCGACCAGTGATTGAAAGTGGGTGCCATCACACTTTCTCCCAAGAAAAAAATAATCATAATCGCTGCCCTCTGGCCAATGTGAATTATTAACCAGTGCAGTTTGAGCTGTAAAAGGTCTGCAGTATGTGTTTGATGCATGAGCCAATTTTTATGTGCAACTTTCCCGAGATGTAGCACCTAAAGAGAGGAGTGCATCAGCAGTCTGTTGATGTCCACCTCTGACTACCGTCGTCTAGGCGATGATGTATTTTTCCTTTCATCTCTCATTTCGGTGCAGGTGTAGTATTTTTGACGCTCTCTCATGACAAATTCACACATTCACGCATAGTATAAATCACACATTGATCAGTCTTGGCTCCTTGGAAGAGATGAGATCTAAAATGTGTTGCTAAATTAAATAATGGAAGCTAGTCATTGTTATGGTAATAGCCCAGACAGCATTTGTAACAGGATGAATTTGGCATGAGAGAATCTTGACAATACATCATTATAACACGGAAAAAGTTACAGAACAAAACTTTCAAACTTTGGGAACTCGTCATGCCTCTAGATATAACAAGTCTTACAAAGCAAAAAATCTTCTGTGACGTAACTTTATTGCCACGCATCCTGCATAAAGTTGTGTGGAAGAAATTAAATATAAAGTCTAAAATAAGATGACTTTTTTACTTTCAAAATAAATGCACATTCTAGTCAGATCAAGGCAGTAGTGTTTGTACCACTTTTGTCCACAGGGGCCGCCAAAATCAATACAAAATGAAAACTCAAAGCTTCTTTGGAAGGCAGGTTTTGAAGAACAGTGCACAGCATCTATTTAATGCTAAAATGCTTGGGGGGAACTGAAATAAGGAATAGTATGAAGAAAAATGTTTGTGCAAGTAATCCTGTGTGTATGTACAGAAAGGAGCGCGGTGTATTTTCAACAAAATAAAAGTAGCTTATTTTCATTTGCTTTCAGCCCGTCCTTGTGTGAACCTCTTATTTCTATGCTGTCCAGTCAGACTGAGACGCAGCCTGGAGAGCTCCCTGTCGAGGCAGAGAGTGGAAAAGGCAACCCATCATTATGATTTAAATCCGAAAACTATTTACAGAGTGGAGCTGCCCTCTTTCTCTGCCCAAGTAGCTGTCAGCTCTTTTACTCATCTCTGCTGCTGTGACCTGAAAGCCACCAAGGTGAATGTAGCTGTGAGTCAGGCGGAATTTTGGTTTATGTAATATTGTTTTTTGGTCGGAGCACTCATCCCCCGGAACAAGAAAACCCACTTAATGCCCGTAAAGCCTACGACCCTCCTGTGCTTTATCTACAAAACATCCCTCTTCTGCTCTTTTTATTATCTCATCCAAACTAGCATATATTCGCTCTCCTTTGCTCTTATCTTGCATCCATCCCTGTCCTCTGTCTCATTTTGGACTCCCATCTCTCTCTCTCTCTCTTCCTGCCACCGAGGGAAACAAAATACTGTTGCTATGGAAACAGCTCAACGAGAGAAGAGAGGCAGCTTATGAGACTTCCAGCGTGGAGACAGAAGCCTATATATGGCCACTTCCTGTCTGCGGGCTGGGCGGTGGGTTCAACCTTCTATGAACATCGAGTCCTTTTTTTTTTTCCTGTGTGAAACACTACGAGACAGATGGAGTGAGAGACACGGTGAGAAAGAGAGGCTGAGAAACAGAAGAAGGGAAAATGAAGAGACGAAGAGAAAGATGTATGGAGTCTGGTCTTGCTGATATTGATCATTAGATTTGGCAGAATCTGTCTTGTTATTGTTAGAGCGTCCAGCTTTATCCCTGTTGCACAACACAACTGGCTCTACATCTCTACTCTCCTCTCCGGCTATGACTCACACCACTGAAAAACACACTGACAAACCTTTTACATCACGGTTGCTCTTCAAACTCGCAAGAACAACACTCAACGCCTGAATATTGATCAGGGGAAAAATGTGAATTGAACAGGATGTTCGAGATTGACCTTAAACGTGGAACAATAAACTCTGAAACAAATGTGCAGCAGCAGAAACGAGGATTTATTCTACCTGTAAACGGTATAATCTAGCATTAAATATGCCATCACACAAACCACCAACTTAAGTGTGATGCTAGCCCTGTCCTCAGTGCGGCTGTTTGAATCTGATTAGCACATCCTAAAGCCTTCTTTCTCTCAGGCTGAGAGAGCCAAACCTCTTCTCTAAGCGGCATTTCTTGACACTTCCACTGTCACGCTGTAGCCAGCAAAACATAAGATTTATTGGTGTTTGCTTCTGAAGAAAAATTTAATAAGATTCGATAGAAACAAGGTACTTTGTTTTGTCCCAAGTTCCTACTCTGTCTCTCATAAGAACACAAGGTGCAGGAGGTAATATTTCTTGGCTTGTATTTTGGTGTCTAGACAGACAGGAAACATAATCTATTCTCTGCTCATCTGAAGAGATCAACATCATTTGGGGATTCGGTCTTTTTTGCTCTTCCAGTTGGACACAGGAAAGATTTCTAATCGCAATCCGAAAGGATGACAAATCCTGGGAAATCACAGGAACATGATTAAATGCTTCAGGGAAAATTAAAAAATGGGAGGGGAAAGAACCCATCCAGGGCAGAAGCAGTGGGACAGGGGAGATGAATGCCCCTCTGGGACTGCGTCTGTGTAGTAATCTCTGCTCTGTGCTCTGCTGAATAGAGATGTGAGTTTAACAAAGGAGAACCAATGATAAGCGTGTAAATGAAGACACTCATTATCATTATCATAATCATCCTCCATGTACTGGAAATATTTGTTTATGTATGTGATGAACATGATGTTAATCAACACAAATGAGGAGCAAGAAGGGGGGAAAAAAAAGCAAGCACACAAAATGACAATGAAATGACGATGAATTTAATGATGACATGAACAAATGGAAATTAATACATTAAGCAAAGAAAATACAAACAGAAACAAATGAGCCAAGAAGAGCTGGCGGCCTTACATGACACAATCACAAAGAGCAGATGATGGATCAGGTTATCAAAAACGATGTGCCTGTGCGAGAAGAAGCTCATTTCTTTTCATATTTGCATGCAAAAAGTGATGTTACCAATATGTTAGATATGTAAATATGAGCTAGATTTGTGAGCAATTTGAAGGGATATAACTTTGAAGTGACAGTTTAGCTTTAAAATTGCATTAATTGCATCTTTCAAAGTTCCCCCATGTGATGCTGCCAGTCTTTTTAGCAAAGAGACAAAAAAAATGGACAAGCCGTCTAATGACATCAACACAACGTAAAATAAGAAATATAATACAGTCGAAAAAACAAATACAATCTTTGTAACGACACACTCACATAAATGAGATGAGACAATAATTTACAACTTCATAATAAACAGATTCTCCTCAGTCTGCTCTCTCTTTCTCTTGCACACACACACACACTCACTCACACACACATAATTTAATTATGAATCACCCAACACAAAAATATGGACAATAATAAGTGATGGAGCATGCAATTCAATGGATTATGGACGTGCCTGACTCAGCGGTGAGAGGAGGATGAAGGTGACATACTTTGGTTGACAATTAGCACTTTCCTTTTCCCGTACACTCACACAAACAGCTACCTGACCATATAACAGCTGCTGTTTTGGCATTAGAGACCTTCTGTCTGTCTTGCCTTCAATGCGTCAATCTTTACTCTCTGGGTATTGTCCTTTTTTTTAATGAGTAATCCTCCCATCTGTGTTGTATGTCACAAACAGACAAAAACAAAAGCCGTAAGAAACCCTGCCAGCTCACTGGATCCTTCTGAATCTGCTTTAGGAGTAAAATTCAACAGAAAGCACAATATTCAGGGTGTGTGTCTGTATGTTTCTGTGGGTTTAATACAGAATATAAATCAATAAAAAATTATGGGTGGCTAGGATGCTCGTAGTGAGGTTGGTGGCTCTGAAATAATGGTAAATCACAAGGGAGTAGAGGGGGGTGGATGACTTCATGAATGTAGACCACCCTTTCATGCTGAATCATAAAAATGGGTCATACTAGCGTGCATCCAATGTATATACATGTATGTACATGGCACGTGCGTGTGTGCATCAAGTTAATCGTCTACTGTTTGTCAGCACATGGCAATTTCATGTCTCAAAGTGTTTTTATGAGGCAGAACATGACCATGTAAGTGATTCTGTGTGCAGAATCTATAAAGATGTGTGCTCACAGCCACAGTGTAGAGCTGTGCCTCTATATTCTGCTCGGGGAAATAGGCTGTGATAGTGTGAGCTGTGCAAGCAACCTACATCAGGCAGCAAAGTGCCTCTAAATGTTTAAAAGCAGGGGTCAGAGAGGTGAACTATTAAAATGCAGTACTCGTAGTAGGTCACTGAGGCTCTGTGGTTGCTTTGGAAATAGATTTCTGGTGGCTTTTACTGTTTTACAGGCTGAAATTCAGAGGAGGTTTTATTTATTTTTAGCTAAAGGTTTTTTTTTTTTAGATACGCAGATGTTGAAATTCCAGGTTTTATTATAAGACAAAGGGCAATTTCTGAGTCATATTTTGGTTTAATTGAGTAATGCATTTGAGGCACGAGGGCAAGAAAGGTACTCGCTACTTGAAGTGTAACAATGAAAAAATCTGTGTGCATCTGCTCTGCATTCATAAGTATTAATGCATGTATACACAGGGCTGACATGGAAGGGGAGAAAATGTGCAAAAACTGTGTCAGAAACTTGGCGCCTGCTCCTTAAAAATGGTAAGAATTCATCTACAAGGGAAATGTTGGAATATAATTTACTCCCTGTGAAGTTAATACCCTTTTATATGGGGAAGTAAGCAGGGGATGGGGGAGCAGGGATGTGAGGGGGGCGAGTGAAACGAGAGGCAAAGAGAAATTAGAAACTGTCAGGGAGGAAGGAGACGGACGGAGAATCTCTCACAGGGCGGATAGAGAGAGGAGTAAGAAGTGGTGGAGAGAATTACATCGTCACACAGCTGAAGAATGTGGAGCTGCAGGGTGGAGAGGAGAGATAATGGGCTGTGAGGCCTCCCTTTCTCCAAGCCAAAGCCATTGCAAGCTTAGTATAATGTGTCAGCCTGCACAAAGCCCGGAATAATCTCTCATTGGAAATATACACTCATATGTGAAACTCTGTAAAACTAGAATTTAACCGCAGTACCGCTGAGGTCAGAACTGCACTACAAAGCTAATTTGTGAAAACTAATGTTTAATAAGAAAAGTGGACGGAGGCAAAAAAAAAGGCAGGCAGTGCGGTTGAATGTGGAGAGGATTCTTTACCCCTTTTCCTCATTACAACTGGTTAGCCTTACTTCACCTTTAACCCTTGACTTTCTCCAAATCTCTCTCTCTCTGACACTGAAATTATCTGGGAGGAAAGAACGCGGCAGCAGAAACTGAGCACTGTAATCGTCTACATTAACTGCCCCGAATGTATTCGCTCAGACAGAAAGAAGGGGTTTATAAATGTGTGCTCTTTCTCTTTCAACACTGAGATCTATGGTGACCCACTTCCATTATACACATGACTGTGGAAGCTCCAGTGCACCTTGTTCCGTTCTCTGTGCCAACAACCCAAATCTGATCTGTTCCTGTGGCCCCGGCTGACCTTCATATTGCATCAATATAACCTCATCACTGATGGATTCAGGAGCCTGAGGGTCGGACTCTGCACTACCCAACAACTCTTCCTGGTACAACAAATATAGCATGAGATTGAAACTGCAGAGCCCAAGAAATGAATTCTTTATGCTACGCTAATTTTAGCATATAGAGTCACTCACAGCCACACACACACACACACACACACACACACTTGTGCACATAAAGAAATAATGCACAAACCATTTTCTTTCCACCCTATTAAAGTTATTGACTCAAACCAACATTCTTGCTTTGTTTTTTTTCTTCCCTAAAGAAACACTTGCACCTGCACCATTAATAGCTAAATAATTACAAAATAAATCTCAGCTACAGCCTGGCTGTCAGGTGGAAAAGTGGCTCATGTGAGCTGCAGGTCTCAGAAAGAAGGATTTGAGAAAAACAAAAGGCAATGTGTGCAGGTGGGGAGCTGATATGGATGCATGACCTGATCGTAGGGTCACAGTTTATGTTGCGCAACGTTAGAATTACATCCACCGGCAGGGATTCTGTTATATTTTAACATCCCATGTGATTTCATGACTCTCACAAATCCAGGTGTCTCACAAGGTAATGTGGTTTGGGCAGCAGGACAGCTTACTATGTTCTCTTGGGACGTGAGAGACAGTAAGTGGTGGTAATGCACCTCCATGTTGCTTCGCTAACAGTCACAGAAGTAAAATTGTAAGAGCAGGAGGCATCCAAACAAGATAAGCAAGGAGATCTTAATATTGTTAAGGGGTGTGACTTATGCTGTTTTTGTTTGTAACTAAGTTACAACAAAATAAGAAAATAATCAAATGTGAGGAATAATGGTAAGAAATTTTTTAGGAAGTTTTTGAAATCATATAAAATTACACGAACAATGACACAAGATTTTGGCCACATCGTTGACCCTTACTGGTTTGCATATACTGCAGAGTCTGTGTGTGAATGTGAGCGGGTGAGGTAAAACTGAGCATGTGTGAGTGTTTACGAAGCAGAAGGAACTAAATCAGCAGCAGGCTTAGAGCTCCTGCAAATTAAAGAGCTGCTATGAGAAACAGGGCCTGATTAGGATTGAGGCAGATATTAAAAGCTCACCATCATCCCTGTCAAGGGCTGGATTAACAAATACTTTGATCTTCAACACATACACACACAGACACACACGCACACATACACACACCACCCTGAATATGAACTTTCTTATGTGAAATTCAAGGTTTTTCCATTTGAGTTGCATGCTCCCTCTCCGCACAGTAGTGTTTTCTCCATAGTAACTATCAGCTTTACAGTGTACATAGTGTGTTTGCATCTCAGATCCTCTTTCTCTTCTGTTAACTACAGAAACAGATTGTAACTCTTAGATTAGATGCTTAAACAGGGATTTTTTTAAAACCCTGGCCGCTAACAGGATATATATGTTCAGAGGAAATAATGGCTAAAATATCTGACTGACTAGTATAAAATGTATTTCTAAATTCTTTTCATAAAAGAACATGTACAAAATGACATGACTTGATTAAAAAAAAAGAAGGTAATCCTGGATCAGCCGTCTGCACTGATTGGGTCTTTCTTTTTACGCTTCAGCGGCTTGGCTGCTCATGCAGGATCCAAACCAATTTCTGCAGAACAGAACTAGACTTTTAAACTGGAGCCGGCCGCTAACAAAGCCAATCATCCGTCGTATCTTTAGATTAAATAATACACATATCACCGACTCACAGGTCTCTTAAAGTCAGTTATATCATCATTCATTGTTTAGCCACCAAAGGCAGATAGAGTTCTTCATAAGAAACAAAGGGGTCAGCACATATGGGGATGTGAGAGAAAAACAGCATTAAAATGGGGAATAGCCCTAAAAAACCATTCACACTGGATAAGAGATTGAACATTAGAGTATCCTAACATGAGCCTGCCATTCTTGGAATCACAGGGCAGCACTGCGTGAGGTCAAAGGTCAACGCCCCACCCCATTCTGAGACACTAAAGACGCTGGGATGTTGAGGTCTCTTCATATTCTAGCCACTTTAAGATGTAGTCGGCCTATGCTCAGTCACGGCTTTATCCTTTTCCTGAGAACATAGAAGGAATGTATTATAGATTTAGAGTCACTAAATGTTATGACTGACTGTTTTTGTGTGTGAGCGTGTTTGTGAGTGAGTGTGTGTGTGTATTTGCCTATGCATTCTGGTCTTACCCGGCGTTGGTTGAGGCTGCCCGGGCTGGTCGGGGAGGGGCTGGGAGATTTTCCCGAATGAGGAGTGGACAGCTGACTGGCTGGCGTCCCGTTCACTAGAGGGAGAAAACCAGAGAGAAAATGGAGCAGGGTGGATGAGAGAGTCGAGACTGAGACGGAGTGAAACATTGAAATAGATGATGCTATAAATGTGGAGGTATGTTTTGTAGAGCGGTTATATTTCTGAGTGTCTAGCAGCAGCCCACACTTCCGCCCTCAGTTCCTATCCCTTCACATGAATGAGGCAGAGGAGGCGGAGGACAAGAGGGGGAGTAAGAGAGAAAACAAAAGAGCAGCAAAGTCCAACTGCTCTTTTTTTTTTTTTGCATCAGCGAAAATACAAATCCTGTTGCTCCAAATTTCTCCGAAACATTGTCATACATGTGCCTTAAAGCATAATGTGTACTGACATGTTCCAGGCTACTAGTGCATGGCTGGAGGTCAGCAAACAACACCAGACTGTCCACATTTTTATCCATATCCTCAATGCACTTGTGACCTTAGCTCGGTCTACTTTTCCAGCTGCAGCACAGCACAGAAACCCAGCGGCGACACCTCATTAAACAAGAACATTGGATTAATCAACGCTGCACCCGAATCCTGAGTGTGGTCAAGCAAAAGCAAGTTTGGAAAACAGCCTGATGGCATCATTAACCTGCACACAAAACATGACCCTGCCTTTCATTTGGCTAGAAAAAAAGTGGGTCCTTAATTCTCGGGAACAAAACATTCACCTCATGTCAACCCAAGCTCGCCCTGACTGACCTAGAGGTCTTTGAAAGTGAACTAATTGGAGTTTGCAAAAAAACAGGTAACTCAAACAACTGCTTATTCTTTAACAAAGATTTTAATTCTTTAAAAAATGTTTCTACTTATTTATTTCTTTATTTATTAGCATTTTTTTGGGAGAGGGAGTCCGATGCCTTGAGAAACCACCCAGGAGCTCTAAAAAAAAACGGATGTTTGGATAGTTGAACTAATAAATTATGCAACCTGAGGGGTGGTTAAAGGTATTTAGACTGAGATATGCGCAATATTATGGTTATTAAAGAAAATAGACATAAATCAAAATGATTCAATGTAGATTTTTTACAAACATCATCGCCATCCTGATTTTCTACCATTTCCCATTTTTTAAAAAATCAATGTATTATAAATTTCTGCCATTTCCGAGTCTTTTGTTATCGCTGCCACACAAACAATATTTCACTTGTAGTTTCCACCTAATTAAATATTCAGACATATTCCCTCTTGGTGCAGCGGAGAAGTTAAACCAGTGGGAGCGAAGTGGTCCAACATTCTCTGTATAATGTTTATTTCCCTTCCGAGATCAAAGAACTTTCTGAATTATTCAAGACAAAGGAGATAAAGCCCACAGCTGACTAAAATAGCACCGGCTGCCACTACAGCACACAGGTGTTTTTTTTTTTTTCAATTAGTATTACCCTAAACGCACCATGAAAAGATGAAATAAAGAAAAAAATCCATTGTTTTCAGCAATTCTTGAACATCTTCATTGATGAAATTCAGCATCAGTGTTACGCACACGGACAGACACTCCTCCCGGTTACACAACGATAAGCGTGAAGATTTAAAGACATCTCCCATCATATCGTAAAATCACAGCACGGCATTTCGCAAATACATAGTAACATCTGTGATGACCGGCGAACCGACAAAAAAAAAAATTAAATCCACATAAAAATGGAGAAAAGACGAATAAAGTTTACGCCTTCAGAGAAAAGGGCAAATACCATTAATAACATACAAAAAAAAAAAACGAATCGACTGTCGTTCTAAGTTCGTACCTTGATCCGCTTCCAGCATGATGAAAAACACAGTGATAATCCACAGCGGGGTAAACAGAAGAAGGAGAACAGCACCCTGTACGCGCTCCGTCCGAGTGTGATAGTAAAGTGAGGTGAATGGGAGAGCCGGAGCAGCTCTGTACTACACGGAGAGGCGGAGAGGATGCTTGCGCAAATTCTGACGCGCACCGGGGAGAGAGAGAGTGAGAGAGAGAAAGAGAAAGGAAGACAGAAAGAGAGAGAGAGAGAGGGAGAGGGAGGGAGGAGCTGAGAGAGGGAGAGATGGAGAGAAGGGTAGAGGTAAAAACAATACATCTATGGTTTTAATGTTTTGGAGCATCGTTTCGATTTTAAACGGAGAGAGGAGAGGTCAGTGTAAATAGAGAGATGAAAGAATGTATTTCAAAGGAGTCTGGGGTGGAGGGGGACAACCTATCCTACATGGACTCTGAAAGCTCCATTGTTCCTTGTCCAAACATCCTCAAGCAAGAAAAAATGCTATTTTTGAACAGAAATTCCACCCCAGGCATATAGCTCCTTCCTGCTGCTGACTGACTGCAAAAGAAAAGGGTGCAAAATCTGAAACATAAGTGGAACATGTTTTGGAAAAGGTCGAGCAACGAGGGGTTTTAGCAGCTGTGTTGCAGGGCTGGCCATCAGAAGAACCAGGAAAAAAAAAACCTGCAAAGGACCAGCCTCGTTGTCTACATATCAGAGGTGAGACAAATGATAGAACAATGGGTGGGTGCAATGCAGATCCAACACAAAACATACAAGTTTCCCCAGTTCATTGAAAAGAAACCAAGCAACCAAGCCTGCTGGGTGTAACACCTATAAGCCTCTCCAGTTCATCCTTACTTTACCTTGGCCCCACCCCTTCAATCGTCTCTGCTAGGTCTATACATTTAAATTGCTTGAATACATTTAATAAATACGGCATAGTTCATCAAGAGAGATGTCAGCTGGCTTCATTGCTGGTGTGACCCCATCCCAAGATGGTCTCCAGTATATAGAAGTTACTCATCTGGGTGGTGGATATTTCATTTACAACAGTGGATTCAGCCAGTATCCTTGTGCCAATAATATCCTTGTGCACTTTCAAAATGACCTTCTACTGAAATCAAAACAATTCCCTTGTTTTATTACGTGTCATTCATTCTACTGAAGTCATTGTTATCAATATTGTTCAAGTGTGGTTCTGGGTGGTGTGGGTGGTGGTGTTATGGGTCGATACACATGGTGGGCCGGTCTGAGTCAAAAAGTCCAGAGTCATTTTTCATTCCCAGTTCATTTCTAAGCAGCTGCATGGTGGTAGAGTAAGATGCCCATGATTTACTGTGGGTTGGTGGTTAGATGCCTGACTTTGCCTGTCCACATGTCAAAGTACCTTTGAGCAAAACATGAAACCAATATATGCTCCAGAAACGTGTATCTGGGATGTAAGCTGCTTTAGACAAAAACTGCCTGCCAGGTAAACGCTAGAGAAAGGCTTTTTTTAGAAATTCATCTGGCTCTGACATTTAACATCCAAACATGAAGAGATTTGTTGAAGAGCCTGATTCCACTTATTCTTCACACCTACTGTGATAAACACTATAATGATTTTACATTTTATTGTGATAGAAAAAAAAAACAAAACAAAAACAGCCTCACAGTGAGTGTGGAATTTACCAAGTGGAAATGCTTCTAAAATTAAACAACCAGCAGCCAAGTACAATTTTCCTTTTTTTTCAAAATTTTTGTTGAGGTTTTGCACGTACCCAAAATAACAGCTATGAGTCAATTCAAGCATTTTCGGTACCAAAATAGAACACAACAAAATATGAGTCCACAGTTATTCCATCAGCTGTCTCAGGCTACACTGGGCATGGGGAAGGTAGTTTGCTAACTAATGTTCGCTAATTTGTATTCGAGCTAAAAAGAAAATACGTCAGAGACTGGTGGTGATGTCATCAGTTACTGCAGGTACTGGGTAAAAACAAAGTGTTGGCAATAGTTCAGAAGTGAAGTATTTGCTAAAGTTAGTGCAATTCATCCTCTGGGACAATGAATGTCTGTTCTAAATTGTTGTGGCATCCATTACATAGTTTTCAAGATATGTAGGTCCAAACCAAAGTGGGAGACAAACCAACATGGCCTTTCCCAGAGCCATGACTAAAGTCAAATCCAATATGCATAACTAGCAGGATCAATCACTGCATAAACAGTGCAAACACAGTTCTATTATGTAGCATCAGTTATTTATGGGAAAAAAGGAAAAACAAAATACCGTTGGCAAGCAACACATTTCACACGCCAGCTGTGAAGAAAAATAAAAGCTTCAACTATGGCAAGCTATATAGGTCAATACATGTATCCAGAAGCTTTTATTTATATTGTCAGAGTGACAAATGCAAAATCAGTCTGCTGGTATTTTTCTTTTCTTCACCACCATGGAAAAGACTTAATCCATAATGGCCTTAATGGATTAACGGGCCTTAATGACTGTTATTGACCGGCCAATCATGTTCTTTCCTCTTGTCATGTCATGTTACCTTTCACATGTGGATCGTTACACTTTTATTTTAAAGAAGTGCATTTTACCAAATGCATAATTTAACATAACAGAGCAATATGTACTATGACAAACACAGATGGCTCTTAATAAAACCAAATTATAATAAGTGGATTTTTGTGTTTGCTCTTTAAATGTTGTCTAAAGGTATTCTGGGAAATTCAGCAAACAAATTCATGCCATAAGACACACGGACAACTGCAAGAAAATACCCAAAAAATCCAACGACATAAACTTATGATTGTTAAAAGCAGGTCAATACAGTGCTGTTTCATAAACACAATGCCGCTTAGAGGCATGTCATTATCTTCCCTTTATTGCAAATATCAATATTGCCTTGGCTATTAATTTGTTTTTCCTGCATCCTCTGTTATTTTCTACACTCCTTTTGCTTCTCAGTTTTCAGAAAATACATTTTTACCCTTTCTGAGTAGGTTTTATGAGTGGTTCAAGTGGTGAAGGCTGCACACATCATGCCCTCACAGTTCAGAGTGTCACAGTTGGTCCTCTGGAGATATACTGGATTTATCTGTGGGTCGGCCACCCTGCACTCTTCACCGTGAAGTCTCTGCTGTCATGCGGAGTTTCTTGTGACAGCAAGAGAAAGGTGAGACCCTGAAGTATCAGAAGTGATGCTTGCTGACACCATCTGCAGCACTCTGTTAATTTTAGCTGACATGAGGCATCAGAGGAGAGCGGAGAGGCAGATGGCCAGACAGGGAGAGAAACTATGTCTGAGTGCAAATTGTTTTCTCACATTATTTTATATGTGTGTGTGTGTGTGTGTGAGAGAAAGAGAGAGAGAGAGAGAGAGTGCGTGTGTGTACGTGTGTGAGTGTGTGTAGGCACTCAGCTGGAGTTGTGAGATCATCACAGAATGAAGCTGGAGTGATGACAATGTCAAGCTGACACACAACAACCTGCTCACATGCACACACACACACACACACACACACACACACACACACACTGAGAGAACGCAGCACCACGTCAGTCCTGTATGATGTGCATGAATACCTGGCATTTCTCTTAACAAGGAAAGATTACCTTGAAATTGTGAAGTTGACTGAAAATTGTACTTAATCGTTGAAATTTAATCAGACGTAATCACTGAAGGTCGATGAGAAAAAGTCAAGGCGTAATCTGTATTGCAAGATTTAATCAGTTGAAATTCATAGAAATATGCTCCTCCTTTATATATCAAAATTATTATTTGACCTATGATTCATCGACTACATCAGACTACAGTGTGATACACAGAACAAACATACCAACAATACAACAGTCTCTATGCCTTGGTGTTAGGAAACAAGGAGTTAAGTTCAATCTGTGCTGGTAAGCAGCTTCACAAGTTGTTTGTTACTACTGCTTTTAAATTGACTCATCATATTTCTCAGAAGGCTCATGTTCTTGAAACAGAGGAGACAACGTGCTCGTCTGGTCTCATAATGTGCTGCAGTACTGAAGATCAAAAACAGACCACAAAGTTTTTCGTGGTCCTTTTCATTCCCACTGTTTTCATGTTTTATCCACAATTTTCTATAGTAATGTCTTAGTTTATACGTAGTCCATTCAATTTTGGAGATATATGTAATGTTTTACTTTTTTTGGTTTTTGTTTTTGTTTTATATTTTACAGTAAATGGGCAGAAGTACTCACTGCAAAACACAAGATAATACATGAAATAACTTTGACTTAAAGGCCCAGTGTGCAGGATTAAAGGGGATAGATTCGTAGAACATGGTCGAAATTAAAGTTTAATGCAGTCTGGATTTTTGGTGTATAATCACCGGAAAATTAGAACACTTCTGTTTTCATTTCCTTCAAAAGAGCCTTTTACATCTTAAGACAGAGTGGTTCCTCTTCTACTGAGTGAATTTAAGTTAAATACATTTTGTATTCTATTTGCAAAAGAAATCTAGATTTGAATTTTACATTAAACACAACCAAAAGTTTAAATAACCTTTGAAAGCTTATGAAGAGTCCAGATTAGTAAAGAGATTTTCAAA
The DNA here is from genome assembly GCA_029783725.1 of Acanthurus tractus. Taxonomy (NCBI): domain Eukaryota; kingdom Metazoa; phylum Chordata; class Actinopteri; order Acanthuriformes; family Acanthuridae; genus Acanthurus; species Acanthurus tractus. Next base: position 13,084,274 of record JAQNCA010000006.1, read on the forward strand.
TTGTTGAACGCTGTTAAGAGATCTGAATATTGATCATTTGGTTGTCTTTCAGCTTGTGATGAAACTTCTCATTAAATTACCAATATAAAGTATATGTTTACACTTTGCTGTTGTAAAAGTCTCATTGAATCCACTTTGGTTTAGTATTCTCAATCAACACAATAAACACAATAAAAAACACAATACACAATAAAAACCTGCAAAAGCGTGAATACTTTTCACAGGGACTGCATATGTTATGTAATTTCTCATTTAATCTTATGTATAAAATCCTGTTTCTTTTGTGTGTTTGCATGCCACTGTCTGTCTGTCTGTCTGTCTCTCCAGTCTGTTTGTCTGTCCCTCACACACTTCTGCTCCTCTGCTCGAGGTCTAAGCTGTGAACACACACAATGAGGAGCAGGCAGACACACATAGGGACACCAGGTGGTGTTTGACAGCACTTTGTGCTCACCCTTTTCTCTCTCTCTTTCACTATCCCAGACGTAATTCACGCTTCACATCTTCTTTGTGCAGCTCTTTCAGTCCAGATGATTAGATGTGATAAGGAATGTTATTAATGCCTGTGTTGGTTGAATTGAAAATGATTATTAGACTTCAAGGCTGATTCCAGTACACCTGAAGAGCTGCAGCAAGGTCTCAAATAAATGGGATTCTTTGCTGTGCTCTCTGCAGGTTAGGATGAGAACTATTGAAATGCTACTCGCACTGTTTTCTTAATATCATTTAACAAACTGTCCACTGTCCATTGTTTAATTTCATTTCCAAGGTTACGCGCTAAAAGGTTTTGAGTTCAGCTGCAATCAAATAACTCATAAATGCAGCAATATGATAACATTTTTGATACTCAATTTAAATGCATTGTTCTGCTGAGTTGATGGGCAACATTATTATCATATTAAAAACAACTAATAAAGTAATGCATTCCAGAGTGCAATGCTTAAGTGGAGATGTGAATGGTGTGTCATCCATTAAGCTAAATATCTTTCTTTTTTTTTGGCTAATGGTTAATTTGTTGTTAGTGCATTGAGGCCAATTAGAGACCATTAGGATTACAGCAATTAAAGTTGTGCACACTTAAAGACGACTCTGTATCCTCAGGTTTCAGGATAATAACAAAAATATCAAGAATACTTGACAACAGTGTGCAAGTCACACGCATAAATGCACGCTCCAAGATGAGGCTTCTATCTTTTAATATGTCATCATTAGTTATGTCTTACACATGAAATAACACCAGCATAGGCACCTCTATCAGCCACAGCAGCACACAGCAGAAGCTCTTGTTGAATATTAGCATAATTCGAGGAGAAGTTGTCCTCAAGGGAAGGGGTCATGATTTGCTTTTAAAGTGAAAAACAACAGCAAATCCTTGGGTAAAATTGTTAAAAAGCAAAAGAGTGTCAGTCAAGGTCAAACGGCGAATCAATCAATTAGTTTTTTCATTTCCTCCTTTCGACCCACTCTAAACTCCTCTGGTACGAACTGACGGTGTTTTAGGGAATAAGTACAGGGCGGTGCAAAGCAGTCGACGGCGAGCCGGAAACATTTTGATGATGTTAACTGGCAGGAGCAGCGCCAGAAGGGGAACATTTCTCAGAAGTGAGAAACATCGGGGACGGTCTGACTCAGGGCTCCGGCAAGGACCGAGCGTCAGTCAGCTCCATTTCTCTACTGCAGGCCATTTCACAGGAAGCCACTGCCATATATGGCTGTCATAGACTATTGTGTCTGTAGCTCCATGCTCCTACTGTGCTATGTTCCCATGGCAACCAAGACGAGTCGGTCTTTTTTTTTTTTCTCCTCCCTGTCTCGGTCTCCTGTTTTCTATCTTTCTCTCTCTCTCTCTCTCTCTCTCTCTCACACACACACACACAAACACAGACACACATTTGTATACACCTTCATCCCAGACTTCCTCCCAGCCAGTGAGATCAGATAGTGTATGACTCACTCTCATAACCTTTTCCCCAAAGTTTTCAGGCTTCAGCATCCAGAACTCTCTCTGCTCACCCCAGCTGTGTCTCTCTCTCCCCTTTTTCTCCTCTGCCTCAACCCCTTTCCTCCACAGCTCAACACAAAACATATTAACAGCTGTTGGTTTTCATTCTGCGAGGCTGCATGACTGTTTCGAGATAAAATATACATCAATGACAAGAAAAAGTGTGTGTCTGTGCATGCTCATTTGCTCCAACAGCAGGTGAAATGACTTCTGTCAGGGGAGTTTCTGCATGTTGCATCAGCCAAAGAATCATCCCCCGACCCAACAGATCTCTGCACACTCAAATAAAATAGAAAATAACAAGCAAAAAAATTAACAAAAAGGATGAAAAGTAAGGATGAAATGGTTTTCTTATTTTTCTACACACTAAAATTCCTGATGCTTGCTAATGCTAATGTTTGATTATTGCTTTTTTGAAGAACTCACAGTAAATACTGTTGAGCATCACCTCATCAAAGTTAGAGACGGTTTCTGAGACGCAGGTGCACAGGGAGGGAATGCAAATGGGCTTGTTTTGTGTCAATAAAAATCACTGCGTAAGGGAGAGACGGCGCTCTGGAGATTTTTCAGTCTTTTGAAGATCTGAAGGGTGGTCGTATTTAGTTTTTTTATTAGAGTGCTGAGAGAGACTTGATCAAAGCTGGGCACCGTGGCTGACAGGGGGTCAACACTTCAAACCTTATGAGTCATCTTTGTGACCAACACCCACTACTACTCATACAGAATGCAAAAAAATGTTTAAGATCTCCATTTAAAAATGCATTTTTGTTAGATTTATGTTGTTTTAAGAGTAAGGGCTTTATTGACCACCACCATGAATAAAATTGATCTTCTTATGCTGAAGGGGGTGATATCTGTGCAATGCACTAATGTCAGAGATTTAAACATATTCCAGGCGAATAAACCAGAAACCTGCAGCACTGTTACAGGGAGTGAGATTTTAGATAAGCACAGTCACAAATACTGTGTCAACCTCAGGAAGTTACATGCTAACAAAAAGCTTCAACAAATAAAAGATGCTAACTATGCTTACCATTTTGTTACTTAAGATTATTGCCATTTGTAATGCAAAACAAACTCATCATCTGAATCTCATACATGTTTGAACTTTAACATGAGGCTTGACTATGGTTGAATCTCTAAGTGCACCTACTTTTTACTTTTTATGTGGTAAAACTTTGTCAAACAACGCATTATATATTTACACACTTGACATGTCTGCAAAGGAACTTAAACTTTTAATTCAGAGCATGAAGTGGTCCAAAGATCACGGTTAGTCTGTCCAACTAACTAAAAGCTTGTCAATATTGCAAACTGAAGCTTTCAGAATGACCTGACCTTGAAAACACTTTATGTTGTCTAATGTTGTATGTCTGCAGACTCTATTCACTCATTGCACACAATAACACTTTTTGTAGTTTAGTCACCCCGTCAACCTGTTTGTAAAAGCATTCCAACACTATAGACTTCAATACAAGACTCTATCATTGCAATACTATCAAAGTCCTCTTATTCATCTTCAACACATTGATAGAATTGGAAGCTGTGTTAATAAAATTTGAATACTGTTCAATCTCTAAGAAAAGTTAAGTGGTCTGTTGCATAACTAGTGTTTTACACATAGCCAAAGCACAAACTGTGCAGTTAAGAAAATTATTACCTGATATTTGTTAAAGCTCCAAACAAACCTCCAGGTCTTCAGCAGCTTTGAGCCAGGCTGACTGTTTGCCACACATACACACTCTCACTAATGGAAGCTGCATCCAGTTGTTAGAAATAATACCCTCTTTTATTTCAGAACATTTTTGAGCTTTGCTGTTGCCTCAAAAAGGGGATTTTGTTTTAAGACAATCACAAAAGTGTCATTATCAGGCACAAACAATGCAGCAGGTAGCAGTGCAGGCTCTCACTATTTTATTACATTTCATTAGTATGTCAGGTGAGGAGTGGTTTGTGGGGAGCTGCAGGATTGAGTCACCAACCTCTCATCTTCACTCCTGCTCCCCCTCTTATTTTTACCTTTTCTATCCCTGTTTGCCTTTTTCTCCACTCCCTCGTGAAATCATTCTCATTTAAATTCTTATTCTGCATGCAATGAGACATCTCAAAAACACACACACAAACACACACACACACAGGCATGCATACACACACACACACACAAACACACACACAGAGTTAACACTGCCAGACACTCCGCAGAGCTCTGATTTCATTGCAGTGTTGATTCATACTGTTTTCATTTGCTGCGCGCTGATTAAGTAATGAGCTAGAAAATACTAAGCAATCACATGAGAAAGTGCTGGGATACAAACAACTCCCAGCTGTGTCCATCAGGTCTGAGACACCGTACACACTCTTCATGCACTAACACATGAGCAGATATTAAAAGCCAGTGACACCCTGCCAAAGTGCATTAAAAGGGAAAAAGAAAAAACTTATTTTACTGTCTTACCGGATGCGGGGGACTTGCTGCGTCGTGATTGAATGACAGTCCTGGGGATGCTTCGGCTCAGAGAGCCAGACATCCTCCCATAGTTTACAGACTTCACCAAACGACACTCTGCAAGCAAAAAAGAAATGGCAGAGAGAGGTGTTCAAGTGCTTTTCAGGCACAAGTTGCTTTATTATCACCAAACTCTATACATTTCAGAAAAAAGATTACAAATGGGCACGAAGAGTTTAAATTCAAACCCATGAAAGTTAGCAACTGGAAAAAAAAAAGCCAATATCACACAAAGTGATGCACTGTTTGTAACTGTGACCGTGTGACATGACATCCTGTTTATGACAAATAAAGAAGCTTTTGCACAGTAACAACTGAGCATTTTGAAACACATGTCAGTTCTGTCCGACTGACTTCATAATTTCATGGATTTTTAACCAACTTTTAATACTTTGATTGATTGTGACCTTTAGTCATGCAAGAAAACACTGAACCACTACTGTATCACCATAGCTGTAATTGGTTTTACCTTCAGGTCCCCTGCAAAAATGAGATCTGACCTTCATTGGGCTCGCTTTCCAAACGCAATTATTGCGGCGCTTTAGGAGTGACAGCTATGACTCACGGAGGTCTGGTATTTTACAGACACACAGCCTTGGTAAATGAGCCATGTGATGGCACTCACGCACCCTCCCTGCCTCCTTCATCCCCAAAACTTAGCTCCTCTCCTGTTCATTAACCCAGCCCCATTAAAGCTCATTACCATTTTAGACCACGGGGATGGGGGAAATTATACACAGTCTGCCATGTGTGTGTGTCTACATCTGCACGTGTGTGTGAGAGGATGGGTGCATGTCTAACCGTGTGTGTTATTTGCTTGGGTGGCAGTCGTCGTGGCCCAGTGATTAATGTACAATGCGGAGTGTTAACATGATGACAGTGTGCCAGAGCTGAGGCAGAGGCGATAATTATAGTGATGTTGAGAGGAGGCGAAGTTGTCTGCAGCTTTGACTCCGACTGGCTCTCTATCGCGTCTCTTTCATTTGTCACTCTGCTTTCCCATCTGTCTATTTCTGCCCTGTGCCTCCTGCCCTTTGCCTCCTGTCTCTCAGGGCATGAAGAGGTGTCAAATTATGTTCTCCATCTTCTGAGATCGAAAAAAAAAAAAAAACATACTATAAACTACGTGTGTGTGTATGTGTGTGTGTGTGTTTTTGTTCACTTTGAGTGGGGACAAAAATCTGTTCATGTGCCATGTGGGTACAAGAATCAAGACTCTCAGCGCCAACAAAAAACAAACTAAATGTTCAATTTGAGAAAGAAAAAAAGATATATGCAAGAACTAATAGAATTTTTAATAACTTCCCTAATTGTGGCGAAAATGGTGTCTTACAATAGCGATTACCTATTCAGATGGGAAGTTTAGTCTGATAAATTTTATGTTAATGTCACAAAAATTGCATGAAGTTTAATCAAACCAGGTTTCCACACAATATCTTATTAAAGACTACTAAATCTTTCATATCCTTTTTAATGAAAGAAGCAGAGTCAGATCATATCTAATGTGATGTCAACAACTGTGTTTTATCGTCTCGTCTCAGTTTCTTTAATAAGATTTAATGTGAAGCCTGATTTATGCGAGGGCGCTTGACAGTTTTAATTAGTGTTGCTCAACAGAACTGACAAATTTTGGATGGAAACAACATCTAACCAGTGTGCAGTGGATAAGGCCTTAAAAGATGTACTTTTTGTCTTCACTAAGTACTGAAATAAGAATCCAACAGATATTTTTCTGTCTTATTCAAAGGAGTCTTTAGGGTGGGTTAGCTATGACGTGTTCTTAAATGAAATGCAGACTTTAAAGACTTTTAATGCAGCAAGAAAGAAGTTGTAACATTCTCCAAAAGTGACACTAAGGCAAGCAGCAGGGAAAACAGTGGAAGTGTTTGCAGCACTGTTTTGGATATTAATTTCTATTCGAGTGCAGACGTGGGCAGATAATGAAACTTATGTCACACGCCCCACTGCAACTACCACTACTGCACAAACAGGAAAACATATTTTGAGATTAACTTGCAAAACACAAGTGGTGCTTCACTTCTTGCCTAAAGCTGGTTGCTAGAACAAACATCTAATAGAGACAATCATCAGCAACTAATGACAAAGAGAAAACTCCGGAAAAATGGTCTTTAAACCCCTAGCTGCATATAGGAGGTTGTTTTCAGATTTTTCGCTGGACAAGAGGGGGTAACCCAAAAAGAAACTAGTAAATGGAAGCAACTAGCTATAACAATTTACAAATGAAAGGAGAGCAGAGGAAAAGAGGGAGGAAAAAAGAGGGAGATAAAAGGAGAAAGGAGGTGGACATTGGTGACCCATGTGAGATGGGCTTTATTAAAAGGATGGAGAGATACAGAGGGAAACAAATAAAATGAATACATTTATTAAACAAAAGCCGGTGCACACTCATTCATGTAGGAGACTGGAAGAGAGATGAGAGGCTGAGAATACAGATGAGCATTAAATGGCAGGAGTCTTCAGACAGAAGGGGGCTGACAGACAGAGAAACACAGATGGGTGAAACGAGGACAGAGTGTATCCTCAGCCAACCCGCATTGAAGAGACAGGCAGAGAAGAATAAAAAAACAGAAACAATGGTGCAATAGGTTAGACGATGGTTCAAGTGCAGTGGAGCAGCTCTACCAAGAGGAGAGGAGAGGAGAGGAGAGGAGAGGAGAGGAGAGGAGAGGAGAGGAGAGGAGAGGAGAGTAGAGGAGAGGAGAGGAGAGGGAGAGGAGAAGTGGTGGGAGAATAAAATGTATCGAACTGGAAAGCCTACACAGTCCTCTGCCACCTGAACCAGGAAGAAGTGTCACATAGAGAGAGGACAAAGGGAGCCATGCAGCTGAAAAGACATGATGAATGTGAGATAAACAGAGAAAGACAGAACACAAGAGAGAAAAAAAATCAATTTTTTGGAAGTAAACTAGGACGGTATAAAAGATTTAGAATACCAACATAAAAACAAAATCAAACTAAGAAAATGACAGGAAACTAAATAATTGTTCTTTGTTGTTTTTCATTTAATTATAACACAATATAAAAAAAGGAAACCAGGCTGAATACATATAACAATGCATTTTTTTTGTTTATTTATTTATTTATTTATTTTCATTTTCAGAAATGAAATATTCTATTCCCACTGATAAATTGCAGGGAATGCAGATAGCACCACAAATTGTGCATCAATTGCAATCGATATCTGCACCATATTAAGATCCTACTAACAAAAGATATTGTGGCAGTAATATTACAATGCAAAAGTGTTTTGCGACTGAACACGAGTTGCTCTAACTTTGTATCTTTTTGCAATAATCCTAACAAAGTATGAAGGGCACTCACATGCAGACTTACTGTTCAGACTTCCAACTTCTGATGAGTCTGTCTAGCAGTTTTCTGACTAGTCAAGACTGTTGTTCAAAGGCAATTTTGACACCTTTAACGCTATATACCATAAATTTTAGGTAAGATTAAAAGAATTATGGAGCCGTGTTCATCAGTGTTTCGGCAGCATTACTGAAACAATTGAAAAACACAATCACAACAACTTGTATTATATCAAAATGTGATTGCAATAAATGATAAATTTCTCAACCTAAGGAAATAGCAAAATTTTAAAACTCAGAAAAACTCAGAAAAGACAGATGACGGCAGGAAAGCAAGGAATGAAGGAGAGGAAGGAAGCAAAGGAAGAACACAGCAGGGGGAAACAATAAAGAGAGTGAAATGTCAGCACAGAAATGTCAGAGGAACCACTTGTTGCCTCACCACTCTCATCCAGCATCAAGTCATCTTGGTAGCGGAACTTCTCGGGTCCACACGCCACAAAAATGTCCTCATCACCGAAGAAGTCCTGCAGACACGACACCTGGAAGCAAAAACACACAGGTAAGTTCAGAGATTATATTTCCATAGCTTTCATTATCCAAATAAATTGGGAGCTTACACAGATGGCAGCTGCCAAGTGCAGAGACAGTTTTCTACTGAAAGAGGCTAAATGCCTTGTTCAAGGGCAACTATTTGTTGTGGGAAAGCAGAGTTTCTCACTGTGACAAATAACCCAGCTGGTCTGCAGATTTTTAAAATGACAACTCTCAAGACAGTCATCTAGTTTCCAAACTGTACTCACATACACACTGCACACTGAAGATGACACTCACATTCTCACACACTAACACAATGCTCTGCACATGCTCTCCCTGTGAACTGGTGAAAGAGCACATGCACTGAGCCACAGGAGGCGGATGAGGAACACCAGTGGTGTCTGATCCTGCTTGCTTATGTTTGCAGGCATGCTCTTTTGTGTTCTGTAACTCTCTGCGCACATGCCTGACATGTGACCAAGCTGCAGGGCTGTACTGTTTCTGCAGTTAATCAGACTATCAGTGACTATAAAGAGACCTTGCTGACTCACTAATTTGCTGATGCACTGCAGCACGTGCAACGGACACCCAGAGCACCGAGTCGGGGGGGGGGGGCTGCTCCCTAAATAATAGAGTGGTAATGAGCAACTACCAAACTAACTTAAGTGAGAAACTAAGACAAGAGAGGAAGTGCAAATATGATGCTGCAGAGTTAAAAAAAGGGCCGTGGGAGAGAGGTTGTCAGGCAGAGGGAAGTTGAAAATAGAGATTACTGTTGAATAGGTAGAGAGCTGACATTAAAGTTTATATCTGACTCACAGAAGTAGCAAAAAAAACGCCTTCTTGATGAGTCACTGTCATTCTTTGACAGACTCCATACTGTGAAGCTAATACCAAACTACAGAGACGTGGTGACAGGGACAGATTTTATAAAATTCTCTTAGCAAATGCAACACACAGCATGAGCTGGATCACTAAAAGGGCTTTTGTTAAGAGGAGCTGCAGAATCTTAATTATTTTGTCTAGAGGTGCCTAATTAATACACCCATGTGTTCATTCTGTCTGCAGAAGACAGACATTGTTGGTTTTTTAACCTGTAAACTCGCCCTTATCCTTCCAGGAAGAAAACTCAGCAATATGCTGTTTATTATGACAAATAGGCTAAGAAACATGCTGACGTTTATTATTTTGTATTTGATATAGTCGACAGCTAATTCCATATCTGATCTAAACTCTGCATGCTTTACTCAACAACTTTAATTACACCCCACGGGCCAAGCATCACAGTTAAATCCCAGGCAATCAATATTCCAAATTATGTTTCATGATAGGGAACAGTGCAGTCAAAAAGGGATTTATGGGAAGACAATAGTCCATTCATCAGCTATGACAAATCTCCCACCAAAAACCTTTTAAGAGCTATTATCATTTAGGCTGCATGCGTGTCGAGCACCGCCTGGAGTTAACAAATAAACACAAAACTGCCGTTATTGCATTTTCATGGCAATTAACATCCAAGAATCCATTTAGATTCCTATTAGCCACCGATCAACATCCCAAAAGCAAGTCACAGCTGACATAATGGCATTTTCAACAAAATGCCCAATTCACAGCGAAGAGGCCATTCTCGGTGTGTGTGTTAGTGCCAGTGAGTAAAGATTGGAGTTCTCCTGCTTTACCCCCCACAGACTTTAAATGAGCCAACAGGGAGACAAAAAACAAGTTTAATCTTAGACAGAGACTCTCTGTGGAGAGTGGATCGTTTTCATTTAGCTTTTTAAATCAAAGCTTGGCGTCTTGTGTGTGCGTTTGGCCACACATCACATGGAGACACACGTTTCTGCGCACGCACAGTAGGACTCTTTTGTGTGTATGTTTGTGTGTGTGAGAGGAAGTGATATTCCAGTTTCATAACAGAGTTCATATTGCTTTGTTCCCTGATATCCCCTGATAGTGTGTTGGTGATTATTTCAGGGGCGAGCAGCTTCACTTCCTAACAAGATGACGCTGATACAGACCCTGGTGTTGTTAGCATTTCTCCAGTGTGCCAGCACTGACAGATAGCCCTGGCCGCTTCTACCTCTAACTGTACTGCAATACACTGTATTTTCACATTATATTTAGCTTTACATTAATTTATAATGCTGCTGCACACCAGTAGTATCTGTTATGTCCACTGAGCACAATAATTAAACTTTTAACTAGGTGTATTGCAAGAATGCATTAACTATTTTTGTTAACTGTTCTAGGCTCAGCTTGTATTTTCAGTCCAAAAATGTGAACAGATTTTTAGGCAGTATCCATACTACTTAAGATTTCTACTTGGGTTCTTAGGATTAATGACTCATTAGCCTATTTTCAGCCATTTTGAAGGCAAAAAATGGATAGGCAAAATCAATTTCTTATAGGCCACAAAAAATGCAATTGATAAGTAAAACAACTGTTTTGAGATGCACTGTTAAACTGTCTATTTTGGTGCTAAAGCATGAGGAGCTTGACACTGGTTACTTTTCTCGTGTTCTCTACTAGCTAGTAAGCTTGTCATAAAGCTATTCTAGGTAGCAACAAGGTAGTTAGTATGGGCTAGTATGTCAGGTCTATCCAGGAAATAATTTGGAAATAATTGAAGAGCTATAGCTGTTGATAAAATGTAGCATTTCACTCTGAAATGATGAGTACTAAAAATGTACAATTTGAGGTGCCTGTCTTTTCACTCTTTAACCACACAGGCTGGTGTAAACGGCCAAGTTAAAATGGTGGCTACAATGTGTACAATGTGCAACATAATGTTAAACATTACACGTGGATCTCTTTTTCTGCCTAAAAGGACCAATTTATAGCACCCAGTGATGAGGTTGTAGATTGCAACCAAGTGTCCACCCTTTGTCACGGTTTCCTTTTCCAAGCATGTAGATGGACCCTGCAATGGCCAGGAATCTCTTAAAAACTTAGGATCTTTGTTTATTCATCCTAGAGTACTATAGAAACATGTCTGTGCAGCATGATTGACTTCATAAAAGACAACCTGCTTCCTCTGTAGATATGATATGCTTCCTCTGTAGATAAGTATTATATTTACAATCCTAAAAATCAGAGAGAAGAAGAAAATTTCCTCATTTGAGAAGCTCAAACTGGCAACATCAAATGGAAAGAAATGACTTATCAAATAGGTTGCCAATTTATATTCAGATGATCAGACCAAATGCTTATTCTTCCAGGAGTGGGAGGATTTGTCATGGAAAGCTTTTATCTTTACATTTCAGGCTATAATACATCAGTTTGTGTTCTTTGCAGCAGTCAAAGGGTATTTTTGTCGAATGGGAGCAGCTGGATGTGTGTTTGCTGCTCTGAGTCAGTCTGACCGTATCCTCCGGCCAGGACTGCTGCTGCTGCTGCTGCTGGAGTCAACCAAGAGGAGGTTGCTGGAATGAGGCCTTTTGATGCTGTTAATCCTGATATATGAACTGCAGGACACCAGAAATGTCGAATAAACAGGAAGGAAAGAGGACATGACTGTAATAAGAGTGTTGAAGATGGAGAGAGGACTCAGAAAAAGGAGGGAAGGGAGGAGAAACAGGCACAGCCTTCATGTAGGGCAGCCTCTGAGGGCACCTTTAAGCTGATGGAAAACTAATATGGAGCAACATACAAACACATAGTGTGAAGAGAAGGGTGTGAAAAAGTATGGTTGCCATGGTGATAATGCCCTCCAGGCGTTGGTGCAAGCATGGTTGGTGCGTGCCGCTGACTGCACGATGTGCACACTGTGATAGAGAGCTCCATCATTTATATTTCATCTACTATGGGCACGATACTCTACAGAACTGTGTCATTCACAGAAATCCACACACAAACACATACAAATGGCACATGGCCGGGTTAACGCTTAAAATGCACTCCTGTTCAGAAAACTTGATGTTGAGAAGAGGAAGAGAGCTCTCCCGTCTCTCCCGAGACGTTCAGAAAGGCAGGTGGACCACCGAGTGATGGAGAAGAGAGAAGGTTGTTTAAGGTGAAAAGAGATTAAAAAAATAAAGCAGAAAAACAGTCAGAAGATCACCAAATCCCCCGAGTTAGAGAGGAAGCAAACAGACAGAGGGGAAACAAGCAATAGAGGAGGAGATCTACTCCTAACTGCTGCTCTGAACCCTTCTCCGAGTCCAATGACAAAACAAGGCGCTTTGATGTCTCTGGCGTTCGTTCTCGTAGAGAACCAGAGCGGTTACACAACATCCACCACTGCTAAAACAAGGACAGGAAAAAACAAACAGCGGAGAAGAGGGACTAAAATAAGATGATGAGAAAAGAGCAGAGAAGTGTGAAAATTAGCAATTTCATAACCCTACCATTACCATTCACACATCCTTAGTAAAGTAAGACGTGATGCTCTGAGACTAGGTCACTGTGATCAAAACACATGCCCACATTAAAAAGGATGCCTAAATTGATTATATATTTAAGTGTTATTTTGGTTTAAAGCAAAACAAAATCAAGATTGCAAAGGCAGGGCAGAGGGTTGACAGATTTACTTAGTTTCTGTGACATCTGATGGGCCTGAAAAACTCCAGTCCTCTTCCCTTATTGTCCATGAAGACCATGACTGACAGGTTTGTTTATCAACTATTACATCATGGTGTTATTTTTGACGAATGAATAATAGGGCATTTGTTTGATAGATTTATTCCCAGAAGTTACAGGAAGTGTATACAATAATT
>JAQNCA010000006.1:13120691-13135237 GCA_029783725.1 Acanthurus tractus
TTTCTTCTGCACTTCCTTTCCATTTGTTTCTGCTTGATGTTGTTTCTGCTCCTCCTTTGCCTCACTTCCTTCTGGCTGTTCATCTGGCTTTTTGACCATGGCTTTGGCTGTCTGCTTGCCTGTAGTCTTCAAGATGGCTTTGATACCCAGATTGTCAATGTTGTATGCAGTCACACCAACATTGACCACTGACTTGAGAGCAGTGTCTGTGGCCTGGCCTGCATCATCCCCATACCTTCACCACAAATAACATGGTGGAGTGAGAGGAGTGATTTGATGTAAGAACGTAAAGAAGGGAATGTATATAATTGAAATGCTGGAGCAGTGTGGTGTATGCCACTGTTGTCTTTTACATCAACACACAAAGTCAAGAAAAAAAGTCCCATTTCACTTTGTAGCAGTTTTATTAGTAAGAAACCAGGGAGAAAAAAGGTACAGATAGTATGAACAGCAAGAGCAGCACCACCAAACACAAGCAGACATTTAGCCAATTAATAACCCTGTAGACAAGTCCGGATAGACACACATAACAGAAGCTCAAAGTGCATCATGTCACAAAAGAACCCAAAACACATCCTTTATATGTCCAAATATGCGTGAATCAAAGAAAGCCAGTTTTTAAAGACAATTCTGAGTTAGTTGTTGTGTTAGATTAAGAAAATGTCATACTGAGGGTTATTTTCTGACTTGATCTGGGTTAATGAAAGAGCATGAATCAAAGGGCTGAGCAGGATCAGATGTTAATTCAAAGTCTTTGTCTTTACTCCCTCATGCAGTCATATGTTGCGGGACATGTTTAATAGATTCTCTAAGCCCCTAAATCTGAAAAGAAATAGGTGTGAAAGCAGATCAGTTTCCCAACATACCAAGAAGAAAACAACACAGCAGCAGGCAAAAGTAGACTTGTTTCTGATCCAAAACAGTTCTAGTGTTGTTTAGAGAGACCAAGTAGATTCAATGATAGGCTGAAAACGAGATCCATCAGTCAAATAAAGACAAATATGGGAAATGTCAGAACTTACTTGTACTTCACAGTCGAGACAGTCTCTGATGAAACACTTTTGCCAATAAGCTTTGCTCCAGTCTCCAAGCTGGACCAGACTGTAGAGAAACCTGATGTGGACATAAATGGAAATAAATGTTGGAGTAATCTAAAAATACTTTGAGCAAAATTCTAAAACCTCTTCTTTTCTTTTTTTTGTTAACAGAAATAATCCTTTGCTGCAAACTTGTATTTATTCTGATCCTGTAGTTCTCATTATACTGGTATGTACCTTGTACACTGCTGGCTGCAACAAACTTGGCTCCATCTAAGTTGGAAGCACGGCCATCTTTGGTTTTCCTCATAGACTCTGGGACCAGCTTTGCACCATGTTTCTTCACATGGGGTGCCACCTTCTCTGCCACGTGTCCTGCCACTGTACTTACTCCATCCACTATGAATATATACAGTCAACACAGGAGAAGCACACATGTAAGTTAACAGGCATACATTTACAGCAAAAGAAATAAATGGTATGAACAGTAAGACAAAGAGATATAAAATTTAGAAAATCAATAGTTTTTTAAGCAGTTTAGCATTGTAGCCAAGTACCTTGAAAGTGAATTTTGTGTCTTACATTATTTCTATGAATGGCTATATCCCGTGTGGGATGATATTTTTTTTTCCTCCAATATTAGTGCAGGTCCTTACCCAAGAACTTGCTGACTCGCACAGCGCCCCCACTCGCCTGTTTAGCCACCTCCAGGCCTTTGCTGACACGGGGGCTGACCTCTGAAGGCGTTTCCTCAGGAGTGATGCGGTCCCGGATTTTAGCTGCTCCTTTATGTATGGCCCTTCCTGTGGCCTCTGCTCCTTTCACAAACTCTTCACCCAATTTTGTGGCCCCTAAAGACAAAAATATGCTGGATGATGCATGTACATAGGTGATAACATTGTTGTTTTGTCATAATATCTGTCGCAGGCATCTGAAGATGTGGTTTGACAATTTTTTTTGAACAAACATCACCATCTAGTGGTTACTTTGTACACACAGGACTATTTACTGAATATACAATCCGTGCACAACACTGTGTAGTGACGTTTTTTGGGCTCATTTATTAGAACTAACATTTATAAGTATACCTGACAAGATTCCTTGTCCTATCTTCTCACTCCATCCAGGAAGTGGTGGTTTTTCCTTCTGCCCTGTTGGCACTGTCGGTGCTGTATGCTCTCTTGTGGAATCAAGGGGGATTTTCTCACTCAGGTTGATGACCTCGGACCCTGCCCCCTCTGGACCCTAATAGGAAATCCATTAGGTCGTATATACAACAGTTATCATGAATGGACACATGGTAAGATGTTGTTAAAATCTGTATACAACCAAACAAGTCTGCATTCCCATCAGAAATTGCTAAGCTTGCTTAGACTGCTTTACCCACAATATCACAACTATTTAGTCCCTTCCAAAGTGTCCGGGAAGACAAGTGACAGATCTTAAATTTCTAAAAGCACCAGTGTATTGACAACACCACTGACAGAAAAAGTTGGCAAAACAATTGTATAGGTCAGTGTAACAGTCAGAAATTGTACAAACTATGGTTTAATTACAACATCCCCATCCTCCTTTTCTCTCAGAACACAGAAAAAACACTATAAAAATATCGCTCCACTGACTTCCGCAACTACATACAAAATGTTACGTTTTCTCCATACAGACAGCAAAGACTGACCTGAACCCTGAGTTCAGCGAGCTGAGTAAGCAGGTCCTTAAACGTCTCTCGTTCAGCAGCAGGCAGTTCCGAGGACAACACAATGCCCACGTAGCACCCTGGCGTTTCTGCCAAGGAGTCAGGGAACATAAAGATCCCAGAGTTGGCCAACAGCACAGGAGTGTCTGTTGTCAGCGGGTAGAGCCAGCCACACACCTTGAGACACACAAAAATAAGATTACAATGATAAATGCTACAACATCAGAGGTCAGAGTCTCTAATGTGCCATCATTACTAAAGATGTTGCTTTCAATCAAACAGCTCACCACTTGTAATTGGCTTGAATTTAAGTTAGAATCTCAGATTTGATGGTCACTATTGTAAATTATAACTCTGAATCATAAAATTGGAAAAAGAGGACTGAGATGATGATTTTTCTGGAGCCCTGATTTTTTCCTGAAAAGGCAATCATAAGATGTGAACTGTAAATCATATGTCCAGTGCTTTTTTTGCAATTAAGTAAGAGGGGGTTTCTTGTGAGGCCCAAAAGGTTAAGTAGGTGTCTTTCTCTTTTAGGGCACGAAAATGCATTGTCATTTTCCAGAAAGCACAGAGTCCCCAGATTTGCTCACAACCTCGATGTTTTCCTTTCTCAATTGTCAGTCATGCACACATACATAATACAGACACAAACTTGTTGCTGCATGGTGCCACTGGTATGCCGCCTGACAGAATGATCTCTGTGAGGGTGCAGGACACCAACCAGCAGCACAACAGAAGAGCAGAGTCATCTGTTAATGGGACCATTGTCTTGCTGGAAAACAAAGCACGACCAGAATACAGGAGACCAGCGAGTCATGGGTTGCACTTGCGGCACACAGCACATAACAATACATGCTTTGTAGAAGTGCCCGATACATTGTTGTGATTTTATACGCTTTATATTGGCTCAATGAAGAAGTCATCACATAGGAGTATCAGGCTGTCAGAAGACTCCACATTAATGGAAACACACAGGGTCAGAGCAAATAAAGTCTTATGTTTGGATGGGATCTTCTGCCAAAAAAAATAACAAGACTCTTTTTGCTAAACCACCATAAGAACTATTTTATAAGCATGCTTAAAAAAATACATAGATTTAGCAATTTGGACCCCTGACATTTCTTTTTTTCAATTCCCTGATATTTTATATACCAAACAAAAAAAATGATCATTTCCAAATAAATAAATACATAAATAACAGAATAATTGCTAAAGAAAATAGTCTTAATTGCAACTCTGATAATAACATCCATAATTAGTTCAGTTAAGTAAGTACATATACATATAAGTTTAGGCCAGAAAGTGCAGGGAGAACAGAAAAAAATGCTAAATCCAAGTTGACTTTTAAAACTCAGTTTTGCACGTTTATCAAAAATTTTGCTATCAGCCTTTAGAGCAACGGCTACATGTGTGATGGTACATCACACACCATACATACACTGAAACAGCACCATCATTTGTAAGCAAAACATCCCTCTGTGACTGATAGTCAATTTATACACCAACATAATGACTCAAAGTTAGTTATAAAACTGGTGTGGTTATTTCATCTGACGTAGTTTGCAGTTCACACCTTCTAACTTATGGGACACACACCCAAGGAAAATTCTTTGCTACACCCATGCATATTCAATAAAACAGACACTTATCAAAACATACTTACATGTAAAAATGCAGAGGGTCTTCCACTGCTGGAATCCTTCTGCTGACTGTCAAATATTATGATGCGAAGGTATCCTGGAGAAGACAGGGAGCTGACTTGCCCATTTGGTGCCACAAAAAACATCTGCACCCCAGAGGGAATAAAAAGCAGCTCCTTTCCATCTCCTCCTGCTGTTGCTCCAGGCTGCTTTTCTGACCCATTGCCACCTACCGCAGGGCTGTAAGCCAGGCTGCGGTGGCCGAATGTTGGCTGTGGTGTGTATGCTGGAGGCTGGTCGCCTGGGTTAGCCATGGCTGTAGTTCCTGCTACAGGGTGAGTGTGTGTGTGCAGAGCAGCAGGGGAAGGAGGCCTGGCAGGGGGTGTTTTGGGGGCTGGGGTTTTGTTCTGGGCGGTAGCAGGTATGGTTGGATAGAGATGATGGAGGGAGCTTTGGGGAGGCTGACTGTTTGGTGCTAGGTCTGGATAAAGATTGGGAGGAAGATCCTTTAGCAGGCGGCCCCTCTGATATTCTGTCGTGACACGAGAGGTCTCCAGGTCAGAGAGGTGGGTGTTGACATTCCTTAGAGTGTCCTTCATCCTCTGCTGAAGCTGCCTAGCCATATCCCAGACTGCACCTTGCTGCCTCTGACCCCCTGTGGGGACATCCACTCCATAGGTAAGATGCTGCTGGCCTTTCCTGTAGTACTGTAGGGCCTCTTCGTATTTCCCGGCCTCTTCAGCAGCAAGTCCTCGGCTCAGGGAGTGAAACGCTAACTCATACTGGTCTTTGATGAGCAACAGCTCAGCAGGTTCAGTCATACTGGGGGGAAAACAGACTGAACAGGGAAGAATTAAGACAAAGAGGAAATCAGTATTTGTTTTTGTTCCCTTGTTTTTTTCTGCAACACACAAACATCAAATGTTGAATCATTAGAGGAGACTGTAGTACAGTCTGTTTTTGTAATAAACACTTCCAGTAGGTGGAGGGGACACAGCTAGGACTTTGAGATAAAAAAATAATAATAATATTAAAGGATGAAGAGACAGTATGTATAAGTTTACCAACATAAATCAGGTGTGAAAAGGTACTAAAACTCTTACTGATATACCATGGGCATAACGACAGAGTTGTTGCATTAGTGTTGGAAAAATCTCTGTAATGTATTTGTTGGCGGCTAACAAAGGCTGTAAAATGCGTCAACTAGCAAACACATCAGGTTTTACCTGAAGGGCAAGCCTGTGCGCGAGCTTGCTTAAGAGGTACTCTCTCACAGGGGTTTCACTCTTAAACACGGCAAAATTTACATTTATGAGCTAAATATCAGTTTTAAATCTTTCAAACATCAAATAATGTTAATTTACCCATTAACTTTTCAGACGTAACGTCACTGCAACAAATATTAAAGATATTATTTAAGTCTTACCTCGACGGTCAAACTTTGTTATCCCAGAAACGGAAAAAAAAACAACCAAAGAGTAACAAGTAATTTCAAGGAACCCTTATTTTAGTTTTCGACAATTTTTTTATTGGCTTGAAAAAAGTTTAAGTCGTCTTATAAAAAAACGCGCACACTCCTCTTACTGGCGTAATCTGGCGCACCTCCGGCGGCAAAGTCAAACTTATCAGAGTGACACATCTGCTTCCGGCAAAAACTTTCAAAATAAAATCCAAAAGCCTCACGTTATCACTTTAATAGTTAAAATAAAAAAAGCTTTATTATGAAAGAGACTGAGATCAAATAAATACATTTCCGTCACGTTTGGTAAATTGACATCATCGACCGTAAAAGTCACTTAAGAACATGCAAACTAAAGTAAAAATAAAATAAAATAAAGCCAAACGATTTAAGAATTAATCTAAAAGATGTAAAAGATGCTGCAACTCGTGGCTTAAAGTAAACAAAATCCTAAACAAACAATAAGAACCCACAACACCTGCCAACTTGCCAGCCCTAAAGACCTTTTCAATGAACATCTGCAAGAAAAAAAAAACTTAAGTCCTGAAGTGCTTTTTTAATAATTTATTGTGTTAAAACAAACTGTATCATTATCGCTCCTTGATATTTGCAACCTCTTGGTCACTATTATCTCAAATTAATTAAAAGGGGAATGATGTATTTGTGTTTGGTATTAGACCCAACTGTGTTTCTTTTGTTCTCTTATTATGGTCCAGCAGAAAAGTAAGCAGAGGCAGGTGTGGCAGTGATTCATAGAAAAGGCAAAACAGCAGGTGGAGTGATCAATGAAACAGAACGATACCTGTAAATGGAGAGATAAAAGACAAATATTTAGAGGTGTAAAACCACACACACCAACCGAAAACCACTAATGAAAGCTCCAAAAGATCTGTGGTTTACATAAGCTGATTTTAAATTTATCCAAATATGTATTTAAAAAACAAAAAAAACTTACTTTGAGCTCCTATACTTTTCCCTGATGGTCTGTTGTGGGTGACTCTCAGCACTGACATACAGCTTGTGGAGGTCAGCCAGGCAGGGCATAATTTTAGCCATTGCATAACCAGTAAAAGCATGCAAGGAATTGGGCTAAATTATTAAAAAAAAATCAAATGAAATAAAAAAATAGCATTCAAGTTCATATTGTGATAAAAATCCTAGAGAAACTCTCGTTAGAGAGACATTTAGCAGAGACAAGGATATGCACAAACTTACCCAAAGAGATTTGTTTACAGTGTAGGCGGCAAGGCAAAAGGCTCCGGCTGCCACTATAGATGGGGTGTACTTTAAGAACGGATCTATTTCCAGCAGACTTAGTTCTGCTACATACTGGAAGCAGAAAGATCATCAAATGTAAAGAAGATCAAGAGACAGGGAAAAGTGACTTTTCCGAGGCAGAGGGTAGAAACCCGTTGTCTAGCTTCCATTTAAGTAATTGATTTTGCTCACCGAGGCAAGGTTCTCTGTAATAGCACAGATTGGGTGAATGGACATATAAAGGTGAAGGAACTGGTTTGTAGTGGGGACAGCCATCCTGAAAGCCAAGACTCTCAGGAAAACATGCTCCATCTTAACTAACTGGTTCTTAGTGTAGGTGCTGTCTGTAGCATACACAAACTCATTCAGCTCAGGGGGGAAGATCTCTTCATATTTTCTACAAAGATGACAGAGGCGTTAGGTTTTGACGCATCAGTGATTGGATAGACTTGAAAAAAAGTAGCCAGTCTTCAGAAACACAGACGTGTGCTTACGCAGCAATAATTAATGCAGCTGTGCCAACCAGCTGCAGCTTGCCTCGCTTCACATATGCTGTGCAAGAGAGAAAGCGGTCCAAATAATTGACAGCAAGGTGCAGAGTTTCGGGGCGAAGCTTGTATTCCTGGACCACTTCCACCAGCCAATCCACCAGGATGACCCGCATGCAATTGGTGATTTCTGGATGTTTCTCTAAATAGCCTGGCTTTGGCCTGAACCGTATCTGACATTGAAAACAAAAGCCAGTTGTCATGAAGCATTTACAGTGAACTGAGGAGCATCAACTCAAAACTACAAAGCATTTCATGCTGTCCAGATTTAGAGCTTAAATTCAGATAATTTCTTACTTCACTCTCTCTCAGGTATCGCTGAATGTCCTCCGCATACTCAGAAACACACTGCACTTCCTCTGACATGAGGGATTCATCTGATTCAGACCGCAAAGAAGTGTCCTGGCATGAACCTACAGGAGTAAACAACAGTTGGGCAGAGAGCGAGAAAACAAGTCTTACATAGTAGTTTTTTTTTTTCTGTATTTGCTGAACTCACTTGAACTCAGGTCCAGCAGGAGTCTCAAATCTTCATTTTGCAAAGCAGCAGTTTCATTATTTCGGTAACAGCTGTCTGAGACAACTTCTTGACCAGAAGCTGCAAGAACAACCTCACAAGCCTCTTCGACATACACATCATGGCTGGAACTGGAGGTGCAGCCAAGGAATGTGAGCTGGGAGCTGTCTGAGATCGAACTGTGCTTAAAAAACTGACGTCCCTGAGGCGAGGGGGGGGGAGAAAAAAAAGAGCCTCATGAAATGTAAGTGTTCAGCGAGGGGGAACTGAGCAAAAAACCACAACAGTTAATTTTCTCCACTGTGCTCCTCTCACTCACCTGGCTGAGGGATCGACCACGCTGCTCGTTTTCTGACAGCACACCGAGCACTGTGCGCTGCTTGGCCCACTGGACATGCAGTCCATCTGCTTTGCTTGAATGTGGAATGTTTTCTTTGCTTGCTGGACTGCTGCAATGGGCGTTTGTGCCAAGGTGCATCTTTCAACGAGAAGAGGGGGAAAGTTATAGTTTTTAAAAAAGATGGTATAAAGGAGAGGTTGAATAAAAATAAATATTTTTTTTCAATAGATACATAAGTCATGATGTACACACCTGAAAACATTCTGAATGTATTGCATTTGTCAGTTCCCTGTTTTTAATAGGCCACTGGTTCCCAACATGGTTAACTGACAACAAGTTTTATTTTCAAGTCTAGCAGTAAACATTTAATACAGGTAAGTGATGTGTGAATTACATCTGTACTGATTGCTCCTGCGTGCAGGTGCGCTAAAGGTGTTAGAAGCATCATTACCATGGTTACAAGAATTCATCAGTGTTAACAGAAAAACAAGCTAAGACAAATGAGGCAGACAAAAACAGACTGCAAAGTGAGTGCATCACAAGTCTGTCACATAGCCCAACAATCGCTTCCTATTTAATTCCAAATCCAAAACAGCCTATCATCTCTCTGTTGATGCAAACTCACCATGTTCAGGATCAACGTAGTTACCAGATTGACGTTAGGATAGGAGGGTGGAGGCTCCACCAACGATTGACAATAGGTCTACGAGCAACTTTTTTATTTGTTGCTTATTTCGAGTCAAACAGCGACCTCTCGCTGTCTTACAGTGATTTAAATCGGCCTCCTGGACGCGATGTTCGCGATTAAGAGGTTAATTTTTTTCCGGGTTACCTTGAAAACTCTCTAATCAGCTGTTTCCTCCGAACGTTCCCCCGACCAATCACGTTCCCGAACGCAACAGCGGACAATGGCAGACGTCGTGCGTCAGGAATCCTTTAATGTAATTTACCTGAGCTAAAAATAATAAATTTTCCAGCAGGAATTTGTTTTTCAAGACTTCTTGAAAATAAAAATCTATAATTACTTTAAAACCCCGCACATGGACACAGATACATTTCATTTTTTATACTTAGGACGAAGACTTACTGTAAGACCTATTTGGATATTGTTATTAAATTTCGATTTTGATACGATATTTTTTACAGAGTTGCAAGTAAACTATTGGATAGAAAATATAATTCGGCAGTATTACGTATTTTATTTTATCGTAAATTGGCGGATTGGTAAAAAGTTAAGTTGTACACAGTTTGAACACCACCACCTCCCAATAAAATAAAAAATATATATGTATTGCACTATTAATCACAGATGCTTACCCTGCAATAAAACCCTTTTCAAAAAAATGTCAGAAATGAATGTTGATGTTGTGATGAAAAGAGCTTATATATTGTGTGCTGTTAACTTGCACTTGAATGTAGTTACTTCCCTTGTTTTTATACTTACACAACAAAAAACTAAAAAATGGTTGAGGGTGACTTAGAATGAAACCATTGCTGCTTCTGGCTTACTGCCTTCCTGTCTGGTTTGTCCTCTGCTGAGGTTACACTGTCAGTTACATTATTTACTTTAGCTGTGGCTGCTGTTGCTATTGCCTTTGTTGTTTTTGTTATGGAAATTGTGAGAGCCCATCTCACATCAGAGGAGTGGTGGTCATGTTTTTTTTCTCAAAGAAAGGTGCAGATAACACAGGAAGACAGTAGAAAACAAAGGTCATCAGTGGACAGCACAGTGACATCCACAGCAGTCAACACAGAAATATATCTCATTTGTCTGTTGGTATCTTAGATGGGAAATGTGCTCTGATGACACAAAGTGACTTAGTAATCTCATTCCAAGAGAAAATATGTGGAAAATCACAGCTGGTGCTCCATTAGTCTAACTGTGTGATGTAACAGTCTAATCTGTAAATTGTTGCAATATGACCATACAATGCATGAAGATGGGGAAGGAAATATAACACAACTAAATACAAAACAGTCAAATATAAAAGAGATGGCATGACAATAAACAAAGAAAATTGACAATAAAAAGTTTTTTTAAAAATCCATTTAGAAAGCCTTTTCTGAGTGAAGATAAGCACCTGCAAGTTCCATATTGTCCATCAGATGGCAGGATTTCTCTTCAGTAATAATGGTCTAATATTTTTCATAAGTGATAAATCCAGAAGATGTTTTTACATTCTATATCAAACAAACATTTACGAGGCAAAACATGAGGCTACGAACCAAAGAAGTTTAACAACAGGAATAAGTTCTAATCAATTATTAACCAATCCACTGACATCATAACCCTGTTATTTCTCATTTTAAAAATTACCACAGAGTCTTTGCTCAACCCAAGCTCCTCAGGGATGGAGATGGTGCAAAGCGGTGAAATATTCAGCTGATTAAAGCACCAAAGTGACTCTTACTGGCTGTTGTATGCAATTCTTTGACTTTCTTCTTATTTGCTGGCAAACTAAAGATATTTAGATGCAGGGGTGCTTGGAGATAATTGTAATTACTGTCATGATGAATGTTATCCCAAATAAACTCAAGTCACAACAACAACTAGAGCCAGGTATGTGATCAGACAGACTCGTCATGCTGCTACTAAGCAGGTCCAGTGGGGCAACAAAGGATTAAAGATTCCAATTTGCAACCTTTGGGTCACAAGGCTCCCTCTTAAAACTTCAGTCAACCATCACTTGTACGCCGTCCTGAGTCTGTTTCACTTCAGACTAATCACTTCTGTACATGTTTGTTATTGGTGTATTCATTATTTTACCATGTTTAATCCCCCTCCTCTGATCAGAACTGAGCCATAACCTCTAGTGAAATGTTAAAATTTCTTTGCTTTCTTGTAACTCAGTTTATTTTTAGTTGCATCTCAATTCTTGCCCAGAAATGTTGCATTCCAAAACATTTATCATAGTTGAGAAAATTTCCCTGGGAAAACAAATACCAAGAGCTGTCGACATTCGGAGGCACATTTTTTCCTCAAAGATTTTATCATCGAGCACTAATCCTATGCCTTACCATAAAAGTGTTGGCTGATAGGAATAAAACTTGATATGCCAGATACCAATATCTGTCAGCATATCTGTCAGATTAAAACAAAACCACACCATATTTGATTTGATCAGATGACTTTTTCCAGAACCAACATGTATGTAAATACAAATGTTATGACCCATCAGAGGGAACAGCTTTATCTTTCTCTGTTGTCTATCTAAATATTAATTATATTAATTGAAAATAAACCAGTTTTTTATAATTTGGTTACCAAAATTATTAACAAAAATGTATTTATTTATTAATATAAAAGTAAAGTGACTGCTGACATGAAGTCCATTAAAAAATGCAAATCTTTGACTTCCAGCAAACCACACTAGGAGAACTTATTTCTACTGGCATGTAAGCTGTGGCCCCCTCATATATCAAGAAATTTTCTTTTAGATGTCCCATATTCATCCTGTTACCTGGACATTAGATTGAAAGACAAAAAAGACAGAGAGACAATGAAACAATTTTTCTCAGTACTTCTGAGGATTTTTCTTGGGGTGTCTCAAGCACATTTTTCCACCATGTGTAGTTCTTTAATCAAATCCCACAGCTTAAATAGATATTAATACCAACTGTAACAAATACTAGAAGATAAGGATGAAAAAAAGGCTGAGAACAGTGAGTATTTGTCTCTCTGACTTAAAATGCATTGGAACTTTGCTATAACACAGAATCAATGAGACATCCTCACCTATTTGATCCAGTAAAGATGGGAGATATGAAGGCGTGCTGTGGCTATTTTCTCCTCTCAAAATAGAATCAATATCTGTTCATATTGTGCTGAGAGGAGGGAGTGAGCAAATACACACCCAAGCGCGTACTCACACGCACACACACATTTATACTTGCACACAAAAACACCAACAAAGCAGCCGCTCAGGGGACACAGAGTCTCTCTGTCTTCCTCTGTCTTTTTATCCCTCTTCCTCATTTCCGTTCAGTCCCCGAGCAGATGCAGATTGCTTATGACAGATAGCATTGGGCTACTGCCATTTCATTAGCATGATGTATTGCTGGTGACAGGCTTGGACCAGATGGGCTGGGGGTTTGAGCATCACCTTGAAAAATACTGCGCCATCCGGGGAGAATCCTCCCAGCCGAGGATGGACGGGTCTCGTCTCTCGGCTGCACTTTCATCCAAAAGTGTTCCGCCAGTTGGGAGGGATCACAGCTGAAATTGTCTTTTACCCTGAGCAGAGAAAATGTTCTCGGTGTAACTTCAAAAACAGGCGTCTAACTTGGAGAATAAAGAGATGAAAAGGAAGCCTAATCTGCTGAGGTTTATCCATGTTCAACATGGATTTTTCCATCACCTTTTGCAGGAAGGAAGCTCATTAACTGAACCTGATTCACTCTAAATTTAAAAAGTCACAGTCAAATGACTCACCTGAGTGTCTCTCCTTATTTTCTGACATTTGCTTATTGAAAGCACACTTAGATGTAAGGAGAGGCACTGAGATTTCCTCCATATAATCCTGTTCCCAGCAAATTCTATCTATTAAACTTTAAATACCGTCTGTTCCCATGAGGAGCCTTGTACGTCTATTTTTTGACATCTTCAGACAAAATAATGCAAATGCCTCATGGAAAAGATCTTAAGCTCTTGTTCATTTTATGCTACATTACGAATACTGCAGCAAAGACAGGCCTTGTTGGGTTGAGGGCCAATTAGCAGCATCTATTGTCTTATAACAGAGGGCTGGCAGTCTGTACTCTGGTATTCAAGTTTTCAAAGCAACAAGAGACAACTAACAGAACTCCAAAGAGGCTGAATATTTTGAGCGTGGGAAGGAGAAGAGTCTCTAAACTCCTCCAAAGAACACCACCAAACTGCATCAGATATAAGGAGTAGTGATCACAAGCTAAATGATCTATTAGTGAATCTGTTCTCGTTGTCTGAAGGTAAGATTAGGCCCTCAGTCTTTGCCTTACAGTAATTCTTTATTTAATGATCCTTATGTAAATCAGAGGACCGTTTATTGAGGCATGTGATGTGGAAACATGGTGCCAGTCTCCTCCATTAAAAGACTCATCATTTTAATGAGCCAGGGGCACGAGAAGAAAACAAGCTCTGAGGAAGGAAGGAGTGTTACGTCAAGACTGAGAGCTTGTATGGTCTCATGATGGAATAATTATTCTGCCTGGACCAGGATAGCCATGATGCACACACACACACACACACACACACAAACACACACACACACACACACACACACACACACACACACACACACACACACACACACACATACACACACAGACTGCTTAACTGATCTCTAACCAGTGGGTTATACTATCAGCATGTGGTAATAATCATAATGATGCAACAAAAGCTTTGAAGAAAGTTTGTTTACTTTTTGGGGGGGGGCTATGCTGCTGTTTTTTTCTGTTCATTAACTACTGAGCGAATCAGAGAAAAAGAGGGATAATGTTCACTGACTGATGGGAGTGTGAAAAGACTCAGTAATTATGCTAAAAGGCAGAGTTTTGCATTGTAGCTTTTGTCCTTGTATGCTCTTTATGGCTAACTTCTGCATCAAATGTCTCCTTGCTTCCCGTGTCTTCGCTGTGGTACATATGAATTATGAATGTCCGAAGAGTAAGGGCTTTTTTTTTTTTTTTATTTGCAATTTAAGGGGCTCCAAATCTTTTGGTGCACAAAATTATTCATATATTCAAATGAATCTGACTTTGAGGACATTTTTTTTTCCCTTTCTTCTCGTCTTTCATGAATTTAGAGTGCATCCTTCAGAGGGTTCGAGTGAAATTGTCAGAACTATTAGTGGTAAAGGTTTTAGCAAAGCAGTGAATTCAAAGGCTTCTGTCCACTTTTGGGCTTTTTGCTCAAACGTGTTCCTTCACATGGGTGTTCTAGCCTGCTCCCCCACTTGTAGGAGGGATGTTTTTGATAGAGTGCCGATATTCCCTCTTTCCATCCGCTCTCATTGTTATTCTGGACCAGTACTTGCCTGTCAGGCTGTTCTTTGTGTGTGTACGTGTGTGT
>JAQNCA010000006.1:13141231-13167118 GCA_029783725.1 Acanthurus tractus
GTGGTATTAATAAGATGCGAGAAAGTATGAATCCACACACACACACACACACACACACACACGCACACACACACACACACGCACACACACACCCATACACACATACACATACACATACACATACACATACACATACACACAGACAAAAGAGTATGGCCTAAATGCCATGACATTTTGCCACAAGTGGATCTTGTCCATTATTCATGAAGTGAGGGGCTAAATCCACAACTGAACAGAGTGGAAATAATATATCTCTCTGCAAAGTCAAGGATTTAGGGAATACTGGGAAGCATGGATGTGAAATATTTTAATCATGGCTGGGGCTGTTTCTTTGACACTGAATAAAATTGAGTAGTTTCAATCAGAAACAATAGACGGTCCAAGGCTGTAAATGTTTGGACCTAAATTAAAAAATAAAGTTATATTGGATTTTTAAGAATCTCACTCACAAAATAATCTTTTAAAACAAAATAAAAAGACTTCAGAATTGATAGAAAAATACAGAGAAAACTATGTTTTAGCTTTACTAAATACCAAATCATTCAAATGTTATCTCTAAAAACAAACATTGCCATATTTAATGATTTTAAATTCAAATTTTTCAACATTTTAACAAATTTGATTGATCACTGTCTAAAAATCAGTCATCTTTAGAACATAAAATTATATCCAGCAAAGGTTATTGTCAAAGATAAATCAAATGTATTGGGACATAAAAACTAGTACTGAAACTCAGCATGCACCAAAAATGTACATTGTACGGAAAATGTGCAAATACACATAAGGTGATGAAACTGTACAAAATATATACAGCAGACAACAGAAGCACAGGACAGAGCACAATAAATAGGGCAAACTGTGTTGCATATACATTGACAGCACTGACAGAGAGGAAGATTATACGGAGATGATGAAAAATTGGAGGTGGGTGGAGGGTGAGGAACACTTTGAGAAAAGTGGAGCAGAGGAAGCTTTACGGCACAATGTCTCAGGAGGAGTTTTGCTGAACACGCTCCACCAGCAGAGGATGAGATTGTTTGAGGAGTGACTTGCAAAGAATGTGCAGGAGTTTTGATTTTGATTTGGACAAAAGAGAGCTTTGGGAGTCAAGGCTCACTGTCTACAGATAACAGACTAGTGGTGGACAAATCGCATGTTCAAGTCAAGACAGGCCAGGACAGACACAATATGTAACTAAAGCTCTTGACAGAGTCAGGAGGGCTATGCCAACTTTGAAGAAGCAGATATTCATAAATCAGAAATATGTCATAGCTGAGTGAAAAATGTAGAGCATCCTTTGCAAGAACTCACCAATGAGCTCCAGGCTGGAAGACCCAGGAGGAAACACTCTGATAAGGAGGCAGAAAGGCAGAAAAGTCTCACAAGGCTTGAACTCTGCATGGCTCTGAGTGGGAGTGAGGGGTAGAGCCTTCATCTGCATTGAGATGTTAAAGAAGGACAGAGGTGTAAGTGAAGTAAATGCAAGTCAAGAAAGTTCAGACTCTGGTGAAGTCCAGACCCAAAGAATGGCACTGACTTCTGAGGACCAGCCAGTTCATCGCCCCTGGTGTCTCAGAGGAGCAGCTTCATCCTGTCTAACATTCATGCTGAGAGGGAAGTGAAGGAGCAGCTAAGAGTAAGAAGGTCTCCTTCTGTCTGTGAGACGGTGAATGATGTTTGACCTTTAGTATCAGCTGATATCTAAAAACCATCATTGATTTCTACAGCCACCATGGGATCTCCATGTCAGACCTTAACATTTAGTCTGACTGACTCCACTTCTTCCTCGTTAGTGGGTCAGACCTCACTGCTGTATGTTTGAATAAAAATTAAAAATCTGTTTATTTTCCACTCATATATATCAAAGTAATAACTCACGTTTACACCATAAACTGAGCTTGTGCATTTTATGTACGTTCATGTTTACAAGCAATCCCCATGCAAATAGGAAAACCTTGGTCAATCAAGCGGTTAAAAATATTTTGTATGTTTTTGGAGCTGTTAAAAAGGACCCGGAGTCTCCAATACCCCAAACAAAACAATAGAATGAGCAAAAGCTGAAGTTGAGCCAGGCTCTTGTTACAGAGACTCAGGAACAAATGAGATTACAGCTCAGTGGGAGAGATTAAAAAAGTGGCACAAAGTGCACATAAAATGTAAGTTTGTAACCAAGAGCCAGCAACTTCCTCCGTCTCAGCAAAGAAAAGCTTGGGCGGTTTGGGCTCAGATGACAAAGAACTAACTGTAGCTGAGCGAGATTGATGATAAATAATACAAGTCTAATCTTATTTAAATAAACATAGTGATGAGGAAAAGATCATTTGAAAAACTACTTAGAAAATTGCTCATCCAGAAATTAAGATTCAGTCATTATGTGCTCATGGCTTACTTCACTTAATCAAAGGCTTAGAGACGTTGATTAAAATTATTTTTTTGTATGTGGCCTTTTTTTTTTATTTATTATACGTATATATATATTTTTTTCTCTTGTTTTTTTCATTAATGCTTGAGAAAAGTCCACAGCCGTTTTTAAACAGGATGCTTCTTTGTACTGAAACTCCAGAAATGTTTTCTGGACTAAGAAACCTTAGCAGATTGTCCATTGGCATGTGTTGAGTAGATGATGACTGAATTTTCATTTCTGGCTTTACTGTTCAACAAGTGTTTAACTTTTAATATAGCTGCACTGATGTAGCGGTGTACCTCAGGGTTTGCTCAGTGCACTGTGACATCACTGCTGGGTGTGGTTTCAGGTGCGACAAAGAAAACTTTGGACCACTCTTACGCTGCCGTTGCTGTGTGAGGTCAAAGGTGAAAAAAAGGCATGAAAACCATACTACCACACTGCTTTTGCTGGTACCTGGTGTTACAATACACTTTAAGATCTAATCAAACAAGAGAGGGCAGAGATGTGGCTGTCGCTCACATTTTGCAGAGTGTTGCAGTCTTACTACCTTAACTGCAGAAAAAAGGACATTTTTTTAACATTACATTATTTTCCTCAATAAAGACATATAATTTTTCCAATTAGCCTTGTTGTACTCTGAATTACGCTTGTAGTTATTCCTAAGGAAAATAACTACTGGTATTTATTATATGTAGGCGGGTGTGTGACCTCTTCAGCCTCAGCGGGACTGCATGGCCTGCCCTCTTAAAGTAGATTAGCTCGAAAAAGAACTGAATGTACCTGGTTGCCTGGATACAAAAAGCATCATTAAGCCCAATTATCAGCCACTTCAGCTGACAATGAACAAGCTTCATCACCGATTTAAAAACAACATATCATTAGTGACAACAACCTATACAGAGCAGAAAAGAGTAGGAGGGAGTGACAGGAGAAGGACGGTGGACGTGATGAAGAAAAGGTGGCAGAGGAGAAGAATTAAAGAGCAGAGGGATGAAGAGGGAGAGAACAGGTTCGTGTTGTGTTCACTGGCCCGTCTGACAGGTGGACCTGACAGATGATTGGCCTGTTTAAAATTGCAAAATCAAATTGGAATTCGGAGTTATTAAATTACGTGTGGGCAGTTCTCCACTAATGAAAATGCAGCTACTTCACCTAAAATCTAATGGGTCACATCATTTGGGGAATTAAAGAAAATGACAGAGAGATATTAATAAAAAAAAAAAAAAAAAAAAATTCAAATAGAAAACATAGTTAGAGGACAGCAGAGGGAGGGAAGGGCATCGCAATGTGCAGTGAATATCAACACTCAAACTCTCTGCAGAGAAAGAGCAAGAGTAAGTCAACAAAAGTGGCAAGACAGTTTTTCATTGGGCTGAAAAGACCACTGGGAATGTTTGATAAAGAAAACACAGTTGGGGCAAGAGAACGAGAGAGCAGCCTAATTTGTACTCTGTATCTCCCCAAAGGTACAGTGGGCTGTAAATTAAAGACAGCAGAGCTCTTATCAGCTGTACCATCCAAAAAGAGACAAACATAGAAAAGGGGGGAACAGAGAATGCGAGGGAGGGAATAAGCTGAGAAGAAAAGAGTTTGGGGACAGAGCTGCCGGCTTAAACTTCACAAGTGACATTATTCATTAGAAGAAAACTTTTTACACCAACATTGATGTTTGCTACAGGCTCAGGATGAATCCCCACTGTTGGTCCAAACTGGTGCAAACACATTTAATTATAGCATCTACATCTGCAAAAACATATGACTGACGATAGTCTATCATCTCATCTCAACATGATCCATCAGCTCTGCAATCCTCTTGACTGTGAATGGGGCAATAATAACCTCGACAGTGTTGCTGTAAACTCATAATACCTGAATGCACTACAAGGAGATTTAACTGGTTATGAAACAGTCTCAGGTTTCTACTGATGACCTACATAAGCGAATGAGACCATCGATGAGAACACCGGCTTTATCTATAGCGCTTGTCACAATGCCTATCACAAAGTCCCAGTCCCTGCGAAATGAGATGAAACACGATGAGACGTTTCCAGTTTAAGTCTTAAAGTTGATATAAAAGGAGATATTTCTAATGACATGCTAATTGCTCACATCAAGTCAGCTATTTGTTAATGGTTCAAGCATGCATGTAAACTTGCATTTTGTATTTCTTCCAACCAAACAAATATTTATAATGATTTTAAATGTTTGCAACAGACATAAAAATGAATGCAGTTAAACTACAAATGTTGAAATAGGTGGGTTCCAAAATGCATTTCGTGTTTTCTGAACCAGCTGTCACACTGTTGCCTACTGAAACTGGTCTGTCAGCCCCCTTGGGTCTGCAGTTATTGCAGCTCATGGAGAAAGTACAATGAATATAGCTCCCTGCCTCCTCCTCTCAAGACTATAATGTGGCCAGACACACATAGGGGGGGCCATGGTGAAATGGATAACCATAAAATGGAGAGAAAGGGTAAAGCTGGCAGATATGAGAGAAATGAGCACCAACCACTGTGAAGCACAGACTGTGTGCTGACCTTTTGCTTTCATTCTGGTCATGGTTTATTATTCCTGCCTTTGAAGTATCTTTCTCTGCTGTCATAGATCAAGTCGAGACACAAGGCTGGCCTAACCCAAATACAAAACAGCCTCCTTCTGTCTCTTGCCGACACAAAGACTGCAAACTTTTCTACTTGACAATTCTCAGTCACATCCTCTAGTCTGTTAGCGCCACACAGTAATTTGCATTGGAACATTATTAGCAGTTTTAATATGCAGTGGGGGAGGGCTGACTCTCAGCTGTCTTTGTGAAAGCTGATTATGAGGAGTTTAATTTCATCAGATAAGGATGCCTTCATTTATGAGAGTGTGCAGCTCAAGGCACCAAGCCTGACAGGTATTGAATGAGACAAGCACTCCCCCTGCTGTTACTCCTCATAACAGTCTGGTCAGCATGGCTCCTTCAGTCTGTCGGAGCCCCCTGGCTTCACCATGTGAATGTTTTAATCACAGCTATGCCAGTCAATTTTATTGACTTCAACAGACTTGCGTGCATATGATTTTGTTGATGATTCTGTTTGATAATTATTGATCAGCCAAAAATCCCTCATTAAAAATGATAGAATTTTTAGCCTTGCTCTAACTGTTAGTGACCACAATACAAATATTATATGAACTGTATTGTTTGTAGTGCAATTGACCTTTTTTTACTTTAGCTTCTAAACATGCACATGACTATTTCAAACAGATTTTATACTTTACTTTTGGTTTTTTCCATGCAATTATCTTTTTTATCTCCAATTTATAATCTCTTAAGACATAGAAACAAACGCTCTCAGACAGTAACTTTGCAGTTTATCGTCAGATGTAAGGTTAATCTACTTAGTCAGTGGAATAAAATATACTAATTTGTCAGAGCAGATCTGTATTTGTGAGTTCATTTGGTGGTTCTCAGTTTGCCTGAACTCTCCATCTGGTGCTCCGAGAGGGTGAAAAGAAATGACTATTATTTGCATCTATTATTTGATAGAAGTCTGTTCTGCTTCTGGGGCTCTCAAACTAAATTGTTGGCCTTGAATCAGAATAGCAGAAGTGCTCTCTGTTTTCCTCTTAATCTCAGCCAAAGCTGAGGATCTGGGTGAAAGCTCTTGTGTCAGCATGCATCTGATATGCCGATGTGTTCTGGAGGGAGAAACAAAATCTCTGGCAGCTTCATCAGACAGAAGATAAGAGAAGAGAGTCGTTTAAATTATGAATATTGGAAAAAAAAAAGTGCTTTTTTAGCTTAATAAGAAATCCCATTCATGTTTTGTTTTCTCTCCATTCTGAATGTCAGCCAGGATGTCAGGGATGGACGTCCCGTTGGTTGACCACAACGACACAGGAATCCCTTCAGTAGACAATGGGACCTTCCTCCGTTTCTCCCCAACCTCTGCTTCCACATCGGCGGCCGCCTCATCACCAGGACGTCCGGGCAACGTTTATGTGTACGTGTGGCTCTTCCTCGGCCTGCTGGTGTTCCTGCTGACGCTGCTCATTATCTCCCTTCACCGGCTGAAGAACATCATCTCCTCCTCCTCTTCTGTCCCTGACTGCAGCAGTGAGGCGGGGAGCTCCTTCACCAACATGGAGATCTGCAGCATCTCCTCCCAGAGGTCCACCATCTCCTCGCTGTCCACCTGAGGGAGATGGGAGGGGGGCAGGTGCGGACACATGGACATACATGTCCGAGTGCATTTGCTTATGTGTGCATGCAACAAGAAGCAAGCGTGCACACATACAAAACACATGGAGGCTTGGCAACTCCTGCCTGTGCCGTATGAACACAAAATCACTTAAGACACAACAAAAGCATGGCCTGACACTCCATGCATGCATCCTCTAACCCCCACGGTCCAGTGAGAGTGGTTGTTTTTTTTATGCAATTTGCATAACCACGTGGGAAATACAGCTTACAGCGTGATGAGGAGGTCTTCAAGGGTGAGAGTGACCGAAGTCTTCTGAGGTTAATTTTAAAAAGTAAGACAAATGAACCTGACAAAACTGCCTTCCCTCTGCAGGAAAACGCCTAATGAGGAACTATTATACTCTTCCTTCCTTTTTTTTTCCCAACATTTATTTCTTGCACTGTACTTGTCATATTTACTGTAGAACAAATAACACTGCTTTAGTGATGCTTTGTACAGCATGCCTCGTATTATCCATAGATTTATGTCTAAATTTTAGAATAACAATAACATTTAAGTCCATTACTTTGTACAAAAAATGCATGCTCATGCTTCAGTTGTTCAGTAAGACTCTGAGATGCTGCATTTTTTTTCCACCATGGCAAAGAGGAGGATTCCTTAACTACTACACAAATAACAAAGCTCTATTTGATTTCTGGAAAAAGTCCAGGAAAAAGGAGATTGCTCCAGACATCATGCTGTGGATGTAACGGTGAGAAAGAAAAGAAGGTCGTGTCTCAGACTATTGACAGGCATTCAGTCTCTGACTGCAGCTACAGACCGATCAGGTCAAAAGTGGCATAAACAACAAGATGAAATTCTGGTCCTGAAAGACAGGTCTACCAGCGTAACGGATTACCCTCTCTTGCCTGTCAGCTCATATGGCGTCTGATCGCAGCCTCCATAGTGACTGAAGCATGAGAGCTCTGTGCAGCTGTCAGCCTTGTCTGTATTCCAGGATTAAACTACAGTGACGGCTGGTTCTGCCCAAAATACATCATTTTTATTTCAATACCGCAAGACGTAGTTTCTCACAAAAATACGCCGCTCATTCAGAACGAATGATAAGAGAAAGGCTCATTCATTTTTTTTAAAAAATGTAACACGAGTCGAGGCTCAGAGTTATTGACAGTAACTAGGCCACAAACAATACAAAGAGTCAGAGCTGCTTTTCTTCATAACAAATCCTCTTTATTCTCACTTTTGTTGGTGAATTTCAGGCGAAGGTACTGCATCAGCCAAACCCTTCTCTACTGTATCATCTGTTGGATTTTGGAAAATGAAGTAACGAACCATACTAATGAAAAACATTCCCTCTGGTCCATGTTTAGGTATAGCATCGGTGAGGCAGAATAGGGACTACATCTGTGTTTACAGTTTGGATTATAGATTAGATCTTTGTTATGTCTCCTCTTTGAGCTGCTCTCTGTTAGGGGTCTCCACAGCAGCTCTTCTGTTTCCGTTTTCCTGGCAAACCCGACCTGGCATGAAACTGCATTTTCTATTACTTGACAGGCTTTTTGTGGATGCCCTTCTTGATGCAACGATTCCCTTTTATCTGTGTCTGGGACTGAAAATTAGGAATTTATTGACTTGTGCTTCCCAAAGTGGCTCGAGGGCAATAAGAAGTGCACAAGGACATTTAGACATGTAAACAGGAGGAGGTGGGGATCAAGTCTGTGATCAGCAGACAACCTGCTCTACCTCCTGAGCCACAGCCCCCCCCCGTCAGAGATTAGACCTTAAAAGGTTGTAAATGCAGCAAAGTACATTGCAACAAAGTCCATAAATTAAAGCAATAAATAATGAGATTTAAAAAGTACATGTAAACAGGGATACAAAGAAATAAAAGCACACAAATAGAGAAAAATATTGCGATCCCTGATATGAGCGAGGAACATCTTGAACTTTTTAAGTTTCATCCCTAAATATAGAAGAATGCTTAAAAAGGGCTCATTAGTTCTGCTTTTAAAAAAATCTGTTTGCAGGCCAGTCAAAAGGTTTCGCCCAGAACTTTTTGGGTTAATGTAGCACAGAAGATGCTGCACGCAAAAAAAAAAAATAAATTAATAGTGACAGTGTTAAAATAAGACTGTGCAGGCTGAACTTTTCTGATTATGACGCTTTTTCTAGCTGATTTAAAGCTCCTTTTTCTGAATGCAAACGCAGAAGGTGGAGAATACATTAAAATTCTTGTCTTCAACTTGGGTGACCTGTGTCTTTCTCCTGTCATGGACACTTAACCCTGCATGATCTCCTGTGCTGGAAACCCTGTAAATGCAAACCCGACCATGTGCTTCGGTTAAATGAATGCCACTTTTGATTTCTGACTCACACTGAACACACTGCATTCTCTTTTTTAAAACTTAGAAGAATGCATTTCTCTTTTTGATCAATGGTTCTACTGCATACCACACTTTAATATCCTGTCAACAGAAACTCCCAGCTCCCGTGCATATGTTTGCAGTAAACTATGACGTGTTATTAACTGGATTCACACTGGAAAAGCCTCAGTTCAGACACATTTTCACACTTGAAGATGCTCCACAGAAGAGGCTTTGAGTTACCCTGCACAAGTGAACTTCAGCTGTTTTAACAGATTTAAAAAGAAGCAGCTGGTTTTATTCTGTATGAGAAAATCCTAGTGAAGCAGGTAGTTCAACAGTGTAGTCAAGTGTGTTCAAGAATGCAACCTTTAACTCAACAGTCTCTTTAAGTTATTAGAGATTTCTCTTCTCAGTCGGTGTTTTTTTTGAATGATACAATAAGATCTCCCTCATGTCTTTTTCTCTCCACTGTTGAGAAAGCTTCAACATGTGACCAATGAAAAGTCAAGTCATCAAATTCTTTGCATATTTTATTTTTCTTATCTTGTTTTTTTTTTTTCAACTCACACATGTCATATTTTACATCTTTGCAATAAAACATGAATACAATAGTTTTTAGGGTTTCATAGATCCAAAAATATTTAACCTTTTTTTGGATACGTAAGTTTGAACCTGTCAATAGAGTATGTGCATGTGCGCATTTGATCAAGATGGCTTCACACATACGGAACATCTCACATTTCATCCCCTCTCCTCTCTCCTTCCCACCTCTATCAGCTACAGAATCATGATATTGCTTACAACTGTGAGGTTGTAAAACCTAATAATCACACATGAGCTCAACGTTTTAAATACAAACATCAATGCACAAATAATCCCGTCGGGAAAAATGGACCTAAACAAAATGGCAGCCGACCAGAAAGAACCAAGCTAATAAATAATGATATGTGATTGGTGCAAAGTGCAAATACAAAACAAACTTTTACATTGATTTGATTCTCTTTTTTTAAATAATCAACAGATGTGGGTAAGTGAAGGTTTCCTTTGCGCTTTTCAGTCTTATTCAGCTGATTAAGTCTCCCACCAAGCCTGAACCAAGACTATCTGTACATATTTGACAAAACAATCACCAAATATACAAAGGAAATCATGTCAGTCTTGTGGTTTTCATCCTTGGTGGCACTGGCAAGATCTCTTTATCGTTACCATCTCCGGCAAAATTATCACCATCCTTGACACCGCCGTTTATTACCATCAGTCTTGTCAACATTATAATAATTATTACACAATATTTTACATACAGCAAGTCATTAATAAATTAAAGGTGATAAGCGCAGTTTGTGTAGTGAAAGAACACGAGTAGACTCTGAAGGAAGCAGAGCCTTATTTACATAAAAATCAGATTTAACCCTGCTGCAGGTAAAAGGAAAAAATAATGAACATTATAAAACGAAAGAAATCCAGATAAAGTCAAAATCAATTAAAAATCATAAACCCAGGCAAATTTTTTTTTCGAGGGTGAATTTAAGATCAAGCCAATAGCACCGGTTTTTTGAAACAGTGGGTGGGGCTGGTTCATTTCTGACCATTTTTAATCAGTTTAGACACATTAAAGGAGTCTTAATTTATAGTCCACCCAAAATAATTCCCAAGCTAAGCCCCCCTTAAATAAAAAAAAAAATTGGGGATAAATTAAAAAAAAAAAAAGATAATGGAAAATAAAACTTAGGTTCTTTGTCTGTGAAGCAATAAGCGTACCAGGAACGGCAACTGCAACCAGTCCTGTGAGTGGTACGGGTATGATCGACCTCTACGAGGCCTGCTTGACTTGCTCTTTATCTCCATTCTGCAGTCTGTCTATTTTATTAGCAGGTTTTGGTGTATATCTTCGGGGTATTATGTGTCTGTGGTTACACACGAGTGTGTTCGTACACGTGTGCACAGAGGAAGTTATTTCCACCAGCGCTGCCGCATCCTCAAATCAAGTAAACTTCACAAGGGAATAGAGCCTAAGGTCTGGTACGTGTGTTTCCTTCCCCTTGGTACCTGTGGTTTCCCCCGCGTCGCAGATACACAGCAGAATGCATCACCTCCTCTCCCTCGTGTTCTCCTCTCCTCTCTTCCATCCTCCTCTTCCTCACACTGTCCATCTCAGTACCTGTTCTGGTGTTCGTAGTGCCAGCGGTTGAAGTCTATGTTGAACGCCACAATGCTGCCGGACGCCATGCCAGTGATCAGAGTCCTGAAGATGACACAGAGAGCCACACCAAAACTTAACACGTACACACAAACAACCTATTTTTAGGGTTTCACTGTGTTAATCTTTGTATAATTCCCTGAGCCTGGAACATCATTTGCAGTTTGGGAAAAATAAGTGCCCCTGTTACTGATCATTCAGTGTTCTCCACGCTCCCCCCTTGAAGTGACCTATTTTCCCCTGCAACAGTGGCCCTTAAGAGAAACTCAGCCCCAAATTTGCCTCACGCTGTCTGTCTGAGTCTGTCTGCTTTACCTCTGGTCATGTGAGAGGTCCATGGCACGGATGCCTGCGTCACAGCCTGGGTAGATGTAAAGCTGTTTGAAGTCGCACGCCTGCCACACCTCCACGACGCCGTTATCACCTCCTGTCACCAAGTTCTGTCCGTCGCTGCTCAACAGGATTGCCTGGAGAGAAGACAAGTTAGCGGAAGCTCGGGCGCTCCTGTGTGTTGGGCAACGATACATGCAGTGTTTAATTGATAAGAAATTATTCATGCATAATAGACATCAAAAGAATATCACAGTATGTTTACATAAGCAGCATTAAGTGCTGCCTCACCCGTGTGGAGTCGTTGACCTCCATTTGTGCCAGCAGTTTCCCATTTATGCTGAAGTTGCAGAAGCGGCCTCTTTCATAGTAGATGATGCAGTGGCCCTCGCTGGACACGGAGATGAGACGAGGCCGATGACACAACTCTGGCCCCTCCAGGGCCCTGAGCAGGTCCCCTGTGATAGTGTGGACCAGGCATGGGCCCTCTGAAGAGCGGGACCAAAACAAGATTAGTTCTTCACACAGCTCTGATCATGGTCATGTCAGTCTAATGGTTCTGGCATGTCATTGTGCTGAAGGATATCAGCAAAAACTAAACAAATTCAGAAAGGAATCTGGGGAAAACATGGCAGAAATTCATGCTAACATACTACTAACACACTGCATTTGGGGGCTGTAACATTTTAATATTTGATTATTTAGATTATTTACCTGAAATAACTTACTAACATTTACAGGGTTAGAAAGAAATCTACATTTAAAATCCCTCTTGTGCACATACAGAAAGAAAAGGAGAAACAAACCTTTAGCTCCACTGATGACCAACCCCAGCTCTGCACAGACAGACACACACACCACCTCGTGGTCATGTCCTGTCAGTACTGCCCTGGGAGCAGGGTAGTCACCTGACAAAGAAAACAAAGTTAGACTGACA
Organism: Acanthurus tractus; assembly: GCA_029783725.1. NCBI lineage: Eukaryota > Metazoa > Chordata > Actinopteri > Acanthuriformes > Acanthuridae > Acanthurus > Acanthurus tractus. Next base: position 13,153,656 of record JAQNCA010000006.1, read on the forward strand.
ACTCAAATAAACTATGGTTAAGAAACGTCCCACTTCTGTGAGACTCCTGATGTTTTTTAAGCAGGGAAAACAGAGACAGACAAACATGTTGTGTCCACCATGTCACCACTCACTGTTGTTTGGGTTGTCGCCTATAATGTGGTGTCTTCCACTCCAGTACCACAGAAGAAGAGTGGCATCTCTGGAGCCTGACACGATGTAGCAGTCTCCTCCGATGTAGGACTCTGACCTGGCCAGACACGTCACGACATCCCAGTGGCCAAAAACTATCTGGGTCAGCTTTCCTGTGGAGAGAGAGGAGAAAACCGGATAAGTCTGTGGGACTTCTGCTCGTACGTTAGCAGGCCAGAGCTGCTGAACTTCCAGGATATAAAAGCTACAGCGGATGCATGTGAATGAGAAAGACATTTGCAAAAAATAAAACAAGTGCAAATGCATCAGTCTACATGATCCATATTTAGAGTAATAAAGGACCTCTGACAGAATCACAGATTACACTAAAGAGTAATTCTCAACACGTCTTATTGATAGTACACAACCAACCTGTTTCAGTGGAGTAAACACGGAAGCTCTTGTCCCAGAAGCCGCAGACCAGGATGTAGCGGTTGTCGGCGGTGACCACAAAACAGTGTGTGTTGATTTGGATGCTCTGGTCCACCAGGTCAGTGATCTGACGCTTGTTCACGCCTGAGTTGTTTGCTGCATGTGAGCACGGAGATGTTCGTAGGTTAATGGGGGGCACATAAATGCAACATTGTGAACGAGCTACCCAGTGGACTCTAACCTTTCATGAGTTTTCATCGCTCAGGTTTGTGTTTTAAGAGGCTGCAGGTTTTGCAGCCTGCAGTCTCAGCAATACATGCACAGGAATCCCCAGTGTATCACTTTATGTACTGACTCCAGCCCTTCTAATGACCTGGCTCCGTTAATTTGCTCAAGTATTGGTGTTTACAGGTCCATTGTTATTTTAGGTGAAGATATGAGTGCACTGACCTATGAGTGGGTCCATCTCAATGGGTAGATGATGAGCCTGTTCTAGAGAGTATCCTGGAGCTCCACGGAGGCCTGAGGGGTTTAAGGGTCAAGAATTACCGATAGTCACACACAAACATGTTTACACACATTATGAAACAGTGAAGAATGAGTGTGAAGCTACATCCTCTAATGTAATCATGTGTTTGAGTGCTTTCTAATGAAAGCTTGAGTGCTGGCTGATGTTAAAAACATAAGGGCCTGATGTGGCAATCAGTAACAAAAGTCACTTGAGCAGGTTTCATCACCGATTAATTATAGCTGTCCTGCTGTGCTGATGAGGGCAATAATGAGGTTAATTAAGGCTTTAATTAACAAATATTTCTATGTCAATATCCAGGGAGGGAAAAATAAGAGTAAACATTTAAAACACAACCCAAGTTAAGAAAAACAAACACTATGGGCTATATAACAATTACTGAAATAACTAAATATCTCACTAAGTTTAAAGGTTTTACGGGATTCCAGGTATTAGTCTTCACTATATGGCTACAGAAGATGTTTTTACATAGTGTGAGATTAATTGGACGAATTTCTTTATCATAACTAAATGGCAGTACATGTGATGTCATGACATTAACATTTCCACAGAAAACATCTCTCAGTAACAGCCTCCAACTGAAAACACACATCCAAAACATGTAACCATTTTCCATCAACGTGAGACTGCTTCTTTTGCCGTTTACACACCTCATTTTGAACCAATACTGACCAAATATTTTTTTAAAAATGCAGGTGATCAAGGCAATTTGCCATTTTGAAAATAGTGTTTTCATTGTTAATTACGCAGCAACACCTATTGATGACACATCTTTGATTACAAGATTTCAAACACAGGACAGTTCAGGAGACGGCACCAAGTTTTCCAAGAATCCTACACAGAACAAGTTCAAGAACCAGAACTAATTTGGTGAAGAAGTGGGAAACAGATTCCCCTTAACACACACACACACACTCACCAACTGTGTTGTGCCAGCGGTTGACGGCAAACAGCCGGCTACATGTGACGGTGACGGCTGCTGGTATGCTGAGGTGAGGGAGCGTGTTGGCAGCGACGTGAGTGACGGGAGAGTTGGAGGGGAACTTGAGCACCATGATGACATCCTGCTGCATCTGATCCTTAAACATCAGAGGGCTCTGGGGAAGGAAACACTGGTGAGACAGACAGAGAAAGAGAGAGGGACAGAGAGGAAGAAGAGGAGAGACAGAGAGAGAGAGAGAGAGAGGGAGAGAGAGAAGGGCAGAGCGAGGAGGGAAGGTCGGGGGAGAGAGGAGGGGCGGGGGAGATGGAGGTGGAGGAAGAGGGATAGACAGAACAGATGGGACAGAGGAGGGGAAGGGAAAAGGTATATTAGTGGGAGCACAGGGTCAGAGCAGGTACACACACTGAGGGTGGCTCTAGGCCAAGGAGAGGAGGTGGAGGCGCTGGCCGGTCGGGGTTCAGGACTGACAGGTTTGGGTTGAAATGGATGGTTCTGATGTGGGAAGACTGAGGCCTCGTGCTGCTGAGGGGGAGCAGGGAGGACAGAAGGACTAAAACCAGGGCAAAACTGACTTTGAAAGAACATCATTACATACTGGTGTATGTAATAAAATGTCACAGACTATCTTTCAGACCATGTGGGCTAAAATGAATTAATGTGTTGGGCTGAAATGTGAAAAAGGAATACAGATGATGTAGATTCTGACCCCCATGGGTCACACAAAATGTCTTTGAAATACAGTGAGGTTCAGGACCCTCCAACCAGAGAAAAAAACTCTCCTCCTGATCCCAAAGTGAACATTTTGTCAGTGACGACCTCCCATTTATAGAACACAGATTTTATTTGTCATTCAAAAAATAAGCACTTCTTTGTATTTCTGTTGATCTGCAGCTAAGGTGTAAAGTGTGAGCACAGGTGACTTGGTGTTAGCATGTGCATGGAACACTGCTACGACACTCTAGTCCACACACACACTTTTATAAACAAAACAAAACACGAGCATGTGAAATCAGCTGGTGGTGATATAACCCTAATAATTAAGCCACGTTAGACGATCAAAAACCTGAAAGAGATATTACCAGCGGGCTCCTGCAACCAAAGATTTGACCCCCTCTGCCCCAAAACCTATAAAACAGTGTGTTTATGTGGACTAAAAAGCCCAGTGCTTCAACAAACTAGATTTAGATAAGACATAGAAGTATAGTAAGATGTGCTAATGCTGTCGAGGTTTTCTCACCAGGTGCATGGCAGAGGAGCGCGGTGGGTGAGGCTCGATCAGCAGCTGGGAGGGAACCTGGCCACACGCCTGAATCTGAGTCTCAATCACCTGCAGTGAAAAAAGGAGAGATGAGGTGAACATGACAGAGGAGGAGAAGGGTTACACATCAAACATAAAAAAAGTTTAGAAACAACAAAAATGCCACAGAGTACCATGATGTTGCAGGTACACCATCAAAGCATAATGTCCGATACATTTCCTTCTTTGTCCTGTTACTTAAAGACAGCTGCAACTTGAAACTCTGCATTTAGCTGAGACGTCTCTAGCTAGCTGGTCTTACAGCTGCCAAACACCTAATGGCTTGTAGATGGAAAGCTCCCAATTCTGTCAGTATACAATGATGGCTATTTGACTAAATAGACATAAAAAGCATTAAGTACTGGGCTGCCAACATGCACCAAGCAAAGACAGAAAAACCTTTCACACTGGAAACGAGTGATTAGTAGAACTCTTATTCAATGTCTGTATAAAAACCTAAATGAAAATAATGCAAATCATTTGCAAATAAGCTTTCTTCACCGAAAACAGTTTTACAAACGGGAAATTTTTGTGCTTCAACAACAATCAAATTTCCGTCAAATGAGTCGAACGAGAGTCACGTTTCGTCAGAGACACCAACCTCACGTTGCGCAGAATCTAGATTGTCTAAGTTGACGGCTCCCTCGTAGGACAAGAAGTTGAACACGTTGAGAGCTCGCACTGCTTCTGGGCCTCGCTGCTTGTAGCCAAAAATGAGATCGATCCACTGGTGAAGCTGGCAAGACACAAACTCGCTCTCCAGCGCCTGGTGAAGGTGCAGAGACAGGAAGAAAGAGAGTGACTCAAAGATTTGTTCACTGCTTTTTTAAATTATTTAAAAAAAAAAACTCTCTGCGTCTCTCACCATCCGGTTGATGCGGACAAAGTCTTCGGGTTTCTTGGCCCAGGCAGGTAGCTCCACATCACACACAGGGACGCCATCATCACGCACCCCGAGCTCGTACTCATTACTGTTAACAAACATCTCAGGCAAGTAGTAGAACTCTGGGATCAGCTCCTAATGGACACAACGGAAACAAAATCATTACCTTCTTTAATCATTACTAAGCTTACAAAATCTGTGAATATCTAAAATTCAGCTACCTTGACATCAGCCGTGTCCCTCTGGCAGTTCCTCCACGAGCAGCCGATGCCAGAGAAGGCTCTCTCCGGATGGTCAAACTTGTTGTCGTTAGCATTCAGGAAAAATGTGGTGAAGGGCTCCTACAGGCACAGACACAGAAAAATCCTTTTTACAACAAGCCTTCGGTCCGTGGCGTGTGTATGAACAGCTGCTTGAAGGGCTAAAGTCTGTAAATGTGTGTGAAGCAGGTACTCACTATTCTGAGCATCCACATCAGCGTAGAGTGAGCAGTGGAGTACAGGGTCGTGTAGTGGTGAGGAGGCGTGCCGTCGTCGTCCCACGTCTCGTAGCGCTCAGCATAAAATGCTGCTCGCTTGGGATTCAGTGCGCCGATTGGCTGAAACAAAGAGGAAATGTTTTAGGTGAGAAATACGCACTTCAGTAACAAAAATCCAGGTTCATATTTGATCAACGCTGCCGTGTTACACAGTTTGATCTGCAGTTGGTAAGCTGCCTGTCTGGATCTCAGAGAGTGTGATGGTCTCTCTCTCTCTTGATCGGACTCTACGCTCTTTTTGTCAACGGTGTGCAGCATACAAAAAGCAGAAGTACAACCTTTAACTCAAAAGAAAAAAGCTCTGGGTGCTGAAAGTATGAAGTTTTCCATTGCTTATTTCTTTATACTGACCACACTGAACTGACAAAAAAGCTGGTTGAAAATGGTCAAAGTTTCCCTTTGAAGTGTTGTGTTTCTAACCTTGGAGAGGTCTCTGAAGTTTCCAGGTAGAGTGAGATCGAGCTCCTCTGAATCATAGTTGGTCAAGACCCAGGGGAAGATCGGGTACTGGTTCAAATCATTGTAGGTCCTCCCTAAAGAGACAAGAGATTGATGGGAGAAGAGAAAGAGACAAAGGATGAAGAGATAGTTGCAAACTGTGACAGCATACTCCGATGTTACTCTCTCTCTCTGCATTAGTCTGGTTACAGTACAAATATGCAGCATGTTTACTGGACTTATCAGTGTTTTACAGTATCAGATTAATGCATGCTTTAATGTTGTTATCCGAACTGTGTAAAAAGTACACTGATTTACAGTTCCGCTGCTGCCAACCGTCATGCTTCAAAACCTCTGCACTTAACAATTTATGCTCGTTTAATTAATGAGACTAATACCCTGATGTGAACTAAGATTAAGTGCCAAACTGGGATTACAATTACACCAACAGAAGTTGTATGATGGTGTGATAAAAGACTTCTGAACACAGTTCGGTAGAAATCACAAGCCGCTGACAAACTGCAACATGCCAGTGTATGTAAAGGTGTTTAGATACATTTTTACTGTCTTCCTTTTATCTAGATGTGAATTTAAAACTTATTACATACATAACATGACAGTTTTATTAATTCATTCATATTACAGAATTTCTACATATAAATGGACATTTCCCAGCACATAAATGCAATAAAATACATTAATCATTTTCAATACAGCAAATTATTTATGTTCTTGCGCATGTACATGTATTTAAAGATTACACTAGTGGCTGTTATTAAGCACTGCAGCTGACAAAGTGTAATCTTATTCAAATCTTCCAAGTTCTTTAATTTACCTCTTCAGTAAAGTCTTTTTATACTGAAGCTTATTTAGTCATGCACTTGGAGAGAAAAACAAAAAAGTTGGCAACTTTCAACATTCTGTCCAGTTATTTCTGAGCAACACAGCACAACAGAAGCTGTTAGAGAAACCAAATGTGGCCACATTACCTGCAATAGTGTTGAGGAACATGAGGTACTCAAAGTTGGAGATCTCTCTCCTCTGCCAGCGCTGAGTCATGTTCGACGACTTGAAGAGCTGACGAGGGGTCGCCAGAGAAATCCGCCTGGGGACGCGCACACATTAAAACACAGTCAATTTCCTTTCTGTCTCAGCGGAAAAAAATGCCTTTCTAACACAAAACAGTACTTGACCGGCGGAGAAAGCACCTACCTGGCCTGTGGCAGGCCGTAACTCGTTCCCACGCCCACCCTGGGGAGACTGTAGACCACCCTTTTGACCGTGGCCTGGTCAGGGAAGTTAAACATCACAGACGCTGCACAGAGAATGAGACACGATATTACCAGAACATTACAACATCAGGCCAGCAGCTCTTCATGACAACTAATGTTGAACTGGTAATAAACAGAAAATGCATCTGCAAATATCATAGAGAGTTGGCTGATTTTTGATGTGAATTTTCTAGAGATGCAAACTCATCAATTATTTCAGTGCCTTGAAGTGTTCTATTGTTGTTTGTTTGCTTTCTTGTTCATTTTTATGTGTATTTCTTCTGTTGTATCTGTGCTCCCAGCATCATTAGAAAACAACGTAATTACCCTATTTACCTTTAAGATTTCAATCAAAACACGTCTGTAAATGCATCAGTGGATTTGACAGCACATGCCTGCTCATTGAGCGATCGATAAATATGACATGCATGTTAATGTAAGTCATAAGTAACCAGCAGACTTACTTCTGTTGGCCATGAAGACCTCCAGTCCTGTGTTCTGCAGCAGGTAGCGTCTGGAAAACACGGCTCGGATCTCGCTGAACATCCATTTGCCGTGCAGACCCTCTGAGTAAGCCAGAACCTGTTGGGATAAACACTTTAACATTAAGAAAGACCGTTACATACAAATCTATCCCACTCTGTTTGGATCAGTAAGACAGATGCAGATGTTAAAATCTCATAGAGAACATGGTCTGAATCTTTTTTTTTTTTTTCCCCTGTAATGAACGATAACTAATTAACAGACAGTCTGCTCTCACTTTGGCATCAGTATTCTTGAATGCAGAGTCCTCTTCGTCCACCTCAAAGTAGATCTCAGTCGTAGTGATGGACAAAGTGCCTCGAGCCACAACCACCGGAGCCACCAGCTGAGCCGGAGTACTCAGCACCACAGGGCCTGAGGAGGCAAATGATGCACTCAGGTTTTAAAGCTTTAAGCAATCATGTTACTGAACGAGGCTCAAGATACTCAACAATAACAAGATAATCATCGCTCAAAACAGCTATTTGAATCAGATGCATACTGTGATGCAAGGGATGATTTATAAGTTGGTGGCCTGATGTAGAAGGTGACTACTCTGCACTGTCTTCATCTTGGGAAGGAGTTAAGGCTCTGAAGGTGGAAAATAGTGCAGGACGAGGTCAAATTGTACATTCCTGAAGGACTACATGAAGTTCGATGTCCATTTTCTGACATCTGACTTGCAATTCAGTTAGCTGAATCATAAATATCGCACAAGTTATTAACTTCAAACTTTCCGCAAAATCACTTTGAGAACTGAACTGCATGTGCATGTAACAAAAGCTATATAACTCCTGTCCTTCTACTTTTGGCTAAAAACTTATCAATCACCCCTTGAGTCTTTTCATGTTAGTTTAGATTGATTATTTATTTGCTGCTTCTACTTTAACAACTATTGTAAACAACATCAGGTGTTTAAGTCAGAGAGGAACCACTGGATTAAATTCAATCTGATCAGTTTGATCATCTGTTTTTAGCGGATTATGACTGAATCGCTTGAGTCAGAAATGTCAGCTGGATGGTTAGTGCAGCTGCAAAACTTTTAAACGTCCAACTTGCCTTTGGAGGTAAAAAGTCTTGGACGAAAACGTACTAAAAACAAGAGTCACAGACAGTTTATGGTTCAGTTGTACCGCAGCATGGTGTCACTGTTCGTATCTTAATGTGTGAATCTTACCAGCGAGGTTGTCAATCTCTTTTTCCTGCAGCAGGCTGACGGCGTCATCGTCTCCCTCCAGCATTAACTCCGCCTCTGGGTTCTGAGTGACCACCGACTGGCTGCGGAAATTCTTCTTTGACTTAAGCCCCTCCTCCTCCTCCTCTGTACCTGTATGAGTGTGTTTTACAGAGTGCATGTGAGTGTTGTTTGTATGCAAAAAGGCAGGAGGCAGAAACTCAACCAAAAACTACAAGTTTACATCACTGACCGTAGTCCTCCAGAGCTTTAAGCGACACGTCGGCATGAGTGGATCCGAAGGCATTTCGCACGAATCTTCGTCTTCTCCTCAAGTCGTCCTCCCAGTAATCTAGACGCCAGAAGTCGTGTAATTGGCTGAAGACAAAAAAAGGGAGGAGAAAAGGGGATTTATTTCAGCGCTGGGTGAAAAGAGGCTAAACTGGCTATAAGCTATGAGAAAAAAAAACCCCATGAAATTAACTTTTGTACCATTTCGAATCGAAGGTGTTTCTGGGGAAAAAAGAAAGGAAAGTAAGGCTTAGTCAGCCGAGTGTGATTGACACAAAGGTTTATTCTAATATTAACAACTGCTAAAAATATCAGCGGGGGTCGAGCACTTCAGATGCACATTTTAATTTGTTTTTCATCTGAAGTGCAAAAGGTGTTTATTTACAGCACGCACGTTGCAGTTTACAATGTACTTCATCAACAGTGACGTGAGTAAGACAGGCTTCAGATGTTGGGTGTCACATGTCATCAGATTAAATCACATGTCCTCAGAGAACTGCCAGCCTGGAGGGGGATCTGGATAACAAGCAAACATTGCCCTAAAGCGTGTGTACGTCAGAGTGCTAAATAAGAAGATGATGTTAGGAGTCAGCTGTCTGTGTGTGCTGTGGTGGATTTACAATAATACATGCTGAATAAAGTGTTGTTTCATGAATCCCACTTTTCATGGACCATGGTATCTTCTCAAATGCATTGGTTGGTTCCTACTTTTCTGTTTTTCAGTTCTAATCATATCCATGATCTGAAATATTCAAGCAGACTTTCAGTTTTCTGAGTCTGTGATGTGAAGCTGATAATACTCAGACAAATATAAGCAATAATATACAGTGGAAATGTGTTATAGTGTTATGAGCAAATATAATGGATGGTGATGACTTAATGATCACTACAATTGCTGATGCTGTTTTCTCATTATATGCAAGATGGAGCTTCATGTGAGCACTCAAGCAGCTCCTCCCGACTAATGACATCCTGTGTCATCTAAAAGTGTCCCAGAGTATAATTCGACACGCAGCTTGGAGGCATCTTTCCGCTCACCTCTGTGACATTGTGCCCCATGCTCCGTGCTTATTGGTCAGGATGTTGAGGATCTTCTGTTTCAGCTGGTTAGCGGTCACATGATCTCTGTGCTTGGCTGCGCTGATGAGGTGATCACACATTTTCTCCTCCTCCCTCCGGTCTGCAGCATACTGGGCACAGTTAGACTGCAGGAGAGTGGGAGGTAAAGAATTAAACAGGAAACCAGGAGGAAACCAGCTGTTGTCTGGAATTTTTGTTGGTAAGAATATAAAGATAAAGCCTTGGTTAGGTTCAGGGTTAAAAGAGGTTGACAACTCAAAAAAAATTCAAAAGTACAATTATCAAAAAAAAATGCACATAATAATATATTAGGCAATTGTTTTGCAGAATGGCCCATTTTAATCCTATTAATCTTTTTGTAGTGGACGACAATTATTGATGTAGTAATGTTTTATTCACTATAATAATGCATCTGGTGCATGTGGCACTAATTTGGATTAGTTTACATACTGCTGTTTGTAGTTCTCTTCCCTGAGAATCGATAGTCAATAAACAGTAATACATCAGAACACATTTGTTATGTTTTTACAATTGTTATAAATTGTTGAACTGCAGAAAAAATGACGAGCATCCCATATTAGCTCTTTCACGTCTTTTTAACCTGCAGGCTTTAACATGGCCACACAGCGTTAGAAACTACTGTGGGTGTATACCTCGAATTCAGCATGTTTGTGTACATCCTCCGCCCTCTGTCTGTTCAGGATGAACTCTGCTTCGTTGGCAACACGCACGATATGATCCTTCATGGCGTGGCACAAAAGTCTGGTGAAGAAGTGATAAATGTGTGCAGGTGAGTGAAAGAGACAAACATTATAAGCACGAGCCACACCTTCAAAAAAAAATAAGTTTCCATAAGCAGAAATGTAACAAAATTTATCATTTATTTGCTGATGTTTGTAGGCAGTTTGTTTAAAAAGCAGAACTGCACGACTTTCTTTTCTTTTTGTTTTCAGCTTTAACCGAGCGGTGAAGCAATACTGCAATAAACAGTTTCAAGTTAAAAACAAGGACTGAAAATGGTCCAACCCAAATTAACTGTAAACTTAATTGCACTTTAATGATCTAACTTCCTACTGAACACACATGGCACCATGCACTTATCCTGGCATGGTCCTCATTAAGGCTCTGTCATACCCATTAGTTGTTAAGCACTGATAGCAGTGTGTGAATCACAGAAAATTACTAAATGTGGAGTGGTAATCAGTCTGTAAGATGTTTTACCTTCCCTCATTGATGAGCTCGATGAAGGCCAGTCCTGCATTCTTCTGAATGGAGTTCTGCCACTCCTGAGCGTTGGAAAAACAACAGTAATAGTGAGGTTAGAAGAGTCTGAAATGGATTTAACCCTTAACAGTATATGCTGTGTACCAGTACAATATGTTTTTGAAAAAAAATAATGAAAAACCAATTTATAAATGAAATAGCCAAAGTGAATGTTGGCTTTTAGCAAATCTCATGAATAAGACACCTTGAAATCAAGGTGTGTAATAACTAAAACTAAAGGAAAATACACAGGAAATATTCAGTTACATCATTTACCGCCACCAGCGTGGTGGCGAATGCTGGAACACCACAAGCTGCTCAAAGTAAGGCTGAAGAAACATCCTAAGAGCTTTCTAATGAAAATACACCACTCTAAGAGCATGTGAGTATTTTATGTGTTTGTGCATATGAGAGTGGAGACTTCTAAGCAGGATAAGAGTGTTGCTGAAAGCCTCCAACTATCAGAGCTCCATTAGCTCTTAAGGCCGTTAAGGACACGTGGGAGCATCTCCTGTTACACCCCCCCACCCGTTCAAAGGATCAATATCTGGGCTAGGGTTCGCTCTCCCGGGCCTCTAATGGCAGACAAGGCCGGAGCCAGGGGTAATACTATACATGCTGACGAGCAGCCAGGCGAAGGGGAAGGAGAGGGAGTGGTGGGAGGAAAGGGCAGTGTGGAGTGCGGTGGAAGATGAAAGCAGTTGCCACCGGATCACTGGAGTTAAATTGGACCAGAAAGAGCGGAGGCGCCCGATGGCACGGTTGAAGATGGGAGCCAGAAAAAAAGGAGAGAAGTGAGCAGAGACCAGAGCGGTGGAGTTTAAGAAAGAGAAGAGCAAGAGGAAAGAACTGAGAGGCTCCTTCAAGGACAAGAGCTCTTAAAGGCAGCCAGAATCCAACAAAAAAGAGAATAATATGGAGAAAAACTTGGTAATAATGAAAGAAAAAAAGAACATTGGTCACCTTTGCCATCAGAGGAACATTTTGTAGTGGTAAGTGCCTCTCTGTTGTTACTCTGTCTTTTGAACGTTATTCAGGCAAACAGAGATACTGGCTCTGAGCAACAAACCTGATAAGACTCTAAAATAAACAAGCTGTGATGCCTTTCTGATGTTATTCAGCTCCTAAAAGTTAAATCTATGACAAAAAAAGTTTACTTGCATGTGATTGCCTGAAAAATACTTTTATTTGGCCTTAATGTTGATAAGGAAAAACAATGGTGTGATATTATATTACATCTGCAATGCGCTCATTACATGGTAAACCCTCCCTCAAAGGGCGGATCAATAACTCAAGAGCTTCCTGTGTGCAACCGCCTATTACAGCTATTATTACCTGTAAAAAAAAAAAAACACTTGGAGAGTGAGTGAGAATTGACATAAACTAAGAGCAGCTTTGACAACCTGAATCTGATGTGTGAGAGCAGAAAACAGGCAGACAGAGAGGAGAGGTGAAGGGTTACCAACCTGAGAACAGAGCAGCATTACGAGCTCCACCACGGATGTGCTAGACTTCATACACACCAGACCTGCGGCACAGAGACACACAGGCACAGTCAGCATCCACACTCTTTTTTTTTTTTTTTTTTAATCCGTGACACACACACACACACCCACGCGCGCACACATCGCTGCAAAAATACGAAAATATCATCAAAGAAGACACTGTAGTGTCAGTGGTTTTTGCTATTGTTTACAATTGTCAGTCAGGTTTTTTAAAAAAGCATGCCACAGAAAAGACAGGAACAAACAGTAGAGAGAAAGAAGAGGGAGGAGGGAGGAGAGAGGAGGGAGGAGGGAGGAGGGAGGAGAGAGGAGGGAGGAGGGAGGAGGAGGAGGGAGGAGGAGAGGGAGAAAGATCAACATTGAGACAGTGGATCACAAACACAGGACGCCAGGAAGCAGGTGGGCAGAGAGAGGAATGCATCACATTTAGTACGATCTATAATACCAGTGATATTAATATTTAAACTGAAGATAATCTGATTTAAAAATGTTGACATTTCCTAGCTAGCTGTTCTTTTTTAACATAGTGCGAAGTGCTGACTTCATACCTGCTGGACGAATGAGTGAAGCAGCCAGCTCAAAGACAAATCAGGCTCGCTCTCAACCAATCACTCGGTAACACATCCACTCATTCCCAATCACGCACACACACTTTCTTTCCCTCCTAGTCATTCTCACACACACACACACTTCGCAGTGAGGGACAGTGAATGGGGAGACTCCACAGAGAGACGCCAGTTAGAGAAAAAGGAGCCGTGTACAGCACCTGTACCTTCTATGAGCAGTTCCTGCCCATGGCTACCCAGCAGCGTCCTGGACAGGAAGGGGGCAAAATCCACAAAAATCTCCCTCAGCAGGGGGGCCACCTTCTCCAGAGCACGCTCCAGCTTAGTGGTGATGCTATAGTGGGAAATAAGTGAAAGAAAGATGAAGAGAAAGCAAGAGATGATAGAATAAGCAACAAACAGATAAGGGTAGGAGAGCATGTGGGGCAAAACTTGAGGGTATGAACAGTAGGTAAGAAAGGAAGCAGGGAAAACATGCATGAATCGAGTAGAAACAGGCGAGAACGAGAGAGGAGAGAGCAGCACGGGAAAAATGACACAGAGGAGGAGAGGGATAAGACAAGCTGAGAAACGCTTAAGAGAAAGAAATATAAAAATGTCTCAAATGGACAAGATCGGAA
>JAQNCA010000006.1:13168864-13184583 GCA_029783725.1 Acanthurus tractus
CAGGTGAAGACAACTGTTAGTTGAAAAGGAGCAAAATTAATTACAATTCTGATCCCATAAGTGTGTTTTTCCACACTGCACACGGCAGTTTATGTTTATGAATCATTCCAACGTTTGTAGCATAATCTCTTTAAATGTAACCTAAGCATTCACAGCTAAAATGCAGTGGCAGCTATTAAATGAAGTGAAAAACTCTGATTTATCCTCCACACAGGACGGCTGTCAATCTTTGCACAAGGTCGGTTCATTAAATAAATAGACCTAGGTTAATTTAAAACTAAAGAATTTCAAAGGAGAAGGAGTTATGGGTATTTTATGTTTATTCATTTAATCTAATGATTTTTTTTTTCTAACTAGACATTGGAAAAAGTGGCCCCTGCACAAAGCAAGTTGAGTATCTCTGCTCTACATTGTACTATAGTTGTGACTTTAAAACACAGTTGCCATGTCAGAGATGAAGAGCATCCAAGTGTAGATTGAGTGAGATGTGTAAAGGGTGTGTGCGCATGTGAGCATAAAGTTGAGTAAATATCAGTTGTTAATATCGCTTAATAGAGCAACACTGGACTTAATTCAGTATCCTTATATGACTCATAACTCTGTGGAACTGGTGTTTCTGCGGCTTTTGATTTATAGACATTTGTCACCTGTTTCAGCTTTTAACTTAGATATTAAAGTTTCTACTTTTCTTTACAAAAAAGATTCAGTATTCTAAAATGCCAGAACATTTTGCTTTTATGTTAATTACAATATAGAGAAAGATAATGGGTAGTTTCAGGAATTGTCACCTGAGCATCAAAGAGCATGTAGGTGCACCACAATTTTTCCCAATTCAAGAAAAAAACCCTAAAGCCCTAATATATAACATATCCAATCCGACTGTGAGTAGACTGCTAGTAATTCTTTGGTAAGGAGGAGGATCTAAGTGTGAAGTGAAAGAGGGACAGGAATGAAGTGGAAAAAAGACAGACACCCAAGAAAACGGACAAATCAACGTAAAAAAACAAAAACCAAAAGGAGGAAAACAAAGAAGGAGCAGGAAGAAAGTGAATGGTTGAAGCGATTAGGAGCTTTGTGATGTTGAGAGCTCTGACCTCATGTTCTCCATCGTGTCTTCTGGCATAGGAGCCACAGTTTGCACCGCTGGCAGATTCTTACTAGTTGCACCGTTGACGAATGACGAAGAAGAGGAAGAGGACGAGGAGGCGGAGTCTGTGGCACCTGGGCAGGAGGACATGCAGAAGGAGAGTGATGAAAAATAAGACACGCGTCAAACTACCATGAATCTAGCATGACCCAGATTAGCGCACAGGATAATAACAAAAGAAATGTATTAGTGTTCCGCTAGGCTGTGGCCAAATTCAATTTGGATAGCATTTCACCAGACATGCTGCTGCTTTTTTTTCTGGTAATGGCCCCCGCTTTGTGAAAATAACTTTGCAATCAATAGACAGAATCCATTCCAGGGAACAAATCCCTTCCTCGTCCATTATGCATGCATGATACAGTACAATATGTCTGAGCCTTAAACACAAATCCACTCTGCTACAGAGGATCTGGTGAGTATGATAGGGGCTGGAAACAGCACTGATCTGCATGTCAGCAGATGTGTTATTTGATTCTTATCTTGTTATCATATAAATGTGTTCTTGTGTTATTTAATAGCATTTCAAGGAATATCTCAAATCTAATCTGTGTTTTTCCTGCATGGATTAAATGTGAGCTGTGTGAGATACAAAGACCAACATAGGAGAGATGAACCAGAGACGTTGTAAGAGAAAAAAAACAGAATAAAGCATTTGAATGAAACTATCTACGACACTTAAGTTGCTTGTTGTGCAACAGACAGCTTGCCCTTCTCCCCAAAAGCCAATCGTCTACTGTCCAACAGTTCAACCAGGAACCATGTGAATCTAACTAACAGTGTCAGCACTGAATTTTGCTGTAAAAAAGCTGGTGTCATGAAACTGCACAGTAAACTTACAATTGGCAGGGAAAAAGGACAGTTAAAGCCTTGTGTTTGGAGGAAAAAAACAAACTTTTTAAGCATTCCTTGTAAGATTTGACTACAACTTCTACATGTGCAATTTTTTTGACCATTGGAAGTTAGGTTAAAGTTCCTCCCCCATTCATTTAAATAGGAGACAGGTCTTTTAGTTAAAAATAACTGCCTCGAGTCATTGTCATGATGGTTGCTGAGCGGTGGGCCTTGTGTAAAAGGACTTTGGTTCAATCTTCATGGAAATAGCCGAGACATCTTAAACTTGCTGTTTTGCTGTATCGATCTGGATCCTGCCCTTAAAATAGGCTGAAAGTAGTCATAAAAGGGTCTGCTGGCACGACTGGTACAGTTTGTTTCTATTCTAGTTTGTTCTGGCTGTCAAAGG
The DNA here is from genome assembly GCA_029783725.1 of Acanthurus tractus. NCBI lineage: Eukaryota > Metazoa > Chordata > Actinopteri > Acanthuriformes > Acanthuridae > Acanthurus > Acanthurus tractus. The sequence goes on from JAQNCA010000006.1 coordinate 13,171,252, forward strand.
ACAGCTGAGTGAAGCATCAAAGAGTTTTGTACAAGAGAAGAAATTCAGCCTTTGAATTGCTGAAGGCTTTTTGTACAAGCACCTTCGTCACACTGCAGGTGTCTGTCTGCTGACTCTTCTTATATGCACACTGAATAGATGCAGTGCAAAAATATATTCTGGTAAAAATATCCAACGGTTTGCATCCAGGAATTAAATTAAGAGCCTCAGAAACGCAGAACTGTGAGGTGGATATGTGTGTAAATCCAAAATATAACTATGTGTTATTTCTCACCTGTAGTGTTGATCATACTCTTGGGTGTTGCTGTCGCAGCAGCAAAAATGTTTGGTGTGCTGCCAGCAGTGGCTGCTCCACTCGTGGGTGTGCCCACAGTGTTGACTGACAGGCTGCCAGGTGGCGGCTTTTTGACTGGAACCACAACACTCCTGCAGGAGATGAGACACAAAGGCATCAGACAAACCCGCACACACAAGAGTCTTTATTAAAATGCTCTTCAGTGACAACTTGGTCCATTGTGATGGTCAGTGCTTACAGAGTGAGAGAATAAAGGGTTTCCAAAAACCTTTATAAGATAGGATGTCTGACTTTATGTCCATTTGTTTCCCCAAATCAGAAGATTAACAAAAAACATAATTAGGTGTTTGAAATATAATTTATCTTTACATTTACCGTAGAGAATAAAATCTATTCTCTATAATGACATTTGTAGAAGGATGTTACTAAAATTTAGGGATAGTGAACATTTACACTTAAAAAGCATCAGAAAAACCTCTGATACTGTTTAAAAAAACCTTTATATCTCTGCTGAGAATCAGTAGCAAAACACTGTTTGTTAACCACTGCGCAAGATGGATCAGGCGTTTCAAGTCTGTCTGCATGGGTCAGACAGGCTGATACATCAGGCAGACATCTTGGTGATGGATACAGAGCCGTCCATGATCTATTATGCATATTGTCTTCAATCAATAACTTGGTCCTCGCGGACTGCAAGAGGCAGGATCAAGGAGACTAAATGATGCACAGGAGATACAAAGAGGTCATCACTCAGTGGAGGGTCCATATGTTACCAGTTTGAAAGAGGAAATGCTGAGTTTCTGTTCAGATTTTCTTTATGTCCTGTCATGTCCAATGACTTTATTATACAGAAAAAACACTTGTGTCCAGATGAGACTTTTGTTCAAAATCATGTTTTATTGTCGTGGTAAGACTGCATCCAAAAACATATAATTGATTTTTACTGAATTTTCAAACTAAATGTGTTTCTTATAAAATAGATATCAAAGCACACAGTTGATGCGACACACTACTATCAAGCCGTTTTGTTAAATTCACCTTCTTCAGGCTTACATCACCTGCGTAAGTGGAGTTTTATTACCAGCAACAAAAATATTAGAATTGATTGAATGAAAACTCAGTGTGGCTGCTGACAAGTCAATCACTTTACGTATGCCTGTGAATGTTTCCACCCAATTGTTTTCTAAATACTAATCAATTGATATTTGAAATTTTTGCAAACTGATGCAATTTCACTGTAAACTAATGTGCAGAGCAACGCATACAAAAAAAGATTATTTGATAGACATCTCAGGCTGAACTGACTGTTTTGCCGCCTCCTGTATGTCAGACAGAAACTGGGACCGACCTGTCAAAGGAGTGGAACTGCATGGGCAGCATGGGGTGCGTCTTCAGGGCGGGGTCTGGGTGATAGGGCGTGGGCCCAGACTCCTGTCCCAACTCCCCTCCATCAACAGGAGCCGCCACCAGGCTCTTCAGGATCTCCTGTATTTTGGAGAGAGGAACCCATCTGGTGAATCAGGCTGCACAGGCTGTGAGAAGTTTAATGGTTTGACTAACTCACTGTTATTTTTTACAGCTTCCTTTAAAGAAAACATGAGGTGAATTTTACTTACTATGTAGGTTTTGCTAAACTCATTTCCCAACAGCAACGATGAATTTAAATCAGGAAGAATCTCATATAACTTCAATAAAAGGGTGTACATGTGGAAATTTATTGATCCAATTCAAAACAATGACTGCATATTAAGATGGATGACTAGCTTCACTTCCTTCCACTGAACACTTGTGCTGGTGAGATCACTTAGAGACAGAGACTGTGCAGATGGAGAGGCAGTATTGAGTCCCACCCATGCAACAGCAAAACTTAACGGAAGCCGTCAATCCTCATTTTGATATTTTTTTAGCATCCAATAGCAAATCGAACCTAAACGCACCTTACAAAATACTTAAAAATAAACAAATTGACACACTTCAACTTAATAAGAACTACCTAAAATGAGAAAATATATATTTGGTGTAAATTTATTCTATCAATTTTTTTTTTAAATTTGAGATTGGCCTGTGTCCCATCTGCTCAGTGGGTGGGATTTATAACCTATTCTTCCGCCAGACACCAGGGGGCGATAAAAACGTTTTGGCTTTGCTTTTCAATCATACATGTCAATCATCCTTGCATGCAGTCAGCTACTGGCATCAAAAAATCTTTCTTAAATGATCAAACCACAACCACAGAACTTGAGGATACATGGGGCCTCAGCAGTGTCGAGTAAATGTAGATGTGTTTCCTGAACACACTGAGTAACAATAATCATCCATATGTGTAAAAATATGTATGCGTTTACATATTAAATTATTTAGTATGTTGGATGCAGAGAGAAATCGAATCTCTAGGCGTCAGGAGACACTTCTGTATACAAGCAGCCTGATCTTAATGGAGGTCACATGAACCAACCTTGACATTGATGCCTTTGTTTGTTTGGCTGATGCTGGAGATGGATGAAGGAGGAGCCTGGCTGGAGTTGGGGGTGGAACTGGGGTTGTGGGGAGAATCCAGAAGGCTCTCTTGTGACCTCCTCACATCAGACAGGCTACACAACAGATCAGTGCCTCCTCCTCCTCCTCCTCCACCTCCCATGTCTCGGTCTCTGTCTCTGTCTGTCTCTCTCCCCACCAGGCCGAGGCCGAGTCCCAGACCCATCTCCGAGCCATTGAGAGACCCGGCCACATGGCCCTCCTCTCCAATGCCTGAGTCTGTGTGGGGGAGGCCGGCTCGGGGAGAGTCGTCCACAGGGGTGGGCGTCTGCTTGTCACGGTCAGAGAAGGCTGTGGACGGATGCTCTGAAGAAAGGATGGAAAAAATGGGGTTTTATGAGGATGAACAGTGACATAATTACAAAAAGTAGAATTTAATCTGTGAAATTCTTTGTTATGAAATTCCACAACATATTGTCTATTTTTACCATTTAATTCTCAGCTATTTCCTCTTGAAAGCTTATATTTCTCTGTCAAGCCATGCGTTTCTTTCTTTCTGCTTTTCTCTCTTCCTTTAATTGTCTCATATTCCAGACAAAGGTAGCACTACAATGGTGAGTCATCGCCGGTTCATCCAAGAATACACTCAAAAACTGAGGATACAGCAGCAAAAGATAAACAAAAATCACCTGTGCTGGTCGGGGAGTTGATTTCGTGGCGGATGCTTCTCCCTGATAGGCTGGTAGACCTGCCAATCTCCCGCTGGGGCTCTAAAATGTCTCGGTACTTAGATACCATGAGAACTGAGATAAAGTAGACGACTGCCAGCGCCAGGAACTGAGCCTGCTTACTGTCATCCTGCAGCAGAATAACACACACATAATATTACATTCAGTAAAAACATCACTATTTGCACTTGTACTCACACAGACTGTATATTACATGCATCAAAGTACACACAAACACATGCTTACCACATCTCTGAAAACGACAGCACGCAGACGATTGATGTCTACATCCTGCAGGAGTCTGTCTGGATCCTGCTAAATATGGGAGACAGAATGTCAAATGTGGTGCGTCATACATATGCATGTTTCTGTGTCAGGCGTTTAAGTGAGGGATGTGGATTGGATTTGTGTGTGCGTTGTATATGTGTGTGGTACCTTGCTCGCGGTGGAGGCACTGTGGAGGCTGTCCTGTGACTTGCTGCTGGTTAAGGAGGACTTGCAGCTCCGATCTCTCTGCCTCTGCCTGCACTCCAGACAGTTCCTCACTGCCACGCAGCATACTGATGGACACGAAGAGGTGGAGATGAAACCTGTGAGTATTCTGTACTGGAGAGGGCTTTTTTTCATGTCATCGCATCTCGTTTTAGAAACCAGAAAAGAGAAAAAAACCCTAGAGTGGGTATAAATTTTGCAGAATGTTCATTGCCATCTGTTTTTTTCGCTCCTTTAATAGATGCACAGATTTGTTTTTAAGGGTGTTCAAATTTAATCTAAAACCAATAATCACAAAATGAACATCCAATATAAATGAACTACACAGACTCTTGATAACTGGGAACCTTGAACAGTATAAGAAGGTGCACAACATGAAAAGATTTAGTTAAATAATTTCAGAAATTAATAGTTCAAAGACCAGAAATCAAAAGATGCAAAATGCATTAGGGAGAGACTTCATGGAGGGAATGTTGATGGACTGTGTGCAAATCTTCTGCAGTGCTCACCAATTTGACGGAGATTTTTCAAACAATCTCTACTATAGTGCTGAATCAAAGACTTTATTATCATTCAGTAGACCGACAGAATGTTAATCCACAACAAATTCTTAGGTTTTTTATTAAATAAATGACATTTTCTAAGTTCCCAGCTTGTAAATGAGGGGCGATGCTTCTTTCTCTCTCTGCTTTATAAGATTAGAATTTGAATATTTTTGCATTTTATAACAAAAAGGACAATTTCTCAGGTTCTGTAAAAAAAAAAGACATTGGGCTGCTGTACTCAACAAGCCCATGAAGCTGTGAGAGAGATGAAACCCACAGCGAAAATGTATTTAAAAGGCTGAAAACATCAAAGTAGCACAGACCCAGGCGGAGGCACTGCCTCATCAGCCCTCCTGATGACATGTTCTTCTCCGCTTCAATCTCACTGAAGTTGAGAGAGCTGGCAAACACCAGTACGTCCACCATGGCCATGAGACGAGACAGGAAGGTGACCGCTGTCTCCGAGGACATGCCCTGCGTCGCCTCGATGTTCTCCAACTCCGTCTGGGAAAAGGGAAGAAAGATAAACACAAACTTGCCAGTTATGCAGTGTAAAACTAACATGTAAACACACTAAATTGGATGCGTTCTCGCTGTCATTTTTAGAAAAAGGTGCTGAAATACTGTTGTATCCTTTTTTTGTAAAGGAAAATGTATGCAGCTGGGTCTCACATGAGCATGACCTCAACAGTCATGGCTGGTTGTATCAACAAACAGGAAAAGCAACTTTTGATCATGCCGGTTACATGAAATACATACTCATATGATGAGATCTGGCAACATGAGGTGCTCTACACAACACAGAGGAAGTACAGCCTGATGACACACAGGTAATGGCAACAGTGGGATCGTGACAGTAGCAGTGTGGGCTAACAGCGGCAACAGTGGCAGTGTGGAGACAAGTAAAGCTAACCCAGAATATAGCTTACAGAAAATTAAGTTCCCTTTATGTTTGCACCAATTGAACTATTAAAAAAAAACAAATTTTCAGTAATTTTGTATTGGAAATAAAACTACAGGCAGCATAGCAGGGGTTAAAACTTGCAATCAAACCAAGTGTGTGGTTTGCTGTGTCTCTGCTTCAGTGAGCAGGGTGTGCAGGGCTGTGGAGAGTCGACAAAGTGCAGGCTCGTCGGAGTAGTGAGCACGGACAATTGGGGAAAAACAGACACACAAGGTGAGGACAGAAGGGCTTGGGTTGGTGCTCTTAGCTCTTCTGGTGATGATGGGAGTCTCAGGCTCTTTACGCACCTCTCCCCCTGCGCCTCCTCCCCCAGGAACAGGGGTCACCTCCTCTCCCTTTGACCCCCTCTGGGGTCCGGCTCCTCCCGCCTTCTTTAGTGTTGATACAAATGGGACAGGCTTAGCAGATGCAACCCCCAAGGATTTTTGGAAAACTCTCATGCTTTTTCTTTCATAAAAAAATACCTCTAAAAATATATCTTCTTATTCTAATTTCTCCTTATTTTCAATCCACCTCAAGGCCTTTTAGTCTAAAATAATTCCCCTAATTTGTATAATGTTCTCATGGTGTTAGAATATTATACAAAATGTATTGAATTCAATAGCTCTAGTCCTTATAACACTAAGAACTAGATGCACTGAGGCAGAGAGATCAATGCACACCCACAGTATATACAAACACTACAAGGGGGAGTATTGATTAGCAGCAAAGGAGCACAACAAATAGAAACACTATGGATGTCAGACAAGCAAGGTTTAGTGTAAGTCACAATGGTAAATAAACCAGAACAAAGTATTAGTAGAATAGAAAGAGAGGAAGAAACTGCAACTTACAGTGTTGGCACTACTCTTAGAACTCTGCACATGCAAACACAGACAAAAACAGAGACAAAAAAGACAAGAAAATACACAGAATACATGTAACACAGAGAGGAAAGGAAAGATGATAAAAATAAATAGGTTGTTAAACGATCAAATTAAATAGGTTGTTAATCAGGGTGTTTTAAATAAAGATCAAATAAAGGTTAAAATACTGTGCAACATGTGTTAGATTGACAGTTAATTATATGGAGATACAGATGAGAGGAATCCAGAAAATGTTCTTGAGACTTTAATCAGTATACCCATTTTTTCAATTTTAGGCCAAACTAAACAACCGTTAAGGACTTATGACATCATGCTTGATCTAACATGATTTTATAGGTTAAAGCTACAAAATGTGACAAAAAACTAATTCTTAAACCTATTTAATCATGCAAGATCAACGCTGCCCTGAATTAGCTTTAGCAGCTTCCTCAAAGTCTGTGCCTGGTCTTAACGCCTGCTTATAAGCCTATTAAGCAGATGTTGACCTGCAGGTTTTCCTCCTACCACAGAGGGGCAGAGTAGAGCCACTTACAGAAGGGGAGGTGGCAGCAGACAGGAGAGGCAGGATGCCTCCACAGGCGATGATGATGTTGTCCACCATCTGAGAAATGAGGTGGATCGTGTTGTGGACGAAGATGATGTTCTCGTTGCTGTTCACAAAATCCATCACCGACTTGGTGGAGTGGCTGAAACGGAAAATAAGAATTGGACGGATGAAAGAAAAATATAATTTAGAAAAAGTGAGGCACAATAGGTATCACTTCAGCTTTTTTGATATCTCAAATGCAGAAAATATTTTTTAATACAAGAGCTTGTATTATTAGCTTAAGACATAAAAGATCTTGCTGTTTAAGTATCATATCAGAGGGGTTTTTTTAAGTGAAAATATCTGAATTGAACATTTTAACAAGGTAAACTAAAATAGAAAAAAATAGCTCATCTATTATTACACCTGATTTGCAAAGAAACACACACATGAAACACAATGACTCACCTCCTCCACACATGCACGTCCGTCTCCAGGGCGAACAGCAGGTCAGTGAGCAACCTCTGGTGCATTGGAGACCACTTGAATTCTGGGATGCGGAACATAGTAGTCCGTGGGCCGGGGCTGAACTGCCGGCGCTGCTCCTCCGTCATGGGCATGCCCCTGAAACCCAGATCGACACGTAGGTCCCGCTCCAACTGGGCTGCAGTGCGACCATGGAGGGCCTGTAACACGGTGGGGGCAGAGATTCAGTCAGCCAGCAGAACGCATCTCTTTCTGGTTTTGCATTAAACTTGGCATATTACAGTCAGTTTGGTACTTGGAGGCTGTTTAACCTTGAAGATGACTAATGAAAGGCTTTTGTTTTCATTTTAATGCATTTACATTCTCATTTGCCAAAGTTAAAACCATTTATCTTCATAAATTAAGTTAAAAAAAGGACAGAAAACTGGGCGATTTCTCTTTTTTGAAAAATTCAACATATATTACACCTGCATGAGTTCATGGCAGTAAACACGACAGCATATCTTTTATGAGGCCCACATAAAGTCCAATTAGAGAAACACCGCAACAACAAAAGCAGACACAGCTGACACACCTGAGTGGTCGCAGTAGTCTGGATCTTCTTTGTGTCTTTGTCTTTCCCATCATCCGACCTCTCTGTATCAGAGGTGGTACTGGCTGTGTCTCCTCCGGTCTTCAGCCCCGATGTCTCACCCTCTGCTCCAGATGTGCCCTCTCCCTCAGGGAAATCAGGCCTGGATGCTCCCTGAATCTGGGTTTGGCTCTCAGCCTCAGCAATGGAGCTGATGTCAGCAAGAGGGCTCTGGATCTTGAAAGGCCCGTCCTCTGGAAGTTCCCCGGCAGTGTGGCTCTGGGTCTGTGTTAAATCAGAGCCGCAGCTCGTCATGTGGGCTAGCAGGCTGAGGTCATCACTGGCGCTGGTGGTGGAGTGAGCTGGGACCGGGCCGGATTGAGTGGGCTGGTCTGGACTCGGCAGTACAAGGGGATCTGTGGCTGCCAGGGCTGGAAGCAGCTTTTCATCAACCTGGAGGAGATGATCAGGGTATTAGAAAGTGAATGACTACAACAACAAGTTTTTTTTTTTTCTTCTTTTGGTGAAGCAGAAATACTAAAAATGGACTTAGCTATTAACAATAATCCAAATCTAACATCGTACCTTGCTGAATAGGAATCCATTGTTGCTTGGGACACTGTCCTTCTCGTCAGCCAGTGTGATCAGTGGACCCATGTTCCCGTCCTCCTCCAGGGTGACTCCTGAAAGCCCCAGGCTTGACCCCATCCCGACCCCTGAGCCTGACGTGTCATCTTTGGGTGTCAGATTCCCGTTTAGCTTCTGAACCACAGCGCAGTAAGCACTGTCCAGGAGAGAATCCACCTCTACCAGCGGTCCGTTCTCCATTCCACCACCACCTCCTCCACCCACACCTCCACTAAGGCCTTCTGGAGACAAGTCCAAATCATCTAACTTCACCTCTGTGGCTTCCACCTTCTCTGCTTTAATGTCAACCAGCAGGTCATGAACCTCCACCCTAACCCCCGGACCAGCGCTCTGCTCTCCGGGTGTCAGGGCCTCTCCATTGGGTCGCTTCACGGCGCCTTCAGCGAGGAGGTTGCGTGAGTCTCCACCAGCCCCCTCGCTGTACTCAGCCTCACTCTCGGGTGTCTGTGTCTGGGAATTGTCGTCAATCTCCAGGTTGCCGTTGACAACAGGAGCAGGTGTGGCTGAGAGCCCAGAGATGGTGGACACAGAGCCTTTCTTCCCCTTCTTCATGTTTTCCTCCTCCTGCCGCTGGTACTCTTCGTACATCTTAGCCAAATACTCTTTATGGGCTTCGTAGGTCACCTGTGACGGATGGTGCAGATATAATTGGTGACGTGATCAGAACAAAAGCACTGACAAGAGTTAACCTTCGCATCAATAACTTCACCACCAGGAGCTCCTTATGGGGCTCATAGATCATTTCGACTATAGCCAAGAGGATCAAAGTAGGACACTAGCCTAACGGGGCTATTAGACCATCATCCATAATGTACCCTCCCCGTTTGCACTGCCATGAGAAAATCGGTGAGGTAAATTTCCACCAGTGAACAGGGAGTAATCAGTATTGATTCATATGAATCATATGTCAGCTTGGTGCTCTTCCTGGGCCTTGCAGGTCACAGAAATTATGATTAACAGAAGTTAGCACGTACAAATCAATGCTTCCCTCTGCCTTTAATCTACACAGGGCAGTATGTTTTCATTTAAGTTAAAATACTAAGATGAAATGTTCTACCATTGTATGTAACTAACATTTAATTGAGGGGTTTCTTCTAAGAAACAACACAGTGAGGCTGTGCGCGCATGCCCCTTCATATTATGTTTTTTTCAAAAATTGGACTAAATTTAAATCTAACAAACAATTAGAGTTAGCTAGCACCAGCCAATCACAGCAACTCTGTACCAACAAGCCTTCAATGTCTCAATGTCTTCAATGTCTCAATATCTTTCCTTCGACAGAGAAATAACTAGTGTTGTAGAACTAAATGTTGCTAGTTGCTAGTTTGTTACGACAGTTAATAACCTTGACTTTTTACTTTATCCACATCATACATCATCTGGTGGGAGGGGCTTACCTGAGCAATATAAGGCAGAAAGGTAGGGCAAAAGACTTTGTATTTTGTATGTTCAAATTACCAATTGCAGATGCAAGAAAGCTTTACCCATATTATCACTACCCATAAATCAATATCATCAACTCCATGCATTTATTTTTGGCACAGTGGGTCAGAAATAAGTGGATTTCTGTCAACTTAGGTCACATTTACAAATCAATACTAGTTAATGTTTATACTGAACACATCAGACAAAGGAGTATGACAACAAACAATTGCATGTATAAAAATATAAATATAGCATATATGGAGAAAAATAGTGCCTTAAAGGAAACATCCACCCCCTCATCCCGTATTGATTAAGTGATCACTGGAATTAAGCAGCCATTAACCTTGTTACTGAGTCAACCTTGTTTTTCTTCTCATACAGGATGTACCGATCTTAGATTTCTTTCAAAGGCTGCCAAGGAAAGGCTGTGTATTTATATTTTTGACGTAAGGTTTCTATTTTTCACAACAGCAAGAAAATCAAGCCTTCGAAATGTAACATGTAATATAGCTGCACGTGTGGTCTATCGAGACCCCTGTTGATGGGTAAACAGGCATTTCTGTCTTTTCTTCAGGTGATTTTTTTTCATGCATCACTGTTGATTAAAATTGCAAAACGGGGAGAATTGAAACAATCCTTTAGTTTTTGATTCTTAAATCATAATCACAAATTGTAATGTGGATTAATTACAATCTTTGTTTGTCCCTGTGTCCACAAATCTATGAGAAAATACCACCTAAAAGAAAGCTGAATGCAGTAAAGTAAAGTTCTACATGCCAGCAACTCTAACAGTGTGATTCAGACAGTTTTCTGGATAAGGTGCCTATCAGGCTCTGACCTTGGAGTGTGCGATGGAAAGGGTGTCTACCCAGACCCTCCACCCTCCCCATTCGTATTTGATAGCATGGTAGAGCAGGATCCTAAAGATGTTGTACACCATCTCGGTTATTTTCTGCTCCTCGGGGTTTTTGGGGTTGATGTATCCGAGGGAGAACATCCAGTCCTGCCACACAGAGCACTGGAGCAGGCAGCTGGTACACAAAGCAAACACTGTATGTGAGTTGGGCTGCAGCGTGAGCATTATATCAAAATATAACAATCATTGTGCAGAGGCAAATGACATGTAGTCGAGCAAATGCAAGTAAAGTCATTGGTGTGCACTTACCGCCTGTTTTCGCGGCTGTTGCTGAAGAGTTTTATCATGTCAGAAAGAAAGAGTCTCCTGACCTCCATCAGCTCAGCACTAGGAGAGGAGTTCTTCAGTAAGGTGGCCACTACCTTTAATATCACTGGGTGGGAGGTAAAAATGAGGTAATGGGAAGAAGAAGGAGATAAGAGTGGGAACAGCAAATATATAAAAAGTACTTTGAATGGGAGAAAATGTGAGGGACAGGAGAGTGCAAGGCAGATCAATAAATGGGTGATGGCAGCAGTGTCGGCTTGTGAATTCAGGCTTTGTTGTTTGTTTACTCGTGTTAAAACAACACCGCATTATTGGCAGACCAAAGAAAGCAGAGAGACAGACAGATGCAAGCTCGTGTTTTTGCACTCACTGGGATTCTGGATCTTGACGGTGGAGTCGGGCTCAGGGTGGGGTTTGTGAACCACCTGAGTGCAGACCTGCTCCGTCAGAATCTGCAAAGACAGATGATAGCGGCCGTCAATTAAATGCCAAAACTATCAGCCGAATGCTGACAGAACTTAAAGGACATGGTATGCAGCCGCAGTGCAATGCCGTGTGTCAACAGGCTGCTGCAAAACAATCACTTACCTCATACAGAGTGTTGTAGGTGGTGATAGAGACGGTGTTGGTGTGCATCATCAGCCTCTCCCCCAGCAGTGTGAACAGACTGTGTGTGTGCATGATCTCTACCTTCCTCCTGAAGGGGAAAAAAAAAACCACACACACACACACACACACAGCATGCCATTCAAAGCAGAATTTATGACAGCTGAAACTGACATTGATTGTCACCGGCCTGATGATAATCTGATATTGGCAGGTGGCACCATGTGGCCCTGTCAGCTATGATGGGGGCAGAGAGGACGAGAGATGAATACCAACAAGAGAAATTAACAAGAGGCATTAACAGAGCACTGCAGGAGTCACTGGGGCAATGTTCATATGGCTGCAAATGATTGAGTTTGGCTATTAACCTTGCCAGCGGGTGAAAGTTGTGTCTCTAAGAGGCTTTGAACTTGAGAGGCTCAGAAACCAGGGTTGACTAACTTTGGATAATTTTTTTTTTTTTTTAAGTTCAATTAAATGAGTAATGCTCACAGCATCTGCATATTCCCGACTGCAACCGGGTCATTAGAAAGGAGAAATGAAGTAAAACTGCAAAATATCTAATGATATATACACATTCCTAACAAATCATTTAGCTCTCATTATCATGTTTCTAATTAATTTTCCAGTCATTTTAATGAGTTGCTAATTTTACTCTCTATTCTAACAGAATAATTACATTTAAAAGGAAGTACAAATTGTTTTTGACACACTGTTTCAACCTCTCTGTATGTCTGAACCAATTAAATGAAAAACACAAACAGAAAATTTAAAACTATATACACAGAAATAAACATGTTCTGTTTACAAGTCTTTTTTCTGACATGGCAACATATTGCTGTTATTCCTTTTTAAAAAAACACATATTTGGGCCGCTGTTTAGCTCACTCTGTAGCGCGCATCGCCCATATACGGAAGGTTTAGCCTTCCAAGCGGCGGTCGCGAGATCGATTCCGGCTCCGACCCTTTCCGCATGTCTACCCCCTCTCTCTCTCTCTATCTCCCCATTTCAACTCTGTCCTGTCCAAAAAAGGTGAAAAAGCCTGAAAAAATATCTTTAAAAAAACAAATAAAAAAAAAACCATATTTAAATCTTTAATTAAATATAAGATCTCAGAGTACTATAAATCTGACCCACGGCTGCTCATTAGTGGTCTCAGTGATGTCCTGATGATGCGTCTGAGACATAAGCTAAATGCATGCATGCACATACTGTATGTGTGAGCAATGATCATAATCAATAACATTAATAGTGTCTATAAAGAAAGTCCATGGCTCTAAAATCATCATTTTTTTCCCAATAAATAAACTAATTATCAGTAATTCACATGTAAATAGGTTATGATAACCTGATTTTGGCAGAAACTAACGTCTTTCAGAAGTGTAAATGTTTGGCTGTAATGTGTGTGAATTACTCTCGGTGTTAAAGTGGCGTGTAAACTTAAAGAGGCAGCCCCACAGGATGTTTGGTTGATGCAGATGTTAAGTAGGTGGGGGACTGAAGGTGCAGGGCTCAGGTGCG
>JAQNCA010000006.1:13184598-13197344 GCA_029783725.1 Acanthurus tractus
TGTGTCACGCAGGGAGAGGCGTGTGTGTGTCACATGGGATGAATAAATCCCCCAGCATTCACTGCTGCTCATCAAGGTTCCACCTCCCTGCCAGTGCGCACTGTCGAAATGATTATTCCGCCTGGACTTGATGATGAGGACATTATCTTCTTTGTTTGTGTACACACACAAACACGCAGGCCTTCTAAGGCTCACCGGAGGCTGCACTGCTGCAGTTTATCAGTTTATTGCAGAGTGTTTTCTCACACTCCCAGGCCTTTCACTCTCACTACCCTGATGCAGTATTTGTGTTTCAGTTGTGACAGAAAAAAAAAAAAAAAAGATTAAATGCTTTAAGTGCTTCCTTATTTCAGTGATTTAACGTTTAGCAAACACCACACAGAGGAATACAGCAGACAGGAAGCCCAGAGACAAAGAGGTACTGACTTGTGACCAAGGTGCTTGAGGAAGTAGCCCAGGACTTTGAGGGCTTGGACGCGGATACTCTCGCTCTTTGAGGCCAGGAGCTTGCAAATCACCCTGCAAACACGTCAAACACACAGCCAAACCAGTTACATGACAATGAAGGGATTATAATGACTTAAATTGCGGGCTAATAGGAGTTCTTTTCATGTGCAATAATCATCAGCTGCCTGATACTTAGTGAAACATCCTCAAAGTTAGAGACACGTGCGCTGACTGAGCATTTTCTTCAAAGGAGTGAACTCAGAGGAGATAAAAGTAAAGAAAAAAAAAACACAACAGTTTGCTGACAAGCTCTTCTGCAACAGAAGATTTACCATAGCAACTGCGAGGACATCCACGTGTAGTTTTGCTTTTGCAGGCTTGGGAGCACAGTGGGAGTCCGTCTTTGAGAAATCAAGTGCCTGGTTGAGGCTAATCTTACGTAACATCGCTATCGCCGGTATAAACGAAGGTTTAACAAGACAGAAAAGAATTTTGGCTGTTGCATAAATCGATTCTGCAAAATATGAACCAAAATATTTATTTTTACTCAGCAGAAAAGTCTTAATAATAAGACAAGAGTCTTAATCTTTTCCTGCTTTTAAAATTGGTTTTTCAAAGAGTCTAAAATGTTTTGATTATGAGAAATGTGCATTACTTGCTTTTGTAGCTCAACTGTCATGTATTGTTACTAACATCAAATTTGCTTTATATTTGTTCCACAACGTGTGTTGGTAACTTGATATAACAAAAATAGATCAGATAAAAAATTGGAATTGTTCATAATAAAAAGGATGTTTTTAATGTGTGTGTGTTCATTTATGCACCTTATCCCATTCCTCTGGTCAAACGCTGGGATCATGGATGCTGGGTGTTCAGACATTAACGCCACCAACAGCTGAAGCACATCATGGATATTCTCATCCTGCCATGAAGAGAAAGCAAAGTTGAACAGGTGAATAAAGGAGGAAAAGGAAGGCGGAGAGAAAGAAGAATAGAAGGTTAAGAGGACAAAGAGAGAGTGGTGTGTGTGTGTGCGTGTGCATGTGTGTGTGTGTGTGTTGGGGGGGGTTGCAGAGGAGCAGGTGGTATTTCAGAGCAAGAATAGATATAATTGTTACAGAAGAGTACATTCTGTTCAGTCCATTGTTGCGCCATTTTTCATGCTGTCACAGCACCGAAGCTGACTCACACTCTCACTCGTTTAAGTGGACCGTAACTCCAGCCCACAAATTGTAATGCACATTTTGCCACCAGCTCCACTCAACTGCTCTCCCTCACTGTCTCTTTTTGTGTTGCCCTCGCTCACAGTGTCTTTTCTGACACACACACACACACAGGAAAATAAAAAAATAGCGTTTACCTCATGCATGGTCAATAGGTAGTTGAGAATGCTCTGCAGCTCGTCCTCCTTCACGCCTCGGTCCTGCGAAAACACACACATTTTTAACACAAAACAAAACCTTTTAACAAAACATGCAAGATCTGCTGCAGTTTTTTTTACATCTTATTGCCCTGAGCTGACTTTATTAATCCTGCTCTTTGTTGATGCATGTTGACCACGAGAAACACACACTTGTACACAGTGGAAATCAATACAAGCACACAAAAGAAACAGCACATCTCTCAGGCTGCTGATTTATAATCTGATTCTACACACACACACACACACACACACACACACTATAAGCCATTAGTAACCGAGATGGACCAAAACAACAAAGGACATAATGAAAAGAGGTGATTTCTTGTATCTTAATTATCTAAAAGAAGAAAGTGGTCCTGTAATCTGTTAACCATCTGTTTTCTCAGTGTACCTTCAGTATAAGTTGTTTGAGGAAGAGAAGCATGAAGGCTCTAAGCGAGATGATCTCCTTTTGGGATGGCCGTGGTCCATCTAAACAAACATACATAAATAAAAAGAGTGATTTCCTGTTAAAAAAAACATTTCTTATGCACAGTTTAATGATCGGCTTAACAAGTTTGTAGCTCAGTCAGAGTGAACCCTACTGTTTACAGATATTTGGTTTTATTAGGCCTCCTGTGGAGCTGAGAAAAACATGTTAACCCACACAAACAGACAGACACACACACACGCACACACGCAAACTCCATGATAGATCTGTGAAGTGTAAATCACTGTCATTAAGTCCAAAAGCAATTTGGCAATCTGGATATTTTATAGTTGTACTAATCTAAATGATTACAGCAAAGACATGGCAATTTACAAAAATGTGATTGATGGTCAGAATGATCCAAACCAAACAAGTGCTGTAATCCGCTGTATCTACTCCAAAGCTCTGGCACTCGGTCAGTTTTGTTTGTTGTGCTGGGCCACAAAGAAATAATCAAGCTAAAAACACAAAAGCAACTGAGCTACAACACAAGCGCTATCTCATCTGGGTCTGATGTCATCACCTCTTTCTCAGAGGTGTGACCTCCTGGAGTATTTACATCCATTTTTCATGTGATTTATAACTTCCATCATCCTCCATCACCTTTAAATGAGAGCTTTAAGAGCCACAAAGAGCCGCTGGGTTCATAAAATTTCTTGTTTTCAACTGTTGTGTCAGTTTATTCTCAAAAAATGGCTCCATGTAGCTTAAACACAGGCTTCAAAACTCCCTTTTTACATCTGAAAGTATGGCACAGTAGCACTTGTTTAAGAAGAAAAACTGACAACTCAGATGTTGGCATTGCACTTTCACTCTTGTAATTGTATTTCATTCATTTTTTGAGGTGTTTAATGTGTATGCCAGATACACTAGAAGCTTAGGGTTGTGATGAATCGGCTCAAAACTGCTGCCAATTAACTGACTAATGGAATGTGGTGCCAAATAGTCTAAAAGATGAATAGATTCAGATCAAAGCATGAATGACTTAAGACCGACCCTTTAGAAATAAGGCCATTTTTCCTTTAATGCTACCCTACCGCCGCAGCCACTTAAAGCTCACTATCTCTTCCTCGCTCACACTCTTTCTTTATCTTTTCATTAGCAAAGAAACAGACTAAAAACATGAGAGAGGATCAAACCTTCACGAGCTACCCATTTTCATCAGCACTCTACATTCCCAACAGACGTTTGTTAATTTTACAAGGCAACGATAAACATTTATGATGTCCGGCTTGTGTGCATTTGCCACTCCACGCTTTGCTGCATCAGGACGTTTGGAATTGGCCTTATTTTATGTGAGCTACAGGGGGAGAGCACTGCTGCTGCAAAAAGTGTTTATTGTGAGCTCAATGAGATGTACCTCTCAGGACATTTAAACTGCTATCTGCAAGTAGCTGCTTAGCCAGCGGAAGTAAGATAAGAGCGACATAAAAGACCGAGGGTGTTGGAGGAAGAAGATCTTCGTCATGCTCTGCTGGCCTTGAATTATATGAGTGTGTTTCGGTTGGTTCGACTGCTCTTCACAAAGCCAAAAAAATGACACCGAAGCAGCCCCTTGTGATCCATCATTCTCAATTGTCAGGCTGGCACATGTCGGTGGAATGGCCACACTCGCCATCCATCATGGTCGCTCGGCAGCTCAGTGTCAAACAAGAGTCTGGATGCACCTCCATCTTGATTGTGCTTTTAAAGGTTTCAAACAAAGCTAATATTTATTGAAACTGCTTCTTTGAGGCAGCTTTATTAATATCTTTTCTGGTTTGTATGGTCTTTTATGCACCTCATGCTAATCTGACTCTATAGTTCGATAGATCTTTGTAAAAAATCTTTTCTTTTGCCAGATAACAACAACCTGTGGAAAAACAACAAAAGTGTTTTGTTGTTGTTCTTCCTTTAAACCTGCATACATTCAGTATCGCTGTACTTGTTTTCTTGAACATGAATGTGTGGAAGAGTCTGTTCTGACTTTGGGTACACTGCAACAACTACACACACTGATGTTTAAAAAAGGTGGTTTTCTAAACTCTTTTCATTGTTTGTGGATACACATGTAGTCTTTTTGTGTTCACGATTATTAACAGTCATTTAAGATATTTACTGTCTTATTGCACTTGCATTATGTTAAACCACATTACGAGGTTTAGCAATAAAATGAAATCCAAATACATAAAACTAATGTTAATACTTGGATTCTATTACTATTACCATTACTATAATGCTGTTACTTACTGTATAGTATGTTTAGAATAAACAAAATATTTTTTCAGATTTTTTTGTAATATTAATTTGTTTCAGACATACTTTTATTTGGAACTTAACTTATTAATGACTTTTTTGGTTTAATTACAATTTAGGTGCAGATTTCAAAAGCAATCCTTATAAAGTCTGAGGTGTTCTGAGAGGATAAGGTAAACTATCCCTGTCTGTGTTGCTAAAACAATCTGCAATGTACAATATAGCATCTTTCATAAGTTACTTTCAGAGAAAATATATATTTTCAAGTAGACTCACAGCAGCAGCAGGGTAAAAATACACTTACTAAAAAAACCAAACAAACAAAAAATTCAACAAATTCAACCTCATTACTTCAAACTCAGTCAAAATTAAATACATTTCTGTCCACAAAAAACCCTTTGTATGTTAACATATCTGCTTATTACTGCGCAAATTAATTTCATTAATGCATATCGCACTCTGAAAGTATAGACAAGAACACACATATGCAGATGTCCAAACCCCAACTAGCACATCCTTTAGCTTTGAACAGCAATTAGTTTATGTCTGAGGCTAATTGCTGGCGTTATCAGTGCTTCTTTATGCGGCTAAATCCCAGCAGTCAAACAGCAATATCGCCAAACAGAAAGGAGGCCAGACAGCCACTTGATTACAAATTCCGAAAGCTCCCTTGGATCTGCCAATCAAATCTGTCTGTTGCCATGGCGACGTGGGATGCATACTCATCATTAGTGGAGAGTCGGGGGCAAAGGAAGAGGTTGATTAAAGTGAAAGGCCTGCTCAGACCTCAGAGGGTCTGGTGGGCTGCAACAGTGGCTGAGTTAACAATGTTCTCTGCTGAGTTATAAAGAAACATATAAAATCTGATTTGTCGCTGTGTTTTGGTTGGATTAAGATGTGCCTCATAATTGAATTTCAGACAACTCTTTTATGGTTTTGTTTCCAAATACACTGTATTCCAAAGGAGACACAAAAAGATGTGCAGGCATTTTGGTTCAAAATTTTAAAAAATAGATTTCTGTTGCAAAAGCTTCACAGACAACATTGTTATTTTCCTAAAGGAAGCAATTTTTTACAGAAAAACAGAATATATATTCTGTTTGTCTGCAATGGTCTCATTTGCTCTCGAACAATTGTCACATGAAGGGAGCGTTACCTACTCACACCCACTGAATGCATGCAGCTCTGCAAATTTGCATAATCATTCAAAGCCATTAAAGGAGCTATGTGTAAGAATAAGAGCATTCAAAGAGTAACCAAAATCATGAAAAGAATGTGAAGCCGTAACAGTTTTGACATAAAACAAGGACATTTGTGCATTGTATTACAGTAATATCTAATGAAAGTAAATGGTAGTCACTGCCTGTCCCTACTCGTAATACCACTTTGTACCAAAGGAGGCGACAGGGGGTCACTGTAGTGTCTAGGCAACTTTCTACTGCTGTGAGGGTAAGCAAGCCCATTAGTCAGCAAAGAAGGGAGTGATGGAAATACAATGCAAGGCATGCTGGAGGCAGCTCTTAGCAAGCAGAGGGATTAAGTGTGATGCTGAGTTACTTCAGGACTGTTTTGTAAACAGTTGGTAATGGTAATGTTGGCTGTTTAGCTTTAGTTTTTCATAATAGCTAACTGTGTAACGCTACTGAAAGTGTAATTAAATGTGCTAAGAAGCTTTGCTTAGAAAAAAGACCAGTAGGAGAGCCTGTGTACTTCCTTTCTTTGAATAAGGATGGACACATCAACTTTCAGGTGATAAGCTTTTCCCAATTTATTTGGGATATAAATTTGACAGGATGCCATTTCTTACACAGAGCTCCTTTAAACATTGAGTAAGCCATTCACGTCTCACCGAATGACTCTTGGTCTTTGTGAGGTTGCTTTTAGCTTGACAGTTTTAACACCTCTAAGCTCATCTTTTCACAAAATGATCACTGCTCACAGAGTGGCTGCCAACATTTGAAAAGCAATTCACATTTGCTGCATGTAACAAAAGGGTTGTGAAGAATGAGAGCTAAAAGTCAAGTAAAAAACAATTTTTACAGAGTGCTGACGTGCATCAAAATAGAATAAAAGCTTACAGTTGTAAATTAAATTACTTTTTTATATTCAAAAAACAACAAACACTACTAATTGTTTTTAAATTTTTAAGTTTTAAAAACAAATCTACCTTTTCCTTGTCATGACTTCCATTACTCAACTCCGTGCAAAGCCACTGTTATAATTTTTCATGTTTCTCGGCACCTATTAACGACCTCCTATACGTTTTCAAGGCAAGCGTGAAATGTACTTGTTAGCTGTTGCAGCGCCACAGAAGAAAGACTGTTTCAACAGTAATCTTAAATGGCTGTGCGAAAGTGATTGATTCTGCAGACTTAGAAATAATATAGATTAAGTAGAAAGACATTGCTGTTGTTTGGCATGTCTGGTGTAAGATCCTGTAGTGTTTGACCTTTTCAATACTATAGCAGAATGTGGCCAAGAAAATTCTTATATAAAAACTTCAGTGCTCATGCATTAATCAAAGAAAGCCTTTATCCTTTCATTTCTACATCAACTTCATCTGTAAATTGCACGCAAAAGACACCAGCTACATTTAGAAGAGCCGCTGATTTAATGAAATCCTGCTTTTAGTTGAGTCAACTGAGGTTTATGTGTATTGTTTTTATTTAAAGCACAGTCTCAGTCAGGTTCACGATAGCAGCAACTTCCATCTAAGACAACAAGGAAAGGAAATTTTAGGTTGAATTTACTTTAAGAAATATACATTTGCATTTTAGATACAATATTTCCAACACAGAATTTAAAAACCTATTTCAGATAAGTAAGATAGTTGTAATTTATGCATGTAAATAGATAATAGTTGTTATATCTCACTGCAAGGACTTTATTGGGGTGTCTTTTGTGTTCTACGCATGTTTGTATATGTTCCCTCCACCTTCCTCCCGCAGGTGTTGACTGCAAATGTCCAAGAGGTTTTTATAGCTGTTTCACACTGTAAATAATTGCACATATGTTCGAACAATCTTTCCCGGCATGCAGTCACAGCATTACACACAAAAACTTCTGAAATAGTCGTGTGTTGGAAAAAAAAAACAAGAGAGAGGTTCAAACCTTGCTTGTCTCTCACCTACACACACGTGGGAAACTGCCACATGCTTGTCAGACTGTCAGTTTTGGAAAGTAACAGTCATTTGTCGAACACAGCACACTCAATTTTAGGATCAGAAAGGTGCAGGCGGAGAGGGTTTGAAATTGTTCGATCATCTGACAGGCACTTCTGTTGCAGCTTATGACAACTGAAACTGCATTTTGGTGTGAATGTGACAGCAAATGTGTCTTTGTGAGGTTCAAACTGTGATGGTTGAGGCTCCATCCCTCTGAAACTTTATACAGTCATAACTGATGAATGGACTGATAATGTAAAATGTGTCACTGGTGATATTAACAACATGTATATAGATTGATTGCTTGTTACATACCAAGACCTTTGGGGGTGATTCCACTGCATTCCAGCGGGTTTATGGCCCAGTAGTAGTATTTCAGAGTGTGCATCAGCTGCAGGACCGTGCCGACACGGCGTATCGTGGTGTAGATGGTAGCAGTGCCGATAAACTCCGATGACAGGTATGTGTAGAGGGATAGCTGTACCTGTATACACACATACACACATTTATTTATGCAGCACATGTAGGCACTTACATGCACGAACAAAGGTCGAAGGACAAATACAAACTGTCAGAGACCTGCTGGAGAGAGACAAATCATCTCTGTGTGTTTCTGGAGTTCAAACAAAAGGCAGTTTTATTGTGAAAGACAGCCACGGGGGAATGGGAGGAAACTTCCCTCCAGCAAAAGCAACAATTTTCTGTTTTGTGTTATTTTTGATCTTTCTGTGCCTGCAGCCATCAGCAACTGAGGAGCCCCTCACACGGTGCTGACATTTAAGGAGGGCGTTCTCCAATTGCTCATTTCCCTCATCCCTCCTTTCTCCGCTTCCCGCTGCTCCCCCTTTTCCACCCTCTTAATATTCCTCTGGCCGATCCCCTCAACCGCTCGTATACAGATTCCAGTCTGCTGCAGGCTCGCAAATCTCTGAACTTATTACAGTGACCGCGACACTAAGGACCAGCCTTAACGAGGTAGCTCTGCTTAAGCGGATGAAATTAGCAGAGTGCCACGGCTGGAGCATACTGCATCGCGGCTCATCTAGAATGGAGAGTGCATTTAGCTGACTTAAATGGCCTTCATTACATTTCTCACACCGAACTGGTGTGGTCATCTGCTGCAATTTAAAAAAAGGTTTCAGCTGCAGAAAAGAATTACATTCCCTGATCATGGCACGATAATTTGGGCTCAATTGCTTCAAAAAAAAAAAAAAAGCTTGTTACCAACATTCCTCCATCTCTGAAAGGATTCTGTTTACCAGAAGTCCTGAGTAAAGAAAACAGCTGCATTATTGTCAGTGTGGAACGGGGGAGACGTTATGAGAGATGGGAGATGAAATTCAGATCGGATTTCTTTAAGCGTTTTATTAAGTCCCGAATATGACCAAGGCTATTCTTGCCAATAATGAAGGTGATAATAATAATACCTGGAGAAGTGGAAAATAATAAAGCTCAGTGGGAGACAGAAAGGTACAGTGAAAGTAAGATTAAAAGATAAAAGATTTTTTTGTGTGTGTTGCTACTTAGTACATTTGTTATGCTCGTCTTGAACTCATTACGGCCCTGCTGCAAGTTTGATTATCTGTTTTTGCATTCAATTAAAGGTAAAACCCAAAAAGATAATCACAAAGTCAAGCTACTTTGACCTGTTTTGAGTTATTCTGTCAACTACGGTTGATATGTGTAGCTACATTTGATTCTGACTTGCATCTTTTTTCTCTTAAGCAGCCGAGTGGCATTTTTTCCCCCCCCATCCTAACTCCAGCATGCTCTGGAGAGCAGTGCTTGAATACCCAGGAGCCAATCACATCTCAGGGTCAGAGGGGAGAAGACAGGGAGTCAAGAAGTTCTGAAAATAATGGAGGCAAGAGATGGCGGGCCCCACGGGAATGCCAGGAACACTCACATCTAGTTTGGAGTGAGAGGGAAAAAGAGAAACCACACATCCCTCTCCTGTCCTGGGGTCTTTTCAAATGTCAGTTTTTCTCTGTGTTTCCTTCGCTTGCATGTTCTGTCCTTTTCCTGCTTGATGTGCCAGCTCCTCCCACGGTGTCGTGCAGCCTCCTTTGTTATATTATTATTGTAAAGGGCAATAGCTGCTAAGATGTCAGTCCCTCCTTCCTCTTAGTTTAAAGCTGCTTGGTTGTTTCAATTTTTTCTCATATTTAGAAAAAAAAAAATCCTGGACTCGATAAGCTGAAAAATGTATGATCTCTTCCTTTACTTTTTTTTCTGTCTGTCATATTTTTTTGGAACCTCGCCCCGCATTAATTCTCTTATTCAGACCACTGTCATCTGTTTTTTTTTTTTTTTTTTTCAGCAAGGTCATGAAAACACACACACTCACAAACATATTTAGTAGATACACACAAATAAACAGACCTTGGCAGGGGTGTGTATCCAGATGGCAGCGTTGAAGAGGACATGGTCACAGAGCTGTTTGAGAAGTGGCGCTCCATGAGGTAAACCATCCAGATACTTAGCGAAGGACAAGAACTGCTCGAGTACTGCCCTGGTGATGTGGACTCGCGAGGACTGGAGACAAGACAGAAAACATGAGCCTGAAACACACTGAATGGTCATGTGAACCTCTTTCCCGGCTTTTACCTTAAACAGTGTCTTTATAAAGAAATGTATGCGCTAACATATTAGCAGGCTGAGCAACATCTAAACAACAGAGCTCCTTTAAACTGTTACAAAAGATTACTGTATTCGCTAAGTACAAAAGATGCATGGTCGCCATGGTTACTGTTTGACATATTTAGTGACACGGAGGGCACACGAGAGGAATGAGTTCACTTTCACAAAGCTCCATAAATAACCATTTTCTTTCCTTCTCTGTATCAGCACCCTCTGTCAGCTCACATTACCTGCCACCATCATAGTCAGACAGACCATCAGGAGCAGCAGCAGCACCTCAATTCATCCACCATTATGGTGAAGGATCGACTGGTTATGATGGGCTGGTTTAAAAACTTAAAAAAAAAACATTCAGGTTAAAAAAACATAAGTCCATCCCTGTGCTGCATTACGCTTTGCACTTCATAATCAAAGGTGCCTTTGTTAGCAGCTGCCGAAAGGTGTCATCCGATTAATTTACACCAGCAACCAAGCCTGTGATGCAATAAGTGAGATCTTTATCTTGTTCTTCATCTTTCATATCATCTTTTTAGCACATTTGCGGTTCGCTGTTACTTTTTGCTGCAGTTCGAAGTAACTGAATCAACACCAGTTTCAAGCAAAACTGAACATATCAACTGTCACAAAGGTTGGATTTATGTCTCTTATATTAGACTACCAGCAATTTGAAACTAAGTGTACGGTATGTCTGCATAAGCATAGAGGCCATTCAAAGTAAAGCCCAGTAAAAAATCGATAGGTGGTTACATTACATATCTTGATTTAAAATCAGTGCTATTTCTTATTCACCGAACAACTCGTAGCTCAACATGTAAACACACACTCTTCATTGCAGAGGCCTTTACTGACCTTCTCAAGCAGGTATCCAATCACCAGGAAGCCTTTCCCTCCCAGCATCTGCTCCTGCATGGCGACAGAGCTCTTCAGCAGCTCCACCAGGAACGCCAGCAGGGTGGCACTGAAACACACACACACACAATTCAGTAATGATGCCTGGAAATCTTTTACATTTATTTTCACTGTGCAGGTGTAATTTTTTTTTTTTTTTCAACATTCATCTTCCTGATAAATCTGACAGATAGTGTGACTGCAGCTAACATGATGCAAACATGTTGCCTGATTTATAGCTGCGTTACGGCTGAAGTGATGAAGACGCTATCAGAATGATCTTGGGGTGAGAAGAACAGACACTCAGGCTTAAAAAAAGCTGCTCATCGCCTCGGGGAAAAAAACTACATAACTCTTCTTCCTTTCACACGAACACACCCTGCTCTCTATAATCAGTTATTTCCAGACTGCACCATAATTGTCTAAGGTTGGTCTCTCAGATGAAAGATCATTTTCACACATGTAAGATTTGTCTTTATCAAGTTTAGTTAATTTTCTCTCTTTTTATTTTTACTTTTTTGTCTCCCTCTACTTGGTCCGGCTGCAGTAAATGTTGCTTATTAAACAGCAAATGTGCATTTTTGGATGTTTTAGTCCATTTTTTGTACTAAAAACTGTTTAACATTTTATACCAATGCATTAGAGGAGGTCTCTGGGTTTATGTTTGTGAGCCACTCACCAGACTGTGGTGTCCACACTGCTGTCATTGAGCTGTTTGTAGTCCAGCTGAGCGAAGAGAGGGAACAGGACCTGGATGCCTCCTATAGAGTGAATGGCGCTGTGGATGGAGTGGGTAACGATGGCCTTCACATCCTGCGTGACAGGAATGGACTGTCAGTGTCGACAGGGACATGCACTGTGCTGTATGCACACACGGATGCACAGATAAGAAATCGATCACTCGCTCACGGCTAATAGAAATATATCAGCTCTCATATGCAGATGTAGAGCAAAGCACTCACTGCTGGTCTTTAAATACAGCATTACCGCAAATTAAAATGGTAATTAAAGCTAAAATAACATATTTGTCATAAATAACTTTACAATGGATATTCATGCTGTCTTTTGCCTTTCAGTCTATTGTTCATCATTTTCCTTTGATTTTAGAGAAAAAAAAACTTCAGCTTTAAATTATTTTAATTCCGTAAATGGTACCTGTATGTGCTGCGTTAAGTCTCCCCAATCACTCAGCCGAGCTCATAAAGTGACGATTGTGTGACCTTTACTAATGAAAAGAACTATATAACTCAAACACAATTTGTTTCTTTGCCTTTGTGTTTCGCATTCGCAGCCTGAATTGCTCTTCACAGTGAACGAGGGAGGAAATTTTGAAAGACACACAGACAAAATCGCATTTAGCAAAGCGGAGCTTCAACAACCTTGAATGAAGGACGACACAAAAGATGTTTGCTCAAACACAAGTACTCCACAAGCAATATCCTCAAAAAAAGTTAAGTCACAGCTGAGAGTCTCACAAAAA
>JAQNCA010000006.1:13222883-13255011 GCA_029783725.1 Acanthurus tractus
ACTGATATATTAGCACCTTTAAAGTTGATACAGTGAATCTGTTTGCTTATAGTTGCTTATTTACACATCCAGCGAACACAAAGCATCATCATTATTCATCTGGAGAAATATTTGCATTAATCTGATAAATATTGGTCCCATATTGTCTCCTTTAGATCTATTTTTGGCCTCTGTTAACTCCAGCATGTAAGATCTGGCTATTTTTAAAGGCTAAATGCTCCACTGTGGTATTTAGACTGCGTACAGCTGGTTGCAGTACTGACTCTGGGCAAAGAATGAAGTCAGCACTGTGTTTTATTGAGTGTGCTGCCTCCAAAAATAACAATACGAAGGCAGTGAAAGTGAAACAAAAAAGTGAGTTGCTGATTGGAAAGCTAGAGAATTGAGACTTGCTTTAAAGCTCCATACAGCTGAGGAGAGCTGCGAGTGCCAATTCACTGTATCACTACAAACACTCACCTTTTCTATAGCCAGCAAAGACACGTGAAAATACAAACAACTAACAAAAATAAATACAGCAATGATGACAAGATTATCAGAGGGAGCTATATCTGAAAGTGATGGCAGTGAGAACAAATTAGCTTTTTTTTAGTCTGTTCTTCTGCAGGAGGACAGTGATCAAATAAAATGCTTGTCAAAAAGAAAGAAAACTTTTAATCATTTCAGCATTGAAATCAACAACCATTACTGACATTTTTACGGAGAGGACAGCCAACTTGTATGTTTGAAAAGGGTAGCCAGAGGCAATTTACTGACTGTTTGAAATGAACATTTCAGTTCAACCTTGGGGAGCAAAAACAAAACAAAACAAAACAAATCTCTGATAACACAAAAAGAAAATGTATATACTTCTGTAAGGTTTAACAACAGTTTAACAACAGTAAGATATGCTTTATTTATTGTATGACAGACAATGTTGCTGTATACTAAAATTTTTTACCATATTGGTTTCCTTTTTTTTTGCCTGTTGTCTTTTTGTTTATCCTGCTGATTTCTGCTTCATTAAGTCTAGCCTTTAACCGCTACCTTCTCAACAGTATTCTGAAAGGTGCTACGTTCATTAAAATTATGATTATTTAACTGAAAACGATCTCTCAAAGACCCACCACAGCCCATTATGTAGTGCTGCGATGGCACATCAAACGAGCCATTACGCTGGCTGATTACTGTGACTGACTGTTGAATATTGGATGACTCTCAAGGCCGGAGCTGGCAAAAAGAGGCACCTGTTGCTCATTACAGCTGTCATAGATGACAGGTCAGAGAGGCGAGTGGACGGTCAATAGCCACCTCCTCTGCCTCTGCACATTCAATTGAGCCTTTGGAGCTGGCATCATCAATATGCAACTTCAAAGCCCCCGGGGAGTGTGCTAGAGAGGTGTGAGCATGTGTATGTTTGTTTGGTTAGTGTGTGTGCCTGAGCGTGTGTGTTTGTGTGGCTCATTACTCATTTGTGTCCCCTGAGTGAGCCGCGGCCATTCAGTCCCTTTGTGCGGCGAGCGAGTGAGGAGACGAGAGGCCCATCTAGACATGAGATCACAGATTATACACTTAACGCTTCGCCAAGAGGGCTCAATGGAGCGCTGGAGAGCAAAATTGAAGGAGAGCGAGGAAAAAAAATAAAAAAAACAGGGGAGCGAGAAGGGGGAGACGAAATGGAGAAAAGCAAACAAGAGAATGAACGGTGTGAACCGCATAGGAGGCACGAAGAACCAGAGTGGACGGAGCATCCAGGGACGTGTGTGTGTGTGTGTGTGTGTGTGTGTGTGCGTGTGTGTGTGTGTGTGTGTGTTTCAGAGAGTGAACAGGAGAGATAGAGCAAAAATAAAAAGACAATGAGGGCGGCTGAACGCTATTGTGTTTTCTTATCAGGACGGCAGAGTGATTTTATTGCCCGCAGCCTCACTGTGTGCAGTGGAGGGTTTAGTGCCTCGATGATGACCACAGCAAATCTCTAAAAAGATATGGATTACGCTTGGACTAATCTGGCCACTAAAACACTCAATAATCCACATTCTGTTTTCTGCATGACCTCGTTTTTTGGTAAACAGCATTGATAAGAGCAGCAGTTAATTTTATAACTGGCTCAGATTCAGATTGGGGATAAACTTCTTATAATCTTTGGCTTTGGGTTGAGGATCTGAACAGGCTTTAACAACAAGGGCGACCAGAATATTAAAGGAAAAACATATATGTTGAAAATATCCATTACGCCCTGAAATGAGGAGCTGATTAATTGATTCCTCTCCAGATTTAATCATCAAATGATGGTTTAGGTCATTTGTTAAGCAAATCAGAACATTTGCCAGGTTCAGCTCCTTGCAAGTGAGGATTTGCTACTTTTTTTGCACCACATGGTACTAATCTGAATATCTTTAGCCTTTGAACAGGTCATCTGGGGCTTCACAGCTTCTTAAATGAGGATTTTTGCTTTCCTTTGTTGACTCAGACAAAAGAAGCAATCTGAAGGCATCATCTGGCTCTGGGTTAGCTTCAGGTTGGAGACTTTTTATTATCATTTAAAATTCTAAAAAACTACATTATTCATTGAATAATCCTTCCCCCCAAAAAAACAATCACTAGATAAATGGATAAAAACTAAAAAGGATTAGTCTGAGCTTTAGGTTAGTAACTCTGGAAACTGATGTGAATGTTACTGTGGTTGGTAGGAAGAGAAAGAAAAAGTTGGCAATGAGGCACTGTAATGGAAAAAGGGCAGTGCAGGTCTCTGTCTCTCCCTCCGTGATGGATGAATGATGACATGTTGACTGACGGTCGCCTCCAGACACTAGGGGGGGGGTCAACCCCTGGACTGCATTTCCCAAGGGCCTTTGTACCAATAGCTGCACAGATGGCGAATGGGGCAAAACAAAACCCCCACTCTGAAAAATGTGATTCAGAGCAACCAACGTCACAACCACACAGTCAACACACACACACACACACACACACGCTTGTAAGAGTCAGCAAAATAAACGTTATCAGCCATGAGTGTATGGAATTTCTAAAAGCTGTTATGCATGAAGTGTAGGGCTTTCACTTTAGACTTCACAGAAAGAGAGAAGAGGGGAGTCGAGTGCACTGCAGAAATCATAGCAGAGCAGCTTTAGGAAGTACGCAGAGGAAAAGCAACGTTTCAACACGCACTGCAAAAATACACCAATGATTACGTAAATCCACACTGGGGATATAAGGATGGTTCAGGTCCGCATGAGCAGAGCAGGTTTTTGTGGACATGTGCCTGTGTGTGTCTGAGTGTGTCTGAGTGTGTGTGTGTGAGGTAGTGGTCAGGGTTAATAATATGTTACATCAGAACTTTGATGTAGACCCCAAATGCCCCTCACCACCATAAAAATTGCAAAAAGAGAGAGAGAAGCATTTTCAGCATATGTGGCATCAAGGAAGGATCCATACTGCAGACCACGTTGGGAACACTGAGTAACACATTATAGGTTTTTACCATGATATGCTGCCCATGATAACAACACTATTGCAATACAGCGTTTCTGTGATACTTGATACATTGCAGGACAATTATTTATGATACATCAGGGCATCTATATAACTAAAGAAGAAACAATAACTCGTAAAAGGCAAATGAATGTGCATTTATTCACTGCACTGTGGTCAGTTTCCAAGAATTCAACAACTTAAATGTTTTATGAATAATGGGAGTTTAGATTTTGTGTCATAGTGTGAGTAAATGTGTGATCTCATTACAATTCTTAGACAAAGTCTCTGTCAATACATTAAACTAGCTGGCTATTTGGAGTCACGACATCAACGTACAGTAACAAAGGTGCGTGCCTTGAGTCAGTCGGACATAATAGACAACAACACTGATAATACAGATCCCTTAAGATGGGAAAAAATCTCCTCAGTGACGTGGAAGTTATTTGTGAATTTTAGAAAATCTTTAAAGAGGCTCTGCAGAGGGTTTGTCATAACTGTACTCACCAATATTGCAAAAGTACATTTTGTCTGGATGATGCATAATAAACCAAATTGCCAAGTATTTATTAGCCATAGCAGAAGTGGGGTACCAGCAATGCCATGAATCAGACAGACTATGGTGACCCGCTGACTTCCATCTAACACCACCAATAGGTTGACATTTTTGGATCAGAGTTTAATATTTCTACAGGTTCAGGATTCATCTTCTTAAAATTTGGTGCATCCATGTTTTCCCAAACTGTTATGACCATGGTGATTCTCTGACAATTCATCAGCATTATCATCAGGTTAGTTTGTTCAACACTCATCACCAACATTTCCCTCAACTTAAGCTCTAATTTGTATTTAGAGCAAATTAGCTAAAACGCTAAACTAAATACCTGCAAAACATCAGTATATTAGCATTGTCACTGTAAATATATTAGCTCAAAGCACAAAGCCCCGCCGAGCTGCGAGCATGTCGAGCTTTTGAGCTCTAATTTTCTGAATAGATGCCTAAGTATACCGCATGAATGTTGGAACTTTAGGGTTTTTTTATTTTATGAAAAATCTTCATTCAGCCATTCTTTTAACGACCGCAGACTGGCGGGTCTGTATAGCACCTCCTTTCATCTTTCTCCCACGTAGCGCTTGTGTGTAGCTTTCACTAGGCTTTATAGACCTTATAACCACCATCAGAAGAAAAAAACACCTTCAAACAGGTTCAAACAGCCAATGAAAACTAAAAGGAACCATACAACATTCATGTTGCATTTTTATTTCCATACATCGCCTTTTCCCACCAAGAGAATGCAGACAGCAGTTCATTATGAGGTGATATATCAACTACATACAGCAGCTTTATCCAGCAACAACAATACCTTATTTGGCATAAACATTGTTCCCTCTCATCTTTCTGACATACATAAGCCATCCATGCAGAGAAAATGGGGTTTAATTTTGTTTGGTTGAGCAACTAAGTTACAAAGAAAAACAAGGCATGGAATGCTTGAATATTTGTTGTTTTTTTTTCAATAAAACATTATAGAAAAAATTCAGTAAATATGTAATAAATATGTAATAAATTAGGCAATCAGAATGAAATATTTCTCCATACAGTGTTTAACTCTTGGGAAAAATTACAAACGAAACAAGAAATGATTTGCACATCTGTGAGAAATTCCAAATTGAATATATGATGTAGAATAGAGCCAGATGATGCGCCTAAAATAAATTTATGTATGAGCCATAATGCATGGAAAATAAGCAATATGGGCCAGCAGCGTTTCTTGACTAAATTTGGCATATGGTTAAAGTCGTACATGCATAAACACTGTGAAATATTGTGTTTTTTAAGGGGCAAGAAGACTCATTTCCAATCAGTTAGATCCTGTCAAGGTTGCTGTGCAGGGGAAGAGGACAAACTCCAATCAAACAACTGCTACCTCCAATTTAGCAAATAAGTGTACGCTTTACAGTTCCATTAGATTAAAGCACAGACATTTGTGTTTTCTGTGCCAAGAGCTGTACCCTGGGCACATTTTCCACAAAAATAACCATGAATGTGCCTCTGTACGTACATCAAAGAAAAGCAAAGCTATTGAGCGTTCCCTTGTATTGGCTTGTCAGCTTCTATTAGCACTGCCAGAAACCAAAAGGGGGAGAGCTGTATGAAAGACGAGTGAAAGAGGGTGAGATAAGACAGCAATACCTGCTGAGATCTGTCTTTATTAAAGCCTCCAGAAAGTCTCTGGTTCACCGCAGACCAGTTCAGTGTGCCTTTTGCCGCCTCCAACATCTGACTCAAAGCTTGTCAAGTGCAGGCTCAAAACATACTGTACGCACACATACAGACAAATGCGCACCGACGCTTGTACACACTTGACAAACTCAGTCAAAACGCACATACTCAGCGTTCAAAGGGCAACAGCCTTTTAAACAATTCATAGCAAAATGTCTTTGAGGTCTTAGTCATTTCGCACATACACTCACTTGCTCACTCGGTTTGTCACTAACACACTCATACATGCTCACAGTGGCTGCAGCAGCGATTTACATGAATGTCAGCGTGAGTCCATGCAGAAAGGGAAAGGAGAGGAGATGGAGGAAGAGCAAGAGAACTGGAGGGAGACTCTCTCCTAAGATAATCCAATGATAATGAGGCACCATCCCATTAGCATATGAGCAACAAAAAAACTACATTTTTCAGAGGCCTGTTCACTGGAGAGTGAGGAGAGGGAACTTGGAAATGAGAAACCAGAGAAACACAGGGATGGAAAAGAGAAAGAGAGGATGAAAAGAGGAGAGCAAGAGAGTGAGGTCAGACGTCATATGCAGGGCAGAGAAGAAATGCGCAGCAACAGTAATGGTTTGACTGTTTGCTTAGGAAAGCAGAGAGAAATGACAGATAAAGAGCGCAGGCAGACAAATACAGCAGTCTTTTCAGCACAATGGACAGCTCCTGCTCTCTCTGCTGACAGATACACTGACGGTGAGAAGCTACAAATCCTCACTAAGGCTGCAAAATTTCATTGACAAACAGCTGAAACCGCAACTGTACTAATTTCTGTGTTAATGCCGTCAATATTTCCAAGGACTGGAAGTCGTTGACAGCTAAAAAATGACTCTGACATGAAATCCCAAGCTGTGAGAGCTCCGCTGTTTGTAGGAGCTGCAGCATAACAGAACCACACTGTTCACGGTTGATATTCTCTGAGAAAAAGAAAAATCCAGGTCAGGCAAAAACATGCGTGCACATACACACTACAGGGATTGAGGATTGCAGCCAAGTGATCACAACTCTGACTTCATCCAACTGCAGTTTAAAATGTCTGCCACCTGATTGGCCAAAGAGGCTTAGTAACGGATCTAGCAATAAGCCTTGTCACATGCTATTGGGCAACAAATAAAACATTTTTTTTTTTTTCCTTTTTGTCTTTTGGAAACCCCACACGTGATTCTCTCACACACACTTTTATTACTCACATTGTTAATAGATTCTCGTTGCTTTCCAATGACTGACAGCATCCAAACATCTGTATAAAGATCTGTATTTCAAGGTGAGTTTAATATGCAAATTAATCAATAATGCTGCAGTTTAACGGTGGCTAGAGAAATCAAGGAAAGAAATGTACAATAATCTCTTATAGAAAGTGTAAAGTGTGAATACATCAGTCAACTACAAATGCAAAAAAATTAATAATATGTATTCAATCAAATACGCAAACAAACAACACCATGCATAGCGAGTTCATCCGGAACTTTATTTTCAGCCTCCAGCAAGAAATTTGGTTTTTAGTCTATTCATTGGTTGGAGGCATATTTAAAAAATGTCAAAAAGCTATTTTTTTACCATTTTTTAACCATGAGAGGGTCAGCGATTTGAATTTAAATTATACGTATATTCCCTGCAAAAGAAGCAATTTACCATTTCAATTTAATGACAGAAAGTAAGTGCTTGAATCTAACAGTGTTGGAAAATTGCTAGGAATCATGCCTCCTGGCTAAATAATAATCCACTGCACTTTCTCATGAATAAATTTACATCCTTCTTTATAGAACACAATACCAATTCAAGCTATAGTCTTTTCAATTGAGTTTATGCAGTTCAACCAGTGTCATCAAGTGTTAGTTGGGTCCTTGGGTCCTGAGATACACACTAATACAGGATACAGGACCAAACAGAATAAATATATAAAAAGTATGTACTTCTGCATCAGTAATGATAGACTCTATGGTTGTTAAGCTAACACTCAAAAACTGAAATCTACCGACATTTGAACATCATCTACTGATAATAACAGCAAAACCTTTTCACAGTTCCACACTTTTATAAAAACTGATAACTTTGTGTCAGTGCTACACTGCATAAATCACTGGTTTAGCAAGGGTCCATCCTCTTCATGCTAAAAGCCATGGCAGCTGGGGAATACCTGCCCCCTGGCATGGAAATGCCTTGGCCTTATCAGACCAGAACATCTTATGAGGCATGTGTTAAGACCACAAGACTTGTGGTTTAATAGAGAAAGACCAAAAGGAAACTTCTCGCACCAGGGGACACAGAGGTCTCGAGGAGTGGAGTGCAAAAAGAAAGAAAACATCTAAAAGTGTCAAGGCACGGAGAGAAAAAAGAATGAGAAAGAGGGGGAAGAAAGGACGAGAGAAAAAAAAAAGCATCAAAGACGGGGTTGTGATTGAGAGGTCGCCGTCGAAAGGACAGCACGAAACAGACGGACAACGCATGAATTCCACCAGATACAGACAGAACAGAGGGAAGTTGACTGGTGAGGTGTAGAAGTGGTGTGTCATGATGTTGTCTTCCCCCCCCCCCCCATCTTCTGCTTGGAAAAAGCCCATTCTGTCGAGGATGAGAAGCAACTCAATTTTCCTCCCTTTTTATTTTTTCCTCAAGACAGGCAGTAACGAGGGCATCCTTGTGTGTTATGTCACACGAGCCTCGGAAAGGAAGGAAGGACTCAAGGCTGAGATTCGGTGCTTTAACAAGGCCTTCGCGCCTCATCTCCTGACTTGACTCAAATAGGCTCGTTTCAGAGAAGTTGACAGGAAGTGAAGTCCTCCAGGGCATCCTGCATGTTGCTTACATCTCACTGGGTTTATCAGGGATGAGAATAGAGACAAGGGAGGGTAACTGAGAGATACAATTCACTATGAACTCCTTCTTCTTGTGCACCTGCGAGGGATGTGTCTGAACAGCTAACTAGTCCATTGGATGTTGCTACCCTCACTAGTCAGCATTTGAAAGTCTAGTTGGCTCTATTTTATTATTGATTTATAAATGTACACGTTTAAATTGCAGGATGAAGTGCCATGTTTATACTACAAGCTGCATGAATAAACTGGTGTAAAATGTGAAAAATCTGTTTTAAACGGCTCTTATAAGTCAGCGTTTCCCCTTGCTTAAAAGCAAGTCAAGTCAATTTTATTTTATATGGCGCAAAATTACAACACAAGTTATCTAAGGGTACTTTTCATATAGCCAAGATCCAAACCATACACTTAAAATATGCAATTTCCTTCAAGACGGTGTTTAACCTTATGGATTAAATTTTGTGTTTGTTGAGAGTGTTCTTACTTTTGTACTAGTGAATTAGTCTAAGTTTATATTTATGTTTTAATGTTAGAAATGAGCGATTAGGAACATCTGAAAAAGAATGGTTGAGAAAAAACAACTAACTGTTCAACTTTAACTTTCTTCAGAATAAAATGTGCTTACATGAATGAAAATGTGATCTAAAAAATATAAATGTTTCTCTGGTTCACAATCACTGCCTTTTCACTGCATGCGTCTGAGTGTGTGTGGGTGTATGTGTGTGTCTGTGTGTGATGTGTGTGTCTGCCTGTGAGAAGAGGCAGGTGTAGACTAGCTGATGCTAAGTTCAAAGGTCAGCTGATAAGCCCTGCAGACCTGACTCAAGCCAGGCTGGTGGCAATTCAGGATCACTAATCTGTTTGTTTGGATTGGTTGCGTGTACGTGCTGCTGCAAGCAAGGATGTGTGCATATACCTGTGTAAGCACTTGCACACGTGCACACACACTCACACATACAAAACAATTGCACACACGTTCACCGGCCGCTGAAACAATAGAGAGCACTGTTTCATTCAGCCACAGCTGATGGAGGATAAGAGAGGCAGCGAGCAGCTCCAATGAGTCTCAGTAATCCATCATCATGAGACAGGGTCGGGAATGACACGCATGCACACGCACGCACTCACACACACACACACACACACACACACACACAAAGCAGGGTTGGAGGGGTTAGTGGAACATGATGTACTGTATGTTGTTGTGCAAAAATACCACACACAGTGTACACACACTGTACACACAAGATAATCATAAGTCAAGTTAGACAAGCAGATAATGTAATTCTGAGCAGAGGAAACAGAGAAACCCAGAATGCTGAACTTGCCACCCAACATATTAAACTTTTTTTTTGTCCTTGACAAAAATTTTTTTTTTAATTCACGGTGGAAAAAATTATGAAACAGTTTGTAATAAAGAGTTTGGTCCAAAGAATCAGCACCAACTTCAGCTGCTTCCCTGTCAAGGTGTTTCCGCGCCACGAGTCTGTCAGAGCTGCAGCTTCACTTCAGACTTGTCCTCCACCGGACAGTGATGAAGACGAGCTCTTTGAAGCTCATGTTGTTTGAGGTACAACAGACGCAGCCGTAACAATGTAGCTACTTCTGACAGGAAGCAAAAACCTTGACAGGGAACCATTTGAAGTTTGCGTTTGTGGTGATGGACCGAGATTCAAATTTCATGCATTTTGACCAATGCTCTATTTTTATATTTTTGACATCAATTCCTTCTGTTTTTGCACTGGGAAGTTTGCATTACTTGCACGCCCAGTGGGGATACTACATGAATATTTTATTTCGCAGATTGCATTACCATAAAATAGTTTACAAACAGTCCCATCATACTGACATTTTAATTGAAATTAATGGATAACTAACATATATGTTAAGCGAAGTATGAAACTTTGAATGATGAGAATTTTAAGTTAAAATCCAAATGATTTAAATCTGCAACAACTGTCTACATTTCATGTCGTAAATAAGTGATGCAAAAGCCCGTTACTGATCACAAGATGCTTTATATTCATTGGCTAACAGAATAAATTAAGTCATCTAAGTTAATTGCAGCAGCCAATTGGCAGATCACCTCCAGTTCTCTCCAGTCTTATTACATGGAATTAATCTTAAAATACCAACTACAAATAACTACAGCAGTATCATGTTCACACGCACACAGTTTAAGAGCAGAATACTATCGAGACACTTCGTCAGGCTGCTCAGATGAGGATGTCAAATGTCACATCCACTCACAAAAAACAATTTCCCCTGAAAAGGTCGTATCAACAAAAAACCATTCTCAAATATCACAGCCCATTGCCAGCAAGCAGTCACAGCCTTGAGAGCTGCCACTCTTCCTTGAGGAGGCCAAAGACTCAGAAAAGACATAAACACTTGGTTTCAAAGGGATTGCAAGATCAAGATTTTAAAAAAGAACTTTTTAAAAAGTCTAAAATAATATCAGGAGGAGAAATAGCTAAATCTGGGGGTGGGGTAGGAGGAGTGAGTCAGTTCTGACAAACAAATACAGACAGTTCATAAATCAAAAATTTCATACTTGAAGACAAAAAAAAATCCCTTTCCAAATCAATTCTCTTAGGCACATAACACAATAATGTCTACAGCAGTTTTTATAATAACAAAACTAAATGATATCAGTGGATGATCAATAACTCTCAAGGCAAATCCAGTCAAATACTCATTTAGTTCACTGTGTAACTGAGGATAAATGAAAACCACCATATGTGACCAATGATCAAACAATCACAGACTCTTTCGGAGCCATACGTTAACTAAATTATAGGAGTGTGTTTCCACACCTCATGGATTTCCAAAAACCAAACCCTTAATGTAGTGGATGACGGGATTAAGGGTCGAGGAGGAGAGGAGCAGTGTGATAGAAGGAGAAGGTGGGTGATGTAGAGAGTCACCACTGACAGGTGTTGGCTGCAAAAACTCTCCCTCTAACCTTCATCTACCATCGGCATTACACCAAGTGTGAAAGTGCTTGCAGGAGGGGTGGGGGAAAACCTGGCACGGTGCTCAAAGGTATCAATCCTGCTGGTGTAATGACACCAGTACAGATAACTTCTAGGGATGGGTCAGATCAATTTCTGCTCTGTGTCGATTAAGTCACAATCACTAACAGGGACTGTGAATTAACAGGCTAAAATTTGAGCGTGTCCAATACAACAACACTGCATGTGACCAAAAACCTGCAAAAACTAATTAAATACCCATTAGCCTCAATTGCACTTATGGTATTGCTAATTAGCAAATGCTGGCCATGCTCACATGCAAAACTAAAATGATGAACATGATGAACTTTACACCTGTTTAACATTAGCATGCTAGCATTGTCGTTGTGTGCATTTTAGATCGTTCACATTGGCAACTAAGCCCAAAGCACAACTGCACAACTGGGCAAAAATGCAGCCTCACGACTCCACTCGCATACCTGAAGACTCTAAGCTTCGTTGCTATTTAAACAGCGCAGCTCTGTTGCATGATGCAATAAAGTGCTTTATGGGTTGCTGGTAGAACTGTTCTGTATGCTGTGGTGAATTTGGAGTTGATTCTGTGATTTGGTGAGAACACATTTGTTTTTTCCTGCTTCTGGTAACTCATTATTTCACCTTGTCAACCAGCTCTCACTTTTAATTTTTATAACCCATGCAGGTACTAGATGAAAGACAATTTAAGAGCCTGCAATGTACAAATAGGTGCAGCAGGCTATGTAAGATTTAATAAGGTGGCAAAAAATCCTTTAATTTTAGTAGCCGACACTACTGCGAGACAGCAAGCCCTCTCACAGATTTTTATATTTGAATAAAGTCTCAGTAGATTTGGATACTCTTCTTATTTCCCCTGCTGACATGGACCAGAGCACACAGACCTGACTTTATTGCGTGTGCTAAAACTAATGCAGCTGCAGTGTCTGCCTAGCTATGTCACATCCGCAGAAAAAGGACCACAATAAAGAAGCACATCACGCCGCTGTCTGGTCTGTTTAACTACTTCTCTTTTGAGTGTACAAAATATTACCAAATGCCTTTTCTCCTGTCAAGCTGCACCATCTTATGAAAAATCCCTGTCTGAAGCTTCAAAATCCTTATTTAACCCTCCCCTTTATCTACAGCTCTCACTCATTACTGAACTGAATTTATTTCAAGAAATCCTTAAAAGATTGTGGCTCCTATCTGCATTCACTGGTTTCAGTCTGTTTCATTGGGGGAACATACAGTCCTGATACACCGTCAGCTCAGCGCAGAATACAAAATAAAATAACAAGAAAATAAATAAAAAAGAAAATGTTTTGGTTCAATAGCAAGTGTAGATCTACATATCATTCAAATAATACGTTAAAAGATTTGCTGGAACTACTGACAGTGTTTGTCATGCTACAGGGTGTGCATGGGCACAGATGTCCGAGGTATAAAATAACATTACGAGTTGTTCTCGAACATTGAAGTAACACTCACACAAACACACTACAAAGTTTTAATAATCAACCTCAGGTCACTGCAGTATGCAACATGATGAATAGCTACACAGTTAGCTATACTTCACAGTAAAGCAGATGTGTTTGTATGTGTATGTATGTGTGTGTGTGTGTGTGTGTGTGTGTGTGTGAGTGTGTGTGTGCGGAGCCAAGGGAGAGAGGCGAAGTAGGCCAGCATGAATATAAAATCACCCCTGCCAGGCAATGATGTGGGCTACAAGAAGGAAGGGAGCAGTGTGTGTATTTTGTGTGTGTGTTTGCGTGTGTGTGCATGTGCGTGTGCGCATGCACGGGTGTGTTGGTGTGTATGTGCATGCTAACAGAGGAAATGTGCGGATGAAGGTGTGGGAGACTAAAGCAAAGGGTTTGTAGGAACACTCATTTATCAACTCTCTGGGATGTTGGGAGCACACACACACACATATACACACACACACACACCTACAAAAAAATACACACACACTCGCTAGCACACAAACACCAGGTAATTCAAACAAAGCAGCTTGTTATAATGTGAAGATTAGTGCATTGTAGGGGTGCCAGACTGCAACACGCACACATACATGCAAACAGATGCACTCATAGCAACAAAACCGAGTACAAACAGTGTTTCTGATCCAAATGTGTCGCATGAAGACTCTATAGAAATGACACCCACAAACCCCCTCCCCCGTTGCACAAATTTTAGAATGAAAAAAACACACAAAAAAGCCAGACACAATGGCATGAACCTGCCAGACACAATAGCACTGAAACAAGGCGCACAGAGGAAGAGAACAAGAGTTATTCACAACATGAGCTTCTTGTGGCTTTTACAGGAATATAAGTACAGAAATTAATCATTAGGATTGGTAAAACAACAGAACAATTACATTTTATTTTGATAAGCAATTTATTGTTTTATATGGTGGGTAAAATTAACTATGACTATCTATAATGTTTTTATTTTATGTTTCAAAAAACAAGAATATATGTATCCTTGTTCATTTTGCATTGTGTATATATAAAACCCTGTGGAAATACAACAAAAACATTAATATTAAAGAAGTCAGAGTGAAAATCACAGTTGATAGTTATATTCTGCTGCTGTTAATTGTTGTTATTTATGACAGGTTGCTGTTTCATCAGCAGCATGACTAAAAAAATTTTGAAGAACACGTGTTTCTTCACTTCCTGTGAGTTTAAGTTCATCCTGCTCAGCCCTCACCACCATCACCATCCTACAAAAGGCTTGATTAGTTTAAACTTATTGAGGCTGCTCTGATTAAAAATATGTATGCAGTTTTCAGTGTTAACGAAACATAAAACAAGTATTTTAAGTTCAATTTCCAAACGAGGTAAGAGAATTCATGCAAATGAAAATCAAACCAAGAAACAGCAAGAAAATAGCAAGAATGGGTGTGAATGTTAGCGATGTTTAAATTTTTAGTTTAGCATTTTGGCACTAAGCACGTGTTTTGCATGTGAAATTTATGTTTAATTCATGATACAGTATCCAGTCTCGTAGTGGATTAATGCAATTTATAATACATTTATGACTATGACAATCTCTGCATCAATGCAAACT
Source organism: Acanthurus tractus (assembly GCA_029783725.1). Classification (NCBI taxonomy): domain Eukaryota; kingdom Metazoa; phylum Chordata; class Actinopteri; order Acanthuriformes; family Acanthuridae; genus Acanthurus; species Acanthurus tractus. The sequence continues at coordinate 13,237,490 of JAQNCA010000006.1, forward strand.
GAATTCCGGCATCACTACTTAAAAAAAAAAAAGTAACACTCTATATGTCAAAGTGGTCAAAAATACTATACAGTATAGATTCATATGAGCTTCAAAAAGTCTTTGTAGTGTCTTTACTACTCAGTTACATGAATTATTTCTGTTACTTTCTTTAGAAATGACAAGTAAGTAAGACTAAAAAACATCAAAAATGAAAATCGCTAATGATTCCTCTTCATCTCCGCTCCTTTTACACAGCTTCTCCTTTATATAACGGGCCAAGTTCCCTCTGTCATCTCCCTCTTTTCTTCTCCTCAACTCTCCATCCACACTTACTGTAAAATCACATATCTACAGTAGGTAAGAGGAGATGGCAGACATAAGGTTAACCTCAAACAGTCTCCCTCCAGGCCTTCTTCACTCAATATGTGGCAAAGATGAGTGGAAGGAGACAGAGAGAAGGGGAAAGGAACCAGAGAGGAATGGCACTGCAGACAGCTCCATTACCTCCTCACAATGGGGATCATCCACATTCATCCACCAGCCGCTTTACCCAACCAGGGAGTCAGAGAGCGAGGGACAAGATTACACCGGAGGGTTACAGGAGATGGATGTGCTTAGACGAGATAAAGAATGGAGAGCTAGAGAAAGCAATGGAGAAGTAACAAAAGGTGTCGTTAAGCAAGATGGGACAATTTTTTTCTCGGGATTCTTCACGTTCCCAAAAGATGCCCTCACCCAAAAAAACTGACATGGCTTATCCTCAGCAAATCCCAGCATCTGGAAGTAGCAGCCAACCAAGGATGAGGAGGAATTTAGATGAAGTGGAGCAGAATTGAGGCGCTTTAAGACACCGAGAGGTGAACGGTTTAGCCTGGATGCTTAACGCCTCTTACCTCCACACAAGTACGAGTCAGACCAGTAGGAATTAAACACAAATCATGTTCGAATTACATATAAGAGATTATAATGGAAGCAGGAAGAATCAGTAGGGCACCTTGAAAAGATTCATTTGACTCTGAAGCAGATCATTATGGAGAAGATCACTTGTAAGAGGATTTGGAAGCGACAGGGATTGTCGTTTACGGGACAACTTAACATTTAGACTCTAAATGGGTTATTTTCTTTCCCAGTTTATTTGTGGAAGTGGAAATGGTTCCCCGGATTTGTCCAGCATTCCTCACAGCCTGGAAGCTATAGCTGCAGCTCTCTCTCTCTCTTACAGAGGAAACACTAACCGTGCTAACAAGTCAGTGGAAGCTAATTCCACAAAGTGACAAGTGACTGATGATGAAAAATGGCCAATTAAAACTTAAAATGTCAGGGTATCTCTAATGGACTCTGTGCTTTACACAAAAGGTGTGCATGCACCCCCCGTTCACTCGTGTCCGTGGCACTCCGACTGCATTTCACTCCTCAATCACCAGGAGAAGAGGAGAGGGGAGTGTGGTGATACACGCAGCGTGATGAGGCTCCACAGGGGGGCTGAAACTCATCAGACCCCCACAGAACACCATACAGCTGGACCTATGTTACACTTAAGAAGAAAGGAGTACCTGAAGGACAATCACAGACTTTTCAATTTTCTCCTCGGAAACTCTACGAATCCTGCTCATCATCTCTCTTCCTTCATTTCGCCATCTTTCTCTCTGTTGCTCTTTCTTCAATAAAGATTAGCATCCTCCCTACTTTATCTTTTCAACCCCTCTTTCATGTGCTCTGTGTCTCTCTCCGGCTCATGCAGGGGTCAAGATAACCCAGCTGTGTGATAGATCGCAGAGTCATTCATGACCTTGCAGCGGAAGCCACACCCTCTGTCCTCCACCTCTTAAACAGCACGTATGTGGATGTGTACAAGAGAAGGGAGAAACAGTTTGTGTGTAGAGTCTGCGTGTCTTTGTGTTCACGCAGTTAAATTGGCAGGTCACCCCATTTCATAACATTTTGACTTGTTTTTTTCTTCCTTTTTGTCACTGTTAGCTACATTGCTCACTGGCTGCAGCCTCCAGGCGCAAATTGACTGAGTTTCTCTGCAGCATTATGGCAGCTAATCTTTCTCAAAAATAACCCCCAACATCATCTTGCAGAGGCCAGCAGAATTCTTGGTAAAAAGAAAATGAAATGTGCATCTTCTGTTTTTGGGGTTAAAATTTCAGGGCTTTGCAGACATTTTGCTTCTCTCTGGTGCATCGTTAGCCTGAGGCTAATGTACCATCCCCTTCATGAAGACAGGACACAGCAGCAGTGTTGCTAAACAAATTGATTCAGAATTCAGGTAAAAAAAAATACAACATGTATTACATTTAGGGCTGACTTTTGGTGAAACAAAAATGCCAAAATCCTCCAGGTCTAACTGCTTAATTGTAAAAATGTTCCATTTTTCTTTCTAATGAAGCAGTACATTAAATATCTTTGGATTTTAGCATGTTGTTTTAAGGAAACAATACATTTGGAGATGTCACAAAAGACTTAGGGAAATTGTAATCAGTAATTTTGACAATTTTCTGCCTTTTAATTCTAATTAATTAGGACAATCAGTGGCAGATGAGCCCATAATGAAATTATTGTTAACTGCACCCTATTTACATTGTTTTTATTATAGGGCTGCCAGCAACTAATGATTTTTCTCATTGTTGAATAATTGATAAATTTTACAATTAATCATCTAGTTTTCACAATGTGAAAAGTTGTGAAAAATGCTCTTCAGTTTCAGAGCCTGAATAGGCGTCTACAATTCTTTTGTTCAACCAGCTGTTCAAAACTTCAAGACTTTTTATTTATTTTCATTAATGAAAAGAGATAGCTGCAAATACCTATACCTAAAATCTGAAACAAGCAAATGTTTGCCTTGACTGCTTGAAAAATTAATAACCCAATATATCAATAATTAAAATAGTTGGCAAGTAATTATCATTCAACCAGTTGATTTACTGTTGTAGCTCTACACCATTTTATTTGTTGTTTTAAAGGAACACTGTGCAAGATAAGGGGTAGCATATAACCATAGTAACCACTAAAAGCTGCTCAGTATACTCTTTGTTGTAGCTAATGGCTGCCATGAGCTTGTTAGCTTAGTTAGCATACCAAGCTTACTGAGATGACAAGCTCATAACTAAAAATCTGGGACTCAGAGCAGCAAGGGAGTGTTGGTGTGTTTCATCTCAGGCAATGGACCAGGCTTTGCAGCTTCCTAGCAAACACAGCCAGAGCAGGACTGAAACCAGCCTGCAAGATTGACTGAGGCCTAGTTTTACAACCGGATATATAGTGCTGAAGTGATTTACATGGACTCAAACCAGGACTCCAGGGTACTAGGAAGAGCAAAGACAAGAGAGGTGTAACAGAGAAAAAGGAGCAAGATGGCCGAGCATCACCAGTAAGCATTTATAAATCTTAGTGAAAAAATGAAAAAAGATTATTTCGACCAAACAGCAATGGTGACTGTTGGAACACAGGAGAGTAAAACTAAGATAGTTTGGGTGAATTTCATTTGGATTGTTTGTGTTAAATTTGAATGAAGTGTTTTATATATGATGAGTAAACAACATAATCAAGCTCAACACAAGACGGGCCTGTGCTAGCTGGTTAGCATGCTAACTTCAGGAGGTGTCTCTGTAACACAATACAAAGATGCCTCTGACATGAGATCCTAACTGTTCCTTTATTACATTCTTTAAATAATGTTAGCTCATGAGTGTTGTCAACACAAATTCTGGCCATATGCAACATAGTCTCCCTTTAAATGAAGACAACACAAGAACTGCTAACAGGTACACGCGCACACAGTCGAGAGGATCATCTTGACCACTGTCTCACACAGTACAAACAACAATCACAATCCATTTGACAATACGACAGCCATTCTTTAAAGCAACATTAGTTGTTTGCTACGGTTACAGAACAACATGAACTCCAGCTATAACTGGAAAACAAAAAGAGAATATACTGTATAATAATTCTGCTAATCTCCACATGGCAGTGTGAGCACATGATGATGCATTCTTATTCCCTTGAAATGGCCATGCGATCAGATTACAGTGCTGCAGGAAAACAGTTAGCCTCTGCTCTGAGTGTGTGGCCACGGGGCAAACTTGTTAAACTGAATTTTGTAGTCCAGTTTCAAACTACCTCTGGAAAAAAAACGGCCTGTCACTTGATATGTTTTGAAATTGGGTGACCTATTCCTTCAGAAATAAATGTAGTATACATCAGCATGCTAATGTCGACACACTACCAGACAGAGGGTCAAGCAGTGCAAACACATGACAAAACATATAAATGCTTTCTTTTCTAAAGCCTTCCTTCCCTTTCCTTATCTTCATTTTAACTTTTTCCTCCTTTTAGTTGTAAGAAAAACAACAATGGGGTCGTTTCTGATATCTGTGCAAATAAATGTGCTGCTGTGTGTCTGTATTTGTGTGTGACTGTCAACATTTTTAGTGAGTGCATGTGTATTTTTATAGGAAGGGTTTTTTTTGTGGGTGTCAGAACAAGTGTGTTGTGCTGACTCTGGCTCTGCTGGCTGTGGACTCGGTATCAGGTGACCTTGGTGATTCTGGAGTGTGTGGACAAGAATAATGAGACGTTTGCTAACAGATCCTCAGCGGAACCGCTGAAAAGGGCTCAGGTGGGGATTGACACTGCCAGGAGATATTGCATCCGACCAGGGAGGACGGTGAAAGAGAGGATGAAAAGCAAAGAACGGGCACCGAGACCGAGAGCGAGTCGAAGTGAGTGTCCCCAATGTTTTTCTATGCCAGACAAACACACAGTTTTGATCCAAAAAAAATAAAAAAAGGGCATTACAACTACATAAAGCTGTCTATAAATAAGCACAGCTGCTGCTGCACTCGGGAAAGATTGACAGTAGGCCATCGCCTGAAGATGCATTTGAAACATACCTCTCAATATTTCAAATATATTACAGTACAGAGCGAGATATCTTATGTCAACCTCTGTCTTTCTGTCAACAACATTCCTCCTCACCTGGCTTTCTTTCCAATGCCTTTCAATATCCAACATCAGAACATGTCAAAGCAATAACCACAGTATGAAAGAGAATTGGCCGACCATTAGCTTGAAACATTTGAGGTTTTAATCCGCAGAACATCCGGTGCAAGGACATAAAATGAGCGATGTTCTTAATTGGGATGATACAACCAGTACACATGCCAACAACAATCATCAAGTTTCACCACAGAGAAATTATTTTTATCCCATTATCAAAATTATTGTTAACTATTTAGTAATTTTCAAGAAAAAAAAGCAAAGATTAAAGAAACATCTGACGGAATTAGTTTTTTTCTGCTTTCCTGTCAAGATTTAACATTTCATGACCTCAGATCTATCTTTCAATCCCTTTATCCAAAGTGGGCATTCATACATTTACTTCAATGTATAGAAAGGTGACAAATTTGGGGCTGTAGCAAACTGCTGCCTAGGGTGTTGATAGGCTCATATAACCAGTCCGACACTGCTGTGGGCTGGACAGTGAGTATGACTACAGAATGGCAGTATAACCCACCAGTTGTGAACTCTAAATATAAGCCTGCCATTGGGTGAATCGGCACTCTGCTCTCTTTTCGCTATCTTTTGCCATTTTGCAAGGGCACTTTGCTACTACTTGGTTTAAATTGAGGCCTTTGGAGGATTTTTTTTAAGGTGATGATGTCATAAAATATGGAGACAGACAGCAGCGAACCTAAACTGAAGCTTCAAAGGTGAAAAATTACATTTGATGAAACTCTGAATACATTTAGAGAAAGACGGAGTAAATGAGAGGAGGAATATAACAAATGCAGCATTATCCATGGTGGACTTGCTGAATGGTTTGATGAGTATGTAAATTACATGCCTAGCCCCTCACAGCCATCTGATGTAAACCAAATCAAACAGCTACGAGAGATTTTGAAGGAACATGCTTTCCACCACCATCCTCTAAATTCTAAATGAGAGAATATCTTTAAAAATAGTGTTTATCCTCCAGTGCAGAATTAATTTGTTGATAAATTTTTAATTTCTAACTTAACTATACATAAACTAGGCAAATTTGCTGATGATCAAACTGAAATTTAGTTGTGCTCACGAGCATCACGCTTAGTTTTACAGTTCTATTTAGCTTATTGTTGCTGTTTAGTCCAGAGGTCCTAAAGTCGTATAAATATTAGCACAGATAGTAGACGGAGAGAGAGACAGACAAAAAAAGAGCGTGAAAGATGAAAGTGAAAGAGATGCTGTAGCAGAGAGCTGTGACAGAAGTCCGGAAGTGGATAGCAACACCAGGTGGTCGAGCGTCTGGAGGCAGGCAGTCAAAGAGCAGTGTTGCCTTGACAACTGTGATGCCTTGTTGATGATAATAGCTGAGCACCTCGCCTCCAGCAGCCCACACACACACACACACACACACACATGCACAATGTACTTGTTTCTATATATGTGCACTGCATGTACTGTATCTGCACATTCACTTTGGCTCCACAACTATTATTACACTATTATAAACAATAACAAGCCCAGTATGTCCCTGGATACACAGGCGCTGGTAAACTCATTCTGCTCTATTGCGTGTCACTGTATCGGCATCGGCGCAGCCAGCATTTTGGCCAAAGTTGATTTTTATTGTCTTTTTCCCTCCTTTTATTCTGTTTCTTTCCAAAGACACCACTGTTCATCACTCGCCAAAGGGCCAGCATCACGCCATATAGAACAGGGAGCATATCTGATCCAGCAGACAAGCCATCTGTTCACCCAAGCCGCAGTGGGATCTGATCAATACGGCCACGGTGGACAGAGAATGTGGCTGCTGTGGTCTCCCACATTGACTGGAATAATGGATCAGCTTTTGGGTCACAGTGGACTCATTGTACCAGCAGCATGACCACTGAGGTTCCTGTGTCCACACCTCTTTGTTTCAACTCTTTTAATTAAGGAGCTGGGCAACAGAATTCCCTAACAGGCTTAGCTATTGGCAGCCTCGCAACCAGAACTGATTGTTCAATTCAGGATTTAGCAAGTAAAGCTTTGTATTACTAACACATACTGCTTTAATTGGTCAGGGTGTCAGACCTTTTTGCGCGTTAGTGCATCTCACTAATATTGACAAATAAAAAGTGGGGTCGAAACGCAGGCTATTTATGTAAAAACGGAGTACATTTCACTTGAATGCTCTGATGAGCTTTCACTGATCTAATGTGGACCAATCCAGAGTCCTTTCCTCTTCCGCTGCATCAGCTGGTGATTTCTGAGCACATAGCCACTGCAGCATCCTACCACCTCATCCTCCTCCTCCACTCTCTCTTTTCTCCTCCCCCACCCTCCCTCAACCCCCTCTCCTCCTCCTCCTCCTCCTCCTCCTCCTCCTCCTCCTCTCCACCTGCTTTTAAATGCATGGCGTTGCCCTGCCAAGCCAGTCTATGCAGGCAGCATCATTTCTCGCAGCCCCTCCAGAGTGGAGGAGGAGGCCATGGAGTAGGATGGATGGTTATCAGCATGTGCAGATGGGGGGTAAGAGAAGGAGACAAGGTCGGAGTGAGCCAGCAAAGCCCCCCCTGCTCTGCCGTGTACTACCAATAATCGATTGGGAGATGAGAGGCGACCTGAATCTGTACGACTCACCAGTCTGCCTGAGAGGAAAATGGTTTAGCCCAGCTGTAGGCTGTCCTGCTCCAAGCATCCAGTGAGTAAATAGGCCACAGGCTACATGAAATCCTGAAATAGTCAACCTCCACAACACACTGCTCGGAAATCAGGTTACAAATTATGTCTGCATTCTTCCACTTTCTCCTCAAAAGAAAACTGATAAATGATCAGAGCCCCCCTTTTCATGCCAGACATGTAATATCATGCAGCGCACGCCATCGCCTGATGCATGGAGGAGGGAAAACAGCCTGGCAGCATCCAACACACGCGTCCTATACCCTCCTAGCGCATGAGTCTTTCACATCTACGTATGCTGTACATGGTTTTTTTCATCCATTTCGTAACGGGAGACACCGGTCATGTCAAAAGCCCCAGCTGGATTAAATCCTCTGATGTGTAGGGTAGGCCCAGCATCTCCGACACAACCTCCGATGGAGGGGTGATGATGGAAGGAGGGTCGGTGGGGGGGGTGGGTAGCAACGTATATTTGCTCCATAGATAAAATCATCCCTATGTGAGGCACAGAAATATAAACCACTAGCCGTTTAACAGCTACCTATACATCACTCCTTTGCGCACAGGATGCAGGGCCCAGCCTCCAACAATAGGCCTATGCATAATTTTGAGCCGTTCTAATGCACACACACATATGTCGATGGATAGCATAATGCTAGTCGGCCTTTGTCCCCGCTGGACTGATTTTGTTGCGGTCCTCGACACACTTGCATACCTGCGTGATTTTCGCATTTTAGGAATTAATTCCCTTTTGGTCTCGATGTTGTGCGCAACATTGTGACCGTTCGCCGTCTCTCATGGCTACAACTTGCCTATGCATCATTTCAGGGTACATATCGGGGTCAGGAGAATAGCCTGCATATACTTCCTTCCCCCCCCCCCCTCAATCCACTACAGTTTGACTGCGAATGTCTTTTCCTTGTTGCACCGCAAACGGGTCGTTTAGTCAACAATGGCTGGTGATTATACCCTCCATGCCTTGGTGGGGTCACATGCTTCATTCAGCTCCTCTCGGCTTTACAATAATAAAGCCTTGGCTTATTTATTGACTAACAAGCAGTCTACTGTACACTATTTTTTTTTCTGCAGAAAAGGAAAAACCCCACATCCATCTTCCGAACAAACAAATGACATCATCCTCTGAAAGCCACACAACCACGGGAGTGAAGCATCGTAAATAAAACATAGCGGGTTAGGTCTCTATGATTCTGCTGTGCTCTATGGCTGCCTTTCTGTGTTTTCTAACACTGCTTCATCCTGCATCCACTCACCAGGTTCAGCACCGTCTCCACGATGTCCCTGTTGCTAACCTCCCCGACCTGGATCAGGCCCACCAACACGGCGAATTTCATCTGGATATTCCTGATCGGGACAGCGGGGTTGATCACCCCGGCCGGGAGAACCATAGAGCCGGCTGCAGACACCATCCTTTCCCCCGTGGCGCCGGAGCCAGCGCCCGCGGCGACTTGCTGCTGCTGCTGCTGCTGCTGCTGCTGCGGCGGCGGCGGCTGCTGCTGCTGCTGCACGGAGGAGCCCGGCGGCGGGTGGGAGTCTCGGTCTGTGTCCGCGAGCGAAGAAGCAGAGCCCGGTGGTGCTGAAACCGGCTTCTCGCTCGACATTTCCCCTTGGAAACAGGGAGGAGAGGAGCGGCCGCCGCTGTCCCTCACACCTGCTCTTCAAGCTGCGTCTGTTGCCGCACAAAAACCATCCACTGCGCTGCAAAAAACAAGGGAGAGCGCTGTTCAAAAAGTCCTCTGAATTCACCCTATCCTCCTGAAAATGTATAGGGATTCATAAGGCTGGTGAAAAAGGATGGAGGTTTGACAGAATGATAGCCTACGCTTCTCTCTCTCTCTCTGTGTCTCTCTCTCATTGGCAGGTTGCAGTCAGTGCGGTCGTCGAGAACAGAACGCCATGTTGACGCCCCCTGTCTGCGGCAGCGCGCTCTAGCCACGCATGCGCACTCGGGGACTTTCTAGTGGGGTGCTGGAGCACACAATAACATGGAGCCATCCATGCATGGGTTCATTCAGAGCACAGCAGCACCTAAACAACTGGGTATTTTTTTAGTTTTTGTCGTGTGTGCGCATCCCTCATCACTTCATAAAATTCATGGCTTTGGATAAATAAATTTAAATATTTAAGAAGAGCTGAATACCACAACCATAAATAGTATTGGACATATCGTGGGTGCAGTTCAGGGGCAATTCTGAATGAGTTCATGCAGTTTAGGGAGTCTGGCTTCCAGACGGAGGCTGTTTATATATTCAGAAGCCATCCATCTGTCCCACTTATCGCTACCCTTGTTTGATTTTGGAATCTTTGTTTCCTTATTAAGCAACATACAATTGCTCAACTGACACTCAACTTTTTTCTATATGACTTTTGCTCTCCTCTATTTCTCACTGACCTAAACTCTCTTCCTCTTTGCCGCAATCATGTTTACTTTTTGCCCGCCTAACCTCATCACCTTACTACTTTTTTCCTCCTCATGCTTTCTAATACAAAAAGTATCTGTCCTCTTTCCTACAGGCCCTGAAGTAGAATATATTACCATAAAATTATGCTATATGTCTTAATATGTCAGGAAAAAGGAAGGCACTTTAAGCAAACAAGCCTTCAGGCTGAAAGCCAGAGGCACACATGCAGATACGCATACAGTATGTATGCAAATGGCAGCTGTATAAAGAGAGAGTATCTATGTTTACTCCATGAATTAAGCTCACTGTCCTGCAAGCTCAAACGTGTCTGGATGGTTTTGAATAAAAAGTCCAGCCTGTGTCTCATACACATACACACACACACACACACACACACACAAACACACTCATTCACACCCCTACAGTATCCTCTGGGGGCTGCACAGACTGAGGCTACTGGTTCACTACCTGTGCGCATACATAAGCCTGTTTCACACTCCATGTGTTCTTCCAACAGGGCACATCTGCTGGGCAGGATTTCTATTAGCAAAGTGGCTAGAGAGGCTGATTCGTCACTCTGTCTGATGTGTGTGCGTGTCTGAGTGTATTTTCTTATAGGGCCCTATAGGCAGTGATGGCAGCCATGGCTCACTTCCCATCTTCCTTGAGATGCTGACTGTTGACAGAGGTGACAAGGCGAGGGTGAAATGAGAGTGGCATGTTCTGACTGTCAGTGTGTGTGTGTTTTACATTTGGGGCACGTGCATGGGCACACGTGAGATTATTAGAGAATTTTACAGATGAGCAGAGGCCATCTCGTCGTCTTCTTTTTTTTTTTTTTCCTCAGCACAAAGGAAATGAAGGAGACAATGGAAAACACACTCTGTCAAACACACACAACTGCACGCAACACCAGCATCCATTACAATCTTCACACACTTCTCCTCACAGTCAGAGAAGTCATTTCTCAAAGTAACACATGCTACCTTGCTCTGGCACACAGTTGGGTTCATGCGCACCCACACACACATTGCAACCACAATGGCAAGCACTCCTTCGCGCACAAACACACTGGCCTTTGTTTTCAGACAAAGGCTGGCTTCTGCAGCTTTGTCATGATTCAACACAAGACTTCTTCAGCAGGAACAGAGGTCTTAACCTGGATTTAGTTGGTGAATGGTTAAAACAGCCCCCTTCCCTTCACTCATTCTTTCTCATCTCTACTCCACCTCATGTCTCTTTTTTTTCTCCCCTCCTAACCTGCAGTAGAGGTGCAGCAGTTGCGGGCAGGCAGTCATTTACCTCCCTGTTCCAGAGTATCTTTGTAGAGATGTGTGGAGGTAGTGCCAGTGTCTTGTGTGGGCTGATGATCAGAGTGCTGGAGCTTCAGAGGGGACTGGGACTCAGTGCAGAACAGGAAGAGAGAGAGCAGCAGAGGTGACATCTGTCAGAAAGGGTTTGATCAGTGCGTATTGGAGAAAATGGTGTTTGTTTCCCAGGATTTTTTTTTTTTTTCTGCATGGTGGTTGCAGTTAAAGTTGGTTTGACAAGTATCTACAATTAGCTGCTATCATTTAACTGACTGATATTTCAGTGAAGGCCTCAGCAAAAATGGTGCCACGTTTTTTTAGTTGTGGGTGAGCAGAACAAAGGTTTGACTTTAAAATGCAACCTTGACTTCTCCGCTTCCTAGCTGGCTGTTAGGGACAATTGAAAAACTGATTTGTTGATGTATAAAGGGCTGACCTCCGACAGAGACAGAGACACAGGTAATAACTTCCTTTTTCACAGACGGATGTGAGTCATCATGAAGAAGCGTGTGCACTCTTGTGTGTCTGACCATGTTTGTGTGTGTGAGAGAGTGGCAGAGATGGCAGAGGGAAAGAAACTGAGTGCAGAGCTGGCACAACACAGCAGCTAGCTGTCTCTCAGGGCAATTCATCAATTAATCAATTGGATAATTCTTCAGTGAAGAGATCAAATGTTGTTACACCAAAATTTACAGAGAGGATGGATTGAAATAGGCAATCATTTATAATGATTTCTAATAACTTTCTTTAGTTAGAATCCTACTTCCCTGCCATCTCTTTTTTCATCATTTCCTTTGCCGTGCAATACAAAATAATCAATCTTAAAAAGTTATTAGGTGTCACATTTAGCCTTTGAAACTTTTAGCCAAGCACAGTTTCATTTGTTCGAAAATTTTCTGGATTTTACTTTTTGTAGAGTTGCTACAATAATCATACAGATATTGTAACTGGCTCCATTACTGCCTAAAGTGATGCAATGAATATTGGTGAGGACAAGTCTATGCATTACCTGATATCACAATTTATTTTTTCATGAAACAGGATTCTGCCACCTTTCAGCAGTATCTTGTACACCTGTATGATTACTTTCCAGAAGTAACTAATATCCATAGGTAACTTGTGTAATTTCAAGTATATCCACAAAATAACATCCATGCAGGTTTGTAATATAGTGGGAGGGAGGGGGTTGCCAATACACCCTGACTAGTGACTGTAACTGTCTGCATAATACAGCAGGGCTGAACAAAGCAACTGATTAAACAGAAATCAAGAAAACTATTGAAACATAATTTTTACTAAAAGCATTGTGTTTAAATCCCTCCTTGCCTGCATTTTCCTTCACATCTTCGCAGATAATGAGACTTAGTAATGGACTAAAAGACCACAAGTCCACCCTCTGAGGGCATTAGGCAAGATTTTATTGTTGGTTCCTTAACTTAGATCCTCTGCAATCTTGGGACCAAATACTTTCAACAAGCAGGTCATATTCCCTGTCGCATTCACTCAGTGACTGTAATACTGGTGGAATTGCAGAGGACAATCCTCAAAGGACACCACAAAGTAGCTTATTAAAGTTTTAAAGATAAAGAGTGCCTATGTATCAGACTAAAGGAAAGAGAGCATGAAGAAAAAAGTCATCCTGCTAAAATCTCATAACCTCGATATTGGTCATTGTCGTATTTTAAGGATTACACATTTAAGAAGATTAAACCATCTTTGCTCTTGTGATTTCTTTTCAAAGCCCCTCTGGATGAACTTAGACGTGTGCAATGATGAAGGTTTGAACAAGTCTCTCTTTGTCTCAGTCAAAGAAAAATGCTGGGCTGGAACAGGGCGCTCCTACACTGTGGTGGCCATGAAAAGCCAAACTCAGTTGAAATACACTCTTTAACTTGATGAAAAAGCCTTCGTATGGCATGTGGCCCACAAGGCCGGCTCTGAAAGTCTGTACAAACAGGGAACAGGAAACAATGTCCAGACACATCTGCTTGTTAGTAGCATCTGCACTTTTGTTCCCAGCATACGTGCCACCGATTCAATACGTCTCAATCTCTTAAACCACATGGACCTTCAGCCCCCTGATGAGTCAATTATTATGCGGCCAAGCACAGTTTAAACCCGCAGAGCTTCATAAAAAATTCTGCTCAAGGTCTCAAGATTTCCAAAGATATCAAATCTGTCAAGTTGAATTAGTGTGCATAGCCGGATTCACAACACAACCAGAATTTACTATGTGAAGCCTGAGAATAAAGAGTTTAGAGATTTTACGCAATAAAAAAGTTTGATATAACTTTAGAGACAGTGGAATAAAATCATATTTAAAGGTTGGTTGTGTGGGACTTTTGGGGATCTATGGGGAGAAATGGAAAATAATATTCATGATTATGTTTACATTGGTGCATAATTACCTGGAAATAAGAATACAAATTAGAATGAGACCTTAAGGTCTACAGAATGAGCCTTTCCTCTTTCAGAGTCCGTCATGTTGCCCAATAACCCCACTACCAGCCCAGTATTAGGGAAAGGTGTGGAAAAGTCACATTGTCCATTATTTTCATGATGGTCAGCACAACTTTTAAATAGAGACATTGATTCTTTGTGCATGACTCCTGCCGATAAAACTTTGTGACAAATTCATAAACACATTATTTTGTGACAGTTTAACAATTCCTTAACTAAGTGCTTTTGTTGTATAATCTAACAGAGGACAGATGTTGAATCCTGAATTTCCATTCAAGATACCTGCACATTTATATCTGGCACAGTTCATAAATGCAGTAAGGTGTGTCTTGAAGGAGTCCGGAAAATACTTCTGAACAGCAGTAAGTTTTGCAAATGGCCTCCTGGGTTTTTCAAAGTTCACTGGCAAAACCTTTTTCCCAGACAATCCGAATGTTTCTCTGTGGCTAAATACAATATGAATACATAAGATGCACAAACTAGGGCTAACTTAAGTTTTGAGTGCTCCCGCTCTTGGGCATATGTTTGCAAGTGCCCCTTAGTCAACGAATGTGAGAAAGGAATCCAGTTTTACTTAAACGTCCATTGGACCCTCCTCACAGCAGAATCGACTTGTTAGAAACAGATGTAATGTGAGTAATGGCTGGATTTCTATTAGCCTTTCCTGGAACCACACATTGTGCATGCAGGTTCACTGGCACCATCCTAAAAGGAGTGGAGCCACCATTAACGTTATTAGTTGCACGTCCATAATGAATCAAAATGTCTGCCCTTTCTGCTGTGAAAAGGGTTCTAGCAGGTGCTCTAACCCATCAGTACACTGTCAATGTGCCTACTTTTCCCATGCACTCAGAAAAAAGTGTGCAGTGGATGACATACATAATACTGTATACTATCTGCATTAGTATATATATACTGTGCTGACCTGTTTAGGCAGACCAATGCAGGTTTTTTATGTAACACTGTTCAGACACAAGGGAAATTCAAACTGCTTTATAGAGGCATAAAAATATATTAAAAACTTAAAATGTTAGTATAGTTCAGTTAAGTATAGCTCTGTCGTCCTTGATTTTTCCAAGGAACTCAACTCCAACAAAAGCATGAATATTAGCAGCAATTAATTAAATAATAATGAAATTTAGCTCTCTCATTAAGCTCTCTGCCACACTGGAAGTAATATATACTATGGGGAACTGCGCACAGATGATATAACTGTTAATATCCATATTATGTAATGATGACCCTGAATCATCATACACAAGTCCAGGTTTCTGGCTCTAATGGTTTAAACTGATGTACATCAAAAAAATTTAACTTTTCTAAACCTGCAAGGCATAAAAAGACAATGTCACCATGATGCACAATTCCTCACCTACACAACGATGCAGCAACATAACTTGACTCATTAATACATTTTCATGCTTAACTTAACTTAACTTAAGCTGTTATAGTAATGAGTGTATTAGGTAACCAAGTGTTAATTGCAAATAAAGCACTTAATGTATATCTGCATGGAAATAACAACTATGGCACCAAATTTGGTTTGGCTTTTTAGTCCAACAAAAACTGTGCAGCAGTTTTAATTTCACATTTGCTCAACTTAACTACAAGAACAAGCTCCAACTGTTGACCTTCAGTACTTTTTAAGTAGCAGATTTCAGTTTTTACAGAATTTAATACACTTCACTGATTCCTTTTAATTAATTGTGCATGGCTTTAGGTATAGCATGCCCATACCAGAGCACACACCCAACTTGTACACACAACTGCCAACATGGTCCCATCAATAATTCATCCACTGGATAATTTATTCATTAATGACCTTATCATGATTGTCTGGAAGAAGACAGTGGATTAAGCAGTCTCAGAGGAGATACATCTGCTTTCCCTTGTCTTCTTCTCTTCCTGCCAAGCTTCCATAATGTGAACATGATGCGGATGAAGAGTAACAACATTAAACAACAGCTGAAGTCCATCAACACAAACATCAACTGAGTTTCTCAGATAGTGAGAATGACGTTGGTGTCTACTTTGATTGGAGATGAGAGATCTTTTCAAATTGTGTTATTTTGGTCTGTTACATAAGTGAGGCCAGCGCTCCCAAAACTGTAATAAAATTTTCTTATATCTGTGATGGAGGAGAGAATATAAGAGGGAGGAAAGGAAAGCAACGACAAAATGATTAGTTTTGTGGTTCCTCGAGTCATACCTGCACCCATTTTGCAGCTTAGTTATTATATTTTCGCTTTTTTGCATTTAAAGGCTAATGCATATACTCTAAAACAGACTGTAATTTTTATTTAATTTGAAATATTTTAAGTGAATGCTTCCATTTTAGAAATATTTATCAAGACAAACATAAATAGCCTAAACCCGTGTGGACTACTTCCCATATATCATCCCCAAAAAAAAACCACAGAAACACGATACATTTATTTTTAGATTTTGTTTGACTTACACTTTCCGACGATAGCATCGTCCATGGTGTCCATTTCAACTATACGTCCACAAATCCGCTGAGAAATCATATTAAAAACGCTCCAGAACCAGAACTTGCCTTTGAGTCATCGGATTTTTACGTTTTCTTCAGTATCAAAGCACTCCAGTGACAGTTTGTTGTAAATCCTTCGGTAGAGTGAAAACAAGAAGTGCTAAATAAATATTCGGCATACTTTAAAATGGCACTAATTTGGCTCAAAAATGACCAAATGTAGGCTAGGAAACGGGGCTCAAGTTGTGAACTCCTGCGGGAACATCAACCACATTTGTACTTGCAGTTCCCAACAACCTCAAAATATGGGAGCTGCAGTTAAAAATATCATGCATGAGCCTTTTCCAAATAGAAGTGAGACAAATATTAGAGAGTTACAAAACTTAGTTACACAAACCTTTTCATGTTGAAGTATCAAGATGCTTTTGATAGTCTAGCGCTCAAAGTTCCATCCATACATGTAGCTCCAGTACTCCTTTAAAATCATTAAATTGAGCTGTGTTAAAAAATTTGGATAGATAGGCATTAAAGTCAACCATTAAAAAAACTCCACCAAGCATGTGGCAATGTCGTGAACTGGGGGATTAGCTGGACTTTCACTTCCTGTTTTCTCCAGAGGAGGTCACTCTCATCTTTTTTGCAGGGTCATTCTGCGTGAAAGACACTGCTGATGATTTAAATCCTTCTGCTCTGTGCATCATGACAGTCAGCACTGTCATGTCTAATTACGATTTCTTTTTAGCACAGTCCATCTCTTCATAATTTCAACATTTTCTCTGACCCCTGTGGCTCAAACAAAAAAAAAATAAAAATCTACCCACTAAATTAAGTGGACCCAGTTGGGAAAATCAATGCTTGATTTGCCTTGTCAGTAATCGTTTTCTTTTTTCTTTTTTTTTCTTGGTCTAATTTGCAGCATGAGGTTTCTCATTTGGCAGAGCCCATGGAGTAGTGGAGCTGAAATACACCCACAGTGCAGAGGATCATTGACATTCAGGAGCTGTAACACTGTGCCCCACATTCCAGATAAAATCACTGACATGTTAAATGAGGTAGAAGTTAATGAAGCAATGTTTCACTCATTTCTGGGTTGTTACGAAACTAACAGACACTCTGGTTGACATGGAGGCCGGGGGGGGGGGGGGGGGGAACGGGTGTGTTAAAAAAAAAAATGAACCGCCCTTGGCCGGGTGGCCATAAAAACCCCAA
>JAQNCA010000006.1:13265109-13275872 GCA_029783725.1 Acanthurus tractus
TTTTTTTCCATTTCCTTTCACTTGTTTTTTTTTTTTTTTCCCAATTTCCCCCTCCCCCCCCCCCCCCCCCCCCCCCCCTCCAGCATCACTCCACTGGGACTGATCCTCACCCTCAAAGGGTGCATCTAAGTCAGCTCCTCCCCTCCAATTCTTTCCCTCCACCCCTCATCTTTCACCCATCCCCACCCCCTTTCACTCTCATATTCTGTAACCTCTTTACCAAAAACTCTTTGTGCCATCTGCACCTATCCCTCTCTCCCACACTCTCCATTCTTCTTCTGCAATGTGAATAGCGGCTAGTTAGGATGGTGTTTGGTGGTGGATTAGTGCTGTTTAAGATGGAACATTAAAAATATGTTTTGAGCTTCTGACCACCGTCTTTTTGGAGACATCAGCCTCAATAATTCTTCTTTGTTTGCTATTCACTTTCTTTTATGCAACACGCTTGACAAAGGATTTCTGGGTGCTACATTAAAAACAGAAATAGGAGGAAACAAGCTGTCACATCAAAATGTCCTTCTTGCTAAGAGTAACATGCGATATGAAAAATATACATATAAATACACATATATACATGATACTCCACCCCCTGTGTTTCTGCTGTGGGATGGTGCAAACAACCCTTAATTGTTGATCAGGAAGATGTTCATATATTTAGAATTCTATGCATGAAAGAGAGCCGAAATCCTGGCCCTTCCACTGGATCCCATGGGACCTCATTCTGGAAAAATATGTACCGCCGTCAATGGAGGCAGACAAATAATTCTTTAATCCTGTTTGAATTTAAAATCAGTTACAACTATGATTAAACAAATATTTGTCCTTCTCCATTGACTAATGTACAGATTTTTTCCAAAATAACATAACGTAACAGACCATCGGGGCTTATTCTCTCTGTACACACTTATTCTCTCTGTACACACTGCGTTCTAGCTATAAAGATCAATGCATGAATGAGACAGGGCTCATTCTGTGTTATTTTACAGCTCCCGAAAAAGTTCTCAGGGGGTCTGATGTGTTTTCTCTCTCAGTGTAGCTGTCAGAGATTTTTAATATTATAATAACCAAAACCTCCTCTTCAATAGACATTGGAGATTTAAAGAGGCGAGGCTGAACAGTTAAGAGAGAATAAGATAAGGGGGAGTGGCTGGCTGGCTGGCTGGTTCGAGCTGGGAAAACTTCAATGAGAAGAGAAGATTTGAAACAGAAAAATCACAGAAGTGTGCAAAGGGACTTAAAACATGCACTCAAAGGCATCTGGATATATACTAGCAACCCCTTCTCTCCTTACATGTTACCCCCAGCCCCCCTTTTCTGCCCCCTGAGGGTCTCTGCTCTTTGAATGGGAGATCAGAGCGTGGCAGAGGGGAGGAGAGCTGAGCAGATCAAAGGCTGGGTGTCTGGGCAGGAGACAGGGATGGGGACTTCATTTAGGGTCGAGGTCAGACATCTAATGATTAGCGGTTAGTACAAGACTGCGGGGACAAGTCTGGGGCCAGGAGGGGGTTTTTTTTTTTTTTTTTTTTTTTTTAGTGGTGTTAAGTTTATATACCCGAGAATGAGGTGTGCAATTTTATTTGTGAGTCCTTACCGACATAGAGGCTCCACTAGATCCCGGTCCAAAAAGTCATGGTCCCTTTTAACGGAGGAAATATCGATTGGAAACTGGGAATCTGTAAGAGAGGGTCAGAGATGTTAAGCTTCATTTGTTATTTAGAGTCTGACTGGGGGGGCAGCAGTTGTGTCTGCCGGTTAGCCCTTAATAAAGTCTGTGATGTGTTCAACAACTGCTGCCGCCACTTTTAACACCTGTCATCTGCATCTGAAGTTTACAGAACACACATTTTGAACTCCCAAAATAACTTTCATTCCCAACAATGCCAACACTGAAATGACTCAAGCCTTTTATTTTGGTGATTCTCTGTGTGTTGTGGCAGTCTGCAGGCATCGTGTTCACCCGGGAGCAGCCACAGAGTCCCAGAGGCCGGCATCCATAACCCGACATTACTGGAGCTCACAGCGGTTCTCAGAGAAGAACACTATGTGTGTGTTTATATGTATGTGTGAATGTGTGTGTGTGTGTGTGTGTGTGTGTGTGTGTGTGTGTGTGTGTTTCTAAAGCAGGACTGCTGGACTTTAAGAGCTACTTCTTAGATTACTGGGGCCATTTCCTGTTTGTGCCTTAACCATATGAGAACCGATGATCGTCCCATTGAATGAACGCTTGTAGAAAGATAGAAGGATAGCGAGATGGAAAGTCAAAAAGAAAGAAAGAACGGGAAAGTAAGAAAATGAGGGCTTTGACAGAGGCGGTGAGAAGTGGTGGGCGAGTTGAGGTCACGGTGGAAAGAGAAAGGTGGAAGACAGAAGAGAGAGAGGAGCTGTGAGAGTCCAAGCAGTGATAACAAGGCCTTTCCCATGACCCCTCCCTCTGGACAGGAACTGAGGCCTGGAAATAGAACGCAGCGGCCCAGAAGAAGGGATACAAAAATTGAGGGATGGCATAAAAAGAGAGAGAAACAGAAGTGATGAAAAAAGACAGAGAGAGAGTCAGAGAAAGAGAGAAAACCAGGGTTTTTGAAGGGGGCAAGTCTTCGTGTGAAGCGAGGCAGCTGGGTAACGTGTGTGCATTGTCTCTGTGCATATGCGTGTGTGTGTGTGTGTGTTACCTTCATAGAGCTGGGCGTACTGTGGAAATCCCGCTGCTCTGAGCCAATCACAAGCCTCCTTAGCCTCAATCTCTGCAAAGCAAAAAAAAGAGGAAAGTAGAGACATGTTGAGTACTCATATCGTGATAATCATATGAGTTTTTTGGCAACAATTCAGAGTAATAAAGGAAAACACTGAGTTGCAGAGGAAGCCAACACATCATCTTTGTGAAGGAAAGTCCCCACCTTACTGAATTTATCGCTGAGAATTCCAGAGTACTTTTCTCTTTTACACGCCCAACTTAATAAAAAGTGCTAATTATTTGCTCTCTAAAGATACACCCTAAACACAGATAAAAGATTTAGAGTCTAGGAATAAAATAGAGGTTGTCAGACACATCTCACAGAGAATTAAATTCTCCTGTGGAAACTCAGATAAAGCTGCAGTCAGATTGCAGCCGTTAATGCACACGGCACCACACCCCATTAGGTGCTGTAGGCAGCAACACGAGGCGTTTTACAGGCATTTGTTTTACTACTTTTTTCCGCTAGCATATGTATTGCTCACACTGCTAAACTGGCAGCTCTGAAAATGTCCTTAAGTGTGTGTATGTGCATGTGTGTATACATTTTCTGTAAGAGTAGACACTGATTAAACCGCTCAGCTACATGCTGACAAAGCAATTCGTATGATCTTGGTGCGAAAGTTAAAATATGCTGATGTTGGAGATATAATATACACACAGCAACATACATACATACAAGCATACTTTCTTCTTTACATACAAATTTATGGGTGAAAAATGTAAAAGAGGGGGCAGGTTAGGTTTTGTAGGGCATTTAAGAACTCGGAGCAATTTTAAAAAATGATGTACATTATAAACGAAAAAAGGACAAACGGACATTACAGGGAAAAATAAGAAAAGAACAAAAAGGCTAAATGACAAGTTTTGAAGTTACAAATAATAAAAAAAACTTCCAAACCAACTTCTAAAATAAACTACAATAATGTCACCCTCACGGAAAAACCACAAACACCAACATCATTTCTGCATCATTCTACATTTGCTGCCTGCATCTCGGCCCATTTCTTTCACTCTCACTCATCTCGTTCACTCATTTCGAGGTGCTGGCGGTGATTGGAAGGGGCATCGCAGAAACACGGGGGACAGAGCTCAGCCGGATAATAAAAGCTTCCATCTCCACCATCAAACAGGAGAACGGTCAGAGGAAATGACACTTTCACCACAATCCAGCAATAACATCCCTCTCCCAACATTCTCAGCATAACTCATCTCTCTTAAACACATATGAAGCAACAGAGCACATCATGAAAAATAGATATCTTTTAACAACACTCTAAAAATAGGCAGCACAGACGGACAAACTCCAGTGAGAAAACATTTCACCAGAGACATTCCGTATCGGGAGGAGACGTTGGGAAAAGCAGAGAGCTGAAAACTTACTTGAAGCCCTCATGGTGCAGCTGATGGCATGCTTTTATTTCTCTCCTTTGCTCAGACCAAAGTTTCTCCTCCATCCCATGGCACATCCGCTCGCCACCATCCAGCTTTCCATCAAGTGGCAACGATTCTGTACTTTCTTCCTCGCTGCCTTTCCAAGCCTCGTGTTTACAACTGTGCCTCCCTCTCCAAGCCTGCCCCATGCAGGCTTTCTCTTCCCTCTAATTTTCTCCTCCACCTCCTCTCTCGCACTTTCTGCTTTGTTAGGATCCACATACAATATCTCTATTTTTACAGCTCCCTCCTCCTGTCTTATACACAACTAGACTACTTTTCTTCTCCTTGCTCTTGTTTTAGTTTCTTACCTTTGCCTTTTTCTGTTCATTCTGTGTACATTTTCCTCATTCTTTATATTTCCTCCTCTGTATTTTTCTAGCTCGTAATCTTTTCTTATCCCCTCAAAATCTTTCTCTAAACAAAAATACTCCCTTGCACATTTTCCCTCATCCACCCGTTTCCTTTGCTTCTTTCACTGAGACCTCCTCATCCTTTCTTCTTCTTTGCTTCTACATGAAGCAGGTCGATGCCGCCAACTCCACATCTTTTTTGTCGCTACATAGCTGGTGTTGCCCCATCACATCCATGGAGGAAATGGCTAATTTCAGCTGGCGTTTGCATCAGCCATCCCCCCCGAGGTCACAGACTGATGACTGGTGGACGCTAACCTCCCATGTCAGCTGGACCTACCGGCAGGCCAGCAAGGAGACTCTGACTTTGGCCTCCTTTCTCTGGGTTTACTGTCCGACACCGCAGAGTGAAACAATGTGCCGGGGAATGCAGCGTGTATACACATACACACACACACACACATTACACACACAGTGCAGACATTTAGTCCAGATGTTGCCCCCAGTGAGTCAGGGAATGCAAAAAGGATGAGACAGGCAGACAGCTGGGGTGGGGAGGGCAGCTGAGATGGACGGACCCTGTGGGAAAACCACAGGCAGGAAGACACACCACACCAGCCACTTATTTACTGAATGTGAGATCTGAAAGATTATTGACTCTTTTTTGAGAACTCTTACTAAAAAAAAAAACAGTTGATGAAGATTAAGGGCAGGAGACATTAGAATAAAGGAATGTTAAAAGACAAGTCCAGTGATATATATTATTCTTATTGTTGACATTTCCTGCGAAAAGACCGAAAGCAACAATGAACTGATCCCTGCACTGGACTGAAGCTGATGTATACAGCGTTTTCCTTCCTGTGACAAACAGCTTCATCGTTATCCATTAAAAAACACAGGAGGGAGCTTCCCTGTTGCACAGGTTTCCTTGTTTTGTCAATACAACCAACATGTGCACTGCAGTTTTCTTAGAGTCAATCTCTCAAACAAAGTTTTCCTGTTATAAACACTCGCTAGTGCACTGTCAACAAACGTACAATTTACTCATTTTCGAGGACAATTTAATGAAAACTGTGATGCACAGCTCTTTTAGCAAATTACTGAGCCTTTAAAAGAAATTTAACAATACATTCGCGGACCAAAAGTTGGTGTAACTGAATGCAGGGATGATGATTTAAGGAGTACAAACATTTTAGTCATAGTAGCCACAGTATTTTTATTTCAAATTTTTCCAAGTTTTCAAAAACACTGTCCATTTCCCTTTCCCGTTAAGGCCGAATATCTAAGAGAAACATGTTTGTTTTCTTGCCCTGTAGATGAATAAATGAGGCATACTTGCAAACACATCCATTCACTAATCAATGGGCAGAATCCTACAAGAGCTTTAAAACCATCATTTTACAAACTGTATTGACACAGCCTTTCCTATTGTTGCACTAGAAGTAATCAATAGTTATGTATCCACTGTGGTCTCCGCAGAGAATGGGGAAAGTACAAAAGGCTGTGCTTCATTACAGTGTGTGTGCGCATGTGCTGCACTGGCAATGCATCTTTGTGTTTGTGCACAAAAGGCGCCAAGAGGCAAGGCCAAAACAAAGCGCCACTATTCATCTGTGCAGAATTTAATCAAGAGATTAATTAGTGCACAAACATTTTATTAGTGGGCCACAGAAACACACAAATGAACACAGTGAGACGGAGCTAATCCAAGCTGCCGACCAAGCTTTTCCCTCAGTCTATTCCATGTCGCCACATTCCTGCTGTGGAGGATATATATGACAACAGGCAGCGAGCTGCTAGCACAGCAGCAGGGAAGGTGGACAGATGGTATGTGTGTGATTGTGAGTGGGTGTGAGAACACAGGTGTCCATGCATGGGACAAAGGGGCTGTAAGGTAATTCCTTACATAACAAAAGTGCCAGCTATGTTACATAATACACAGAACATAAGCACCCTCATGTCCTCGCAGCCCCTTTTTCTCTCAAAGTGTGTCTCTGTCTTTCTTTCCTCTGCCTTTCATTTCCTCCCCTTTTATCCAACAGCAGGAACTTTGACTTTCTGACAGCCTTTTCTCAGCATTATGTCTGCCTTCGACTGGGTCTCAAGGACCCTGAAGTGCCTTGCATGACATCATTTCCTGCACTGTATTTCCCAGGCGTACAGAGTGGCATGTGAGCTAAGAACAGCGACAGGAAGTTCCTGGACTGAGCCTGTCAGTGGGATAATTATTAGACAGACTGACGCACAACAGTGAAAAGAACTAAAGATTATTGGTTTGATACAGTGAGATTGTTACATTTTTCATCAAAATAAGGTTTCTAGTTAAAAATTATTTGATAATGAGATAAACACCTCTGATAAGGAAAGAGAGAAGGTCATTTTTAGCTTGTATTGAGCAGTAATGGTTCCTCACAACTACACCCACACAAACTCACACACAGACACACACACACACACAGGATGCCTGGAAAGCAGCCATATTCCCACATACGCTAAAGCACTTAGTCCTTCATGTTTAAGGGTCACAAGAAAAAAAAAAAGTAGCGAAGAAGGCAGAGGAGGAGTGATGGGAGAGAGGGAGGAAGGAAGGGAGGGAGGAATGTCAGAGAGGAATATGTCTGTCCCATATGGTTTTTCTGGGATGATGTCAAACCCTCAGGAATGCACTGTAAAACATGAAATCTGTGCAGGTTCAAGCTGAGAGTCTCCTGAGGACTGAGGAATTACACAGCGTCTAGATAGACAATGTGGTGGATATGACAGATACGACAGGATGTTAGTCAGAAGTTAACCATTACTATTAACAGCACTGAGACTATGGTGAGGATTAGATAAATAGTATCACATAGGATGAGACAAGAACACCGATGGTGG
This sequence comes from Acanthurus tractus, assembly GCA_029783725.1. Taxonomy (NCBI): domain Eukaryota; kingdom Metazoa; phylum Chordata; class Actinopteri; order Acanthuriformes; family Acanthuridae; genus Acanthurus; species Acanthurus tractus. The sequence goes on from JAQNCA010000006.1 coordinate 13,272,502, forward strand.
TCTTGCCATGTATTTGGTTATGCCACTTTTGTCCAGCAGAGGGTGTTAAAGTGATGTTACAGAGCAGTGCATATATATATTTCTGTCGAATTGTTAAATGTTTTCAGGCCATGGCAACATGAGGGTGCAGCATTTTATCCATTTCGTTATTAGGTGTTTGATACTTCAGAAAAAATGCAGGATTGGTTGTCAGTCCAGCCTTGAGATTTGGTCGAGAAGATTATGAAGCTGAGTGATACTTTTTTTCTGAGACAGACAGATGCACATAGAACAGCAGTCATCTAGAACTTAAAAGAAGATACTTATAGGTAATAATATTAAGGACAACCTGAGGAGAAACAGAACGAATGCAGATGGTCCATACAGGAAACACAGGGCCCATAGATGATTTAAAGACTGTGAAAAAGATGTGTTATATATCATGACCTTCACCATCACCAGATTTATACACAACTAATGCAAGATATTGGACAGAGGTGTCAGACAGCAATCAAGATCATTAAAATGACAAATGAAGATTGATTTCCATCGCTTCATCAGAGTTCAGAGACTTGTACTGACTTCATTAATAAATAACTGAATAACTTGAATATTCTGAAAGGTGGTCATACAAAACATTAGGTGAATGAATGTAAATCAAACTGAATATATTGCTCACTACTCATTAAACTCCTCAACAGACATCAAAACGTTCTTCCATGTGTATTATAATAAGCTTTGTTTTGTTTCTTTTTCTCAAAGCTGTTCTATCGGCATCCACAGTTTGTTTTCCAGCAGGGAGCAGCCCCTCCATTTTCTCTACACAATGCATTGTGGGAGAAAAGTGTCCTTTGTAGGCAGAAAAAAAAACAAGTTTTAAACAGAAGGCTGACAATAATCAACTTTAAGACTGATAATGTGAACCTGTTAACAAACAGTTGCATACAACTATCAGACATGAGGCAACATTAATGTTCATTTGAAGTCACGTAAGTGTCTGATGAACTGATGAACGAGAATCATTGTTGATGATAAAGCAGAAGCAGGAAATGTGCATAAAACAAGCTGGCAACCAATTTAGTGCTAATAACAGTTTTTCACAGCATCCATTTTAATGCATTGTTTAACAAAATATCGACTAAAACCACTTAAAATTGTCACTCATCAACATATAAGCCATGTGCATATATGAATCAACATGAGGGAACAGGAGGCACCTTGAGATGTACTTTGAGATATTTGAACAGAACTATTGCTTTTGAGATGTACATTTGGTTCAGGTCCAAAACTTTTAACTGAAAATCTGTTTGACAGCTTGAGTGGAAGAGAAATGAGGTGTGAGGGATAGACAGTGAAAGATAGAGAAAGAGAGAGAGAGAGTATGTGCGAGAGACATCAGTCATACATCACACAAACCAGCACAGGCACGAACTTGCTTCTCCATCTGCATTCCTTGTTTGCCACAGGTGTCATAGCTCTCCCGCTCCTTCACACATGTCAGGGGTTTTTTTCGTGAACCTTCATGCAAGATTTGGCTCGTAGAGACAAATTTATCAGCCGGGCATGAAAAATCAACACCTAACACAAGACTTAACAAGTTTTCTGCTCCTTCAGAAGACTTGAGCCATGTGCCACGGTGCAGAAAATCAGAACAAAACTCAGCGTAAACACACTATCTTATAAGTTTTAAGTGCACCAGCACAGCATCTGGAAGAACTTCAGGTAACAGAGGAGAGTAACTCGTCCTCAACAATGCACTCAACATAAGAAAAGCCAAAAGCCAGCAGCTAAAAGCTTCTTACTGAACACCAGGATGTTCTGTTTACTCCCTGGGAAACATGAGTCATGTGACAGGAAGTTGAGGAAGTAACCATGGAATACAAAGCTGACGAGCTTGGAAGCAGGGACATGGACAAAAACAATAACATTACAGTGCTTTCGGGTTTGTTATGACTTCTTTTAGATTAATGTTTGAAAGACATCTTTGCAGGCGAAGTGGCTCCGTATGTCTGACTGATTTATACCAGAGAGAGAAGTGGGAGTGTTGGCAACCTGCAGAGTGGGAGCGCTTGCCAATGAAGCATAGTTAAAAAGTGTGATGAAACTGAAGATAAATGAGTTTTTTTTGGATGTGTAAGAGGGTTTTTTTTTTCTTTTTTTTAGCAAAAATATGTCAAAAGGGTCAAATGCTGAATACTCTGCGGGTGACGTGGACAGAAGCTCACATGAAAAGGCTGCAGTCAAGATCCTTATCAATGTAAATCCAATGCACTTGCTTGATCAAAGCTTACATTGTTTGAATCTGCACCCTGCTCTTTCCTCTACGTCTAAATGGACAAACACATGAGGAGTTTCTTGAGGTCAACCACAGGAGAACAGAAACTAAAGGGAAATCTATGTTTAGTGGGCTTTGAACACCACAAAGAAAGAGTCAGATTAATCTAGGTTGTGAAATCAGCTATTCTGAAGGGAGAAAACACAGGAAACGAGACAAAAATTAAATAATTTGATAAAAAATGTATGTATTTTTTTCCTTTTTTGTCTTGAGGAAATATTCCTCAAATCTTATCACGTTAAAATTCCAGCATATTCTGAGGAACACATCATCAGTTTTCCATGACATCTCGGTTTCTACCTTGTGACAGCCTCCGTAGCAGCTGCTGGCGGGCGATGATGCGTGAGAGGCGCAGGGCAGAGCGCCGTCGAGGCGTGTCACCCAGCCTCAGGTAGTATTCCTGCCCGTACGGTGTCATCGCCTCAAGACACGTTCCCTCATTGGTGCTGTCACTGTCACTCTCGCTGTCCTCCTTGGCACTTTGAGCCACACTGTCCCCGAGGTCATCTTTTTCTGCACTCCTACTGTCTGTGAGGTCAGCACTCTCCCTGCTGTCCTCAGTAGTGTCAGCGTCGGCACTTTCAAAGGCGTCCCTCATGTTGTCCGCGCTGTCAGCAGTAGGTTGTGTACATTTTCTGAAAGCACTCTCATCTACGACAGCTTCTGTTCTGTGAGTGCTGTCCACACAGTCCGCACAGGTGTTTACCATCTTTTCGCTCCCTGCAGTGTTTGTTCTGTCCGCTGAGGTCGCCTCGCTGTCCATCTTCACTGCAGTTTCCACACCATCTATAATGGTCATACTGCTGTCCACAGTCTCCATAACACAACGGTCTGATCCTCACTAACCTACAAGTCGTCCTCGTCCTCACTTTCGCCCCGTTGAGTCGCTGTGTGAGTAAGCACTCCCTCTGAATTCCTGCCTCTAACATGCCCTCACTGGAAGCCAGAGCAGCTCCCCACCCACTCGCCTCTCCTGTTCAGCTCACCACAGCCAAACAAACACACACACACACACACACACACATACAAAAGATTCATCACACCACCTGACTCAGAT
>JAQNCA010000006.1:13343610-13356378 GCA_029783725.1 Acanthurus tractus
GATTAATACATAGGTCAAATATTCACAGTCTTTTAGCTTTTGGGTCTCTAATAGCTCCTGAGGAAAGTACCCGGCTCTTTAGCTGCTGAATGCCCCACCAAGTTTGCCGGATAGTTGTGTCTGTCTGCAGTATAATGCTGAACTTTGAGAGCAATGAGTGGGAATTTAAAACAGTTAAGTTTCAGGCTTGAGAGCTAAACAATGACTTGAAACTTTCATTAAAGCTTTATAAAGCTGGGGGGAGGGGGGGCTGCAGATGTGGATGCCGAGTCTCTGTGGGCTCATCTGTATGGGCAAAGACTCTCCTGCTGAACACTGTCATTTGATGCATTGTTATTAGAAAAAGATATTGATTTTAGCTGCTTTAAATTAACTAGAGTAAACAAGCTTCTTAAGCACTATGCTTCTGTTTTCAGAGACAGCATAATGGACAATGCCATCGTCCATCACTGATGGCTGACAGCCATCGACCACTGAGCTTCCTCCCGACGTAACATCCTGGTTCAAAAGCTGGCCCTGCCACTGCAAGCATTTATAAACTATTTAATAAAATACTTTTCCACCAACAAAAAGGGGCAAAAAGAGCTTCTCTTTTCTCACTAATATACAGTCGATAACTTCTGATAAGACAGAACAAATAATATTTAAGATGATAAAAAATGTTCAGCAGCGAGCATGTACTGTGCAACTTTGCTGACAAGTAAAAGTGGAGACATGTTTGCACACCCAAATTAACTGTTAACAACAGCATTAAGAGGGCTCTTTCATTAAGATGACCATTAAAGCACAGTGTTTTTTTAAAGGAGACTCTGTTTTACAAAGAAGGTTTAGGTTAATAAATTTGACCTAAACTTCATAAAAAAGGGTTGGACACCAGAGACTTCAAGCTTTCACATCACTGTTGTAAAACTGCATCGAAACAGATTGTGACCTTCCAAGTCATAATATACACACGTGTTGAATTCAGATTTAAAAAGAGCAGAGAGACACTTTCCCTCTTCAGAGACGAGTTAAAACAGCTTTTCAGCATCCAACTCTGCACATATATCATTCTGCACAATAAAAGTCAAACATCTGGAGATGGACTTTTAATCAGCCAGACTGTTTTTTCCCTCAAAATTCCTCTTCAGTGCTACAATGTGAGCAAGCACTTTGCATTTTAAGCAAGACGTTTACTAGGAGCTCTGTTTTAAAGCACATTCTTCAAGCTAGAATGCTCAGCTTAGTGACGTTAACTCTCACTGCATCTAACTGTCATTAAAGATAAAGGTTGGGTTCCAACAGCCAGTTACCAGCTGACAAAACACTAGGCCTGTAAAGATCCAATGCTAACAAATCTATAATCAGACCTTTTATCTTTTATTTCAGCAATAAACAATGTGGAAAACATTTGGATATTAGGCTTCTCATTTTATCCAGCACTTAAGTTGCTTTCACTGAGGACAATGGCAAATATTACTGGTGCCAGATTCTATTACATGTAAGAAGACTAAACCTGTAATTTTAAAGGCAGGTCATTATCTAAAAAAAAAAAACCTTTTAAAACTTCTGCTGCTCATCGTGACCACTCATTCATTTCAAGTTTGAAGCCAAGATTCTTTTAAAGGAATTAAACTAAACAAGGAATTACAACTCTGGCCTTGAATTCGATTAAATTTGTTTCAATCTCTATCCCAAAACTGATGCTGAAATACTAAATGCACATACCTCGAGCAGGTAGAAGTATCTGTTGAACTGAGCACTTTTAGTGTCCTCTAGTCCTTTGAGCTGTCTTGTGATGAACATGAAAATGTCCTTGAGAGAAGAGAGAAAAACGCACAGTTAATGCTTCACACACACAAACAGACAAACAGATGTACTCAACAGGCAAAGCCCAGGTGTTATACAGCAGTAATTAACAGCCACAACACAACAGAACCCAGAGGTGTTTTTGTTAGTGAATGCTGATTTGTGCCCATCCAGCAGATTGTGTTTAGAGGCTCTATAATGCTAATACTGCTTGAATTTCAGGCCAATATCCAATAAAAATGTTGACAAATAAAAATACAAAACAATTTGTCAATTGGTGTTCAGTGAATGAATACCCCAGAGAATATACAACGGGTTAATGTAATTAAAACAGTGAACTATTCTAGTGGAGCACAGTGTTATTTTGCAGTTAAGTGCTTGTTTTTTATGCACCTGAGAAAAATATTAATTATCAAACCTTGAGCTTATCTGGGGAGGTATAGGGCGCCTCAGGGGCGTAAATCCTGAATATGTCTGCTAGACAGCAGGCCACCAGCAGACGCACATCCTTGTCTGGGTGTTTAAGGAAGAAGTCTGATGCCAAGTGAAGGGCCAGGTTCAGGTACAGCTCCTTCTCCTCCTCAGAGTCCTGGTCCATGTCCATAAAGGTCTTCACAACCATCTTAAAGAGAAGTGGAAGATATTAAGCGGGGAGAGGAGGTTATGAAGGTCAGCAGCTGAGATGAATTTATAGCTTGGTGAAATGTGCCATCAATACAAGACAATGAGGTTTAAAGCCTCTCTGCAACATTTAATCCTTCAATTACACCATGTAAACTCAAAAAATTTAATTTCAAATAATAAATCTTTTTTTAAGTACATACATGATAAATATGTCTGGCAACTCAGAATTTTTTAAGTACAACCTTATACGAATGTATTATTAATTATTAAAAACCAATACTAACTCTTGACATAACTGTTAGAAATGACGATATTATAATGCCTTTAGCAATGTGATAATATTACATTTAAAAGCTTGCCAATTTCTCCCTTAATCTGTGTAACCACACAGTAAACAAAGAAGCCGCAGCTGCAGCAGAGTAAGAGAAACGCACTAACCTTGAGCCTGCGGACCATTTCCTCTTTTGAGATTTTGTCAGAGATCTCCTTGACCCCTGGGGGGTAGGTCACCTTCCCATCTGTGACTCGAGCTTTAGAGTGAGCCATCCTCTTTAGCTCTTCACTGCCTGAGGAAAGAGACAGTAACGTTTATAATAAATTAGGGGAGGAAGCAAGAAAGAAGGTGAGACAGTGAACAGAGAGAGAGGGGACTAAAAACCTAAAACCTTGTAGAATTGCAAAGCCTCTACTTAAAAAGCAAGAAAAAGCACATTGTTAACTATCTAGAGCCCAAGGCAAATCTTTTTAATACTTCATAGCTTCGAAAGGACTTTGCAATAGAGACCTCTGAAATATTCAGCGAGGTATTCACAGCACAGTAATAGCTTTCTACAAGATGAATGAATGATGAAATTGCTGCATTCAGAGAGCAGGCTGACTTTCCACTGAGAGCTGCTGCTACCATTGTGCTTCACATTTCATTACCGCAGCCACAAGCCCGTCAAAGGTTACACCTGGTTCATGTTTGAGACATTCACATGATGCAAAATGAGCTCAGAATTCACTATAGTGCAAGGCTCTTTGCCAGATCAGTCATATTGCACTTAACACTGCTCTTTGGCTAGAGTAACTGAAGTTACTTGCCACTGCTTTTGGTCCATTAAAGATATTAAAGTGCAGGTATATGACGTCAATTTTCCTCCTACATCCCCTTCGTGACACAAACAAAAGTCTGACTCATAGTTTATAAATATACAAAAATATTTCATAGTTGGATTTATAAAACACCTAAAGCACTTAATACAACAAAGCATCAGCTACAGCAAGAAGGCTGGAAGTCAAGGGTAGCCTTGAAATTTTGAGTATGACATAGAGAAGTGATTTTGCTAAAGGAAGGCTGATGATTTGCAACCAACAAACAAGGACTACAAAATATGAAGTGCATATAGGTGCATCAGTCACAACTTCAAGCCTAGCACCATTGACATAACAGCTTTTTTTCTTCAGCCTCATGTTTTGGTTTTTTTTTATGCTTCCTTCAATTAACTTTTCACATCATAGTTTACAGAATTGTTGTTACTCTTAACAGATTATGAAGCCACATATCAACTACCTTAAACTAGACCTAAAACAATCTACCTAATTCTATCTACCTAATCTACCAATTTTATACCTGTTGTAATAACCCTGTTTTCATGATGTACACATTTTACACAGAGCAAAAAAAATTACTTATTAAAAGGTCCCACCAATATGGAAAACAAATCAAGTCTCCCAATATTTTTGTTGACCATATATGGTCAATATTCAGACTATAGCAATACTACAGCATAAGACTCTGGCAATAGTAACAATGGCAAATACCGCATTTTTTAGATGGTGTACAATTTATCTCCTATTTATTGACAAACAAACACAAACACAATGCAGTGGGCTGGCAATCATGAGTAAATTGGGTTAAGTGTCTGTGGACAGATCAGCTCTATCTCAAGAGTTACAGGGCCTCATGTCTAGTTAAGCTTCTATGCATATCCCCTCAATATTTTGAGAAGTTATCAACCCATCTTGATTTAGCAATATATTTTAATTTTTACTGAATATCATAATATCACATCATGCAATAATTTTCAATTATTTGGATATTATTCCAAAAATAAACAAAAATATAACAAAAACAAACAAAAAACAAAACAAAACCCAGAAGAATGTGCTGTTTTCTAATACACTAAAGGAAACTGAATAGGCCTTTGTTGTGTTGGTTGGACAAAACAAGATACTTGGATCTGGGAGGCTAATTTTACTTTTCATAGATTACCTCAAATTATGTGTTTTGTTTTAGAAATCATTATTATCCATATTAGTGAACAAAGATCAATCAATGTATTATGTAGCCAATCATAATGATTACATTTCATAACTTCACAATTTTCTTCTGTCAGTCATTTACAGAAACTTCTCGGTCATCACTTGCAACCGTAATGTGACATGGACTGCGGGGATTTCCGCAGGAAATTAAAAAAGCAGAGGTGTTAAGCAACCTCTCCAGAACCAATCTAGCATGGTTTGTTTATCTTTGCAGGGCTGATGAAGGTGTGCCATATGTTCTGTTTACAGTCTGGGACTTGGAAACTTCTTCTTAGGTAAACATGTGGAAAGAATGTGTTAAATTTATAACCTTTGGCAGGTCAGTCTAAAACTTTAAAACAGCTTGCAGCAAAATCCAACCTCACAGCATTTATTAGGCTGTATACTTTTTTTTAAGGGCCAAAAGCTTCTGATCAGTTGGTTGTTAAGTTTGTCAACATGCTCTTACCCCACCAAAATCTCATTGGCTGGAAAATCCCAAGTGTGTCTTTTACTTTTATCACAACAAACATACTGGTCACAAGGATGCAAGAATCCTGTAGGCAGTGCAACATAGATCCTGTAGTTGTAGTATGTAGATGATTGTTCGTATATTGGGTTGTGATAATGCACTTGGTTATGCAGGGTTTGGAAGAATAGAAATCCTTTGCAAACATTATGTGTTTGTAACCTCCGGCCCTCCAACACTTTACAGCTGTATAAAAAACACTGTCAACTTTTTCCTATTTATGAGAGAAAACAACATTTCATTGGCTGTAAACATGAGCAAATCTACAAATACAGTAAAAGAATAACCATGATAGCCTACTTTTAACCCTTAGGCTCCCTTAAAAATATCGTGCCTTACAGAGCTGTGGCAGAGGACAAACTTAATGAATTCTGTGAGACACTGTCTACAACAAGGTCTTGATAATTTGGGCCTTTTTTTAAATTCAGCAAATGTCACCAGCATGTTTCATACTGCTGGAGTTGAGTAATAGATCTCCATAGGCAACTGCTAAGGAAATTTATTTCAGTGATCATGCTAACTTTGGACATTTTTACACAATATAGATAGATCCAACAGCTTGACGCATGCTGGAAGTAGGCATCTTTTTGAGACCTCAAAACAATGTTTGAGCTACCCATAAACAGGATGGGAGCTAATGTGGATGACCTCTTAAAAACCAAGGGTGAAATGTTATTCTGCCTCTCTGCACTGTTGTGTCTGCTAAGGTGGTCCTGCTCCTCACACACACAGAAGATAAGAGCAGATCCCTCAGCAGACAAATGAAACACAATTATAGCTATATCTTAGCTGTAGTCAGCAATTACAGTGCTATTACTGGAGAGTGCAAAGATAGGGAGATAGTATGACAAATTTATCAGACACCTCTTGAACAAGCAGAATCTGAACACTTTTGGCTGAACTGCTCACATTAACTAGCTCCAACCCTGGCCTGTTTTACACAGAGAAAATAAAGCTCGATAAGCCTGTAAAGAGCTGAAAGTAAACTCACTCTATTCCACAAAACTGAAGAAACTGCAGGCGAAAGAGGCAACACAACAGCAAGTGGTATCTCAGAAGTGAGGAAATGCATATTAAGACTGTCTGCAAAATAAGCTAACCAAGAGAGGAAATACAACATCTTTCCATCACCTGAAACAGTGAAAAGGTAATGGAGGAGATGTGACAGAAGATTCCAGTAAATGCACCATTATTCAAGAGGTTACCAAGCAAGTTAAGGTGTATTGTTTTATTAAGGCAAATAAAGCATGTTTGCAAAGCTAAATGTTAGATCTTATCATACATACTCTTACCACATAAAATATTTTAACAAAGTTATGTTTGCAAAGTTAATGTTTACATAATATAGTACTGTTTATATGTTACTGAACTATAATTCTACTGGGTAACTCTGGTTCCTTCAGACTGTTCACTTATTATCAGAGTATGCTGATAAAAAACTGATATCAGGAAAACTGACAACATTATCAAATTACATATTTTTATAAATACTGATACTGATGAATAGGAAGGGGAAAAAGCCCACATTGCCCAGTTACTTTGCAACAACAACACATTAGGGTCCTTGCAAAAGAAAAGATGTGGGTGTTTATTTACATACAAAGCAGGAAAGCTTGATCTGATCACAAGTGGTCACCCGAGATGCATGTGGGAATGCACTGTAAGCCAGGTGTGAACCACGAACCAAGAGCTGCCAACCTGTGATCTGATAACCCAGAGTGGATGTTAATACCAAGCGTGTCAGGCCTCTTGCATGATAGTAAACTAAACAACTGGGCTTTGGATTGTTAGTTGGATAAAAAAAACCCAACATTTACATGTGTCACCTTGAGCTGTGAGAAATCATGAACTTTTTTCTTTTACATAACGATTCATAAAGAATATTCTGCAGACTAAAAAATGATGAAAAAAAGGTAGTTGGAGCCCTACAATGCACAACTTCAGCTTCAGTAAAATGTCTAAGTTTATGCAAGTCTATGCAATCATTGACAAAGATTATGCACAACAAAGAAATAAACAGCAAAAATGTCCTCCAACCAACTCTTTCTGTTTCAATCAACAACTAAACATGTAATCTCATTTTGACCCCTGTTGGGGTTAATGCTGTAACAAGGTGACTCGGTCAAATTTCATAGTGGGTCCAAAAGCAGTAGTGAACTTCAGAATTCCAGGCACAGTTTAAACCATTACATGGTGTCTAGAATATCCTGATGGACAGGTGGACAGAAAGTCAAGACAAATGAAAAGACAGATATTGGACAGCGTCTGATCCATAGTTCTTTCCCAGGCTTTTATCTTAAGTTCAGAGCACTGGACAGGCAGCACTTGCCATGGGGTAAATATTGTCAAATTTGCACCCAGCATTTATGCCTGCATACAACTTTAAATAAATAGACACTTATCTTTTCTTCAGGAACTACTGTCTATTTTGCAACAACTCACAATATATGTTGCTTTTATCATTGAAGGAGAATTGATTATTAAGAAGCAGTCTGGGTCAGTAGGTCTGCTGTCTGACAAAAGCACTCACTGGGTTTGATTTAGAGTCCAGACCGCGATAGTGAGTTTTGAATAACACCCAAACAATTTTCTGCAGCTGCACTTGAGCTTTTATAAACATGCACACGCACACACACACAAAAGCAAGGCCAAACGCATACGCTGGACAATGGCAGACTGCCAAATCGGTCCTCTCTGACCTTCTTTTCCAGCCCACAAGCTGCTGCCAAAATTGAGTCCGTCTCTCTCTTGGCCTACCATACTGACACACAGACAGCAAAGTAGAGTATTATTATTATACCAACATGGAAAGGGGTCTGTCTGTGTACCGGTCACCAGGGAATATAAGAGGCAGCAGTAAAATCGAACAGGCTTTACCCTACACTAAACCTCTTGAACACAGGCTACTTTGAACTCATTACTAGTTTATCACAGGCTTTTTATCTGTCCACTGCTACAGCTCTCCACACTTTGGCCTGTTCGCACAGCTGCCAGCAGAAATATGAAGACTCGTAGCAGTTCATGTAACCTAATGTGAAACTTGACACAGACATCGTTTGTTTTGACCCTGTGGGTGATCGTCAGGAAGAAGAGTGACTGTCAGCAAGCAGAGGAAGGACTGGACACCAGTTGGCTGTGAGGTTGAACTAAATGACCTCCATGTGGGCACTCACACAAACTCAAAGTGAGGGAAACTTGCTGAACGGGGACACACTGTCAAAGTGTTTTGTTAGCCCCAGATGAAAAGAAATTAAATAGACATTTTCTGAACAGAGCATGTCTCTGCCAAATCTGAGTGAGTGCAATCCAGAAACAACAATGAAGTGGAGAGGGAGAGATTGAGGTTTGTCCAAAGTTTATGAGAATGTGACAGTGATGTGGGAGTGTACCTCTAAAGAAGCCACAGTGCAAAAGAAGCCAACATAAATATGACATGCACAAACAGATAACTAAAAAAAAATGATGAAATTTTTGGCCGATGATTACCTGTCATACCAATAACTGAAATAAACAAGTTCTTTATTCTGTGCAACTATTACAGTATAAGCCTAATTATGGTTTAATAAACCTTATGAAGAAGATAAGCTATTTATTGGCAATGAATAATTAAACATTCATAAAAAAAATCATTTGTAATTGCCTTCTAAAGTTGCCTTTGTAAAGTTAATTCACCTCAACCAATAGATAAAAATGCACATGGTTCACTTTCTGCTTGTAAAAGAATTTTTTATAGGCCCAGTTTCAGTCCACATGTGCAAGTTTTCATTACATTTACAGCGTATTTCCTACCTTTCTAAACTTTTCTTCACAGTGCTAAGTAAAATGAGCAGCAAAATAATAATAATAATAATATTACAAAACCATGCTGCATTTTGGTGTCACACACATGGACACACAATCATGTTGAAAATGCCTTCAATGAGAGATAGATGCAGCTTGCTAGCAAGAGCTTATCACTTTAAGAAACTCTCAGAGGTGCAACACTGGTAGACTTGGTAGCTGTAGGCATATTATCTACTGGGAAAAAAAATTAAAGCCAATTTTTTTCTGGTCAAGCATGGTAAATCAAGAAAATTGTTGCCTAAAACAAAGAGAAGTGTCACCTGAAAGTGAGAGTAGCCTTTGTCAGACCCCCACTGTGTGTTCAAGCTGCATATGGTAGTGATTTAGCAGAGGATCTATTTGTTGAAAAATAGTGCAATGTTTATTACATCAAATTCAGATTCATTTTTCATATGTTAAAATTTTAGATGCCCACCACATTACAAAACATACTTAAATTTTGAAACACTAAATTTATGAAAAATGTAAAGGTTAAGAGGGAAAAATCAAAACAAATTTTATTGGATCCCATATTGAACCATAGCAGAAGGGGAAGCAATGAAATGAGGTTATTAAAAGTGAGAATCAAACTTCAAACTGTAAAAAACTGGATGACTTAGAAAAAGCAATGAAGCCATGACATTTCTGTCAGTTTAATCCAGTTGTTTTTGTACAGGTGAGTGAAAATGACTCATGATTGTGCAATATGATAGTGGTCAGCTCAATAAATGTAATCAGAAGCTTATGTAAGACTGTGACAGGCCTACAAACAACACCACTGAATTATGTCCACGGTCATCAGGCACTGCTATCCCTCCTCTGTATCCTTTCAACACTAGCAAACAATCACAGAAACAAACAAAAGACTACAACTGTGGCTTTGTAGGGCAGGAATTTGGCTCGGGCTGAACGATAAGCAAAAAGATTTATACTGGGATTATTTTGAAACACTGCAAAAAAATAATTTTTAAAACTTTAAATAACGATGACATTATTTTTTTCTGGTGTCTGTATCCGCCAAGCAATTACATCAAGACAAAATGATTTACTACAAAATCAAATAATATGATTATTTCTGATCAAATATCTTGAAATCTGTGCCACAATATTGTAGGGAGAGCTATTGGTGCTTTTTAAAAAAAACAAACAAAAAACACAACTGGTCTAGAAAAATAATCGTCAGTGATGTAGATGTAACAACTAAGTTGGTAAAAGCATATATTAGATCTTATAAAATAACGATACACAAATTGTAAGGCAATGTAGTCTCTTATTAGCAGACAACTACAGTATCAATATACTATGCAAATTTTCCCAGAGTGGGACAAATAAAGGAATATCTCATCTCATCTTATCTTATCTGACTGCCTGGGCAAAATTCAATATCGCTTTTATTAAATAATCATCTTGCTCATTTATCCTTTATGTTTTGAAAAAATAATTCTGAAAGGCTGTAAAACAGCACTGGATTTAAAAAGAGGAAAACCAGTTACCAAAAGCAAAAACTTACTGCAACCAGAACGGCTATAAAGTGGTTAATGAAGAAACCACAAGTCCATTTCTAAATGCAATCTATTTTAACAACAAGACAACACTTGAGTCATTATCATCAAGAAAAAATGAGCACGGGCTGAACGAAGTAATTTTATCTCGTAATGCTGCCATAAATCAATACAATAAATTCCAACTTTACCTTCCTTGGGAAAGTTATTTGAAACATTGATGATTTTAGTGTTGTATTTTAAGGGAATGACTTGCAATGCAACAAAATCCACAATACATGGCCATATAAGCAGATATTTCAGAGACGTCTTACAACCCGTGATCCGTTGATCCATCTGCGGTTGATAGTGACAAAACTGTTAGCTGTCAAAACAAATGCACTGCAGCACCCTAACTTATAGCGATGGACCTAACTTTATAAAATAACACAGTTTTCAATAGAACTCTACAAACACGACTTCTTTCCTGAAATCCCTCTCTTGTTTACGAAGTTTATCTATACAATAATGCGTGTACACGAGACCATATATGCCACTATAAATCATGCAGAGTACTCATTTTAAAGACTAACTTCATATATTCCCTTGATACCTGGTACATTTGATCAATTTTAGCAGGCAAACAATCACTGGATATACCATTTACTCCACGAGACGATCTCAGAGCAGTAAAATGAGCAGTGCGCCTTTCACATGTAACGTTAGCTCATAACAATGACAATCAAAACCAAAATAATTTCATGTTGGAACAGCCACCGGATAAACATTACCATCGGCGTTCAAATGACAGTTATTTTCAATATTAAGTTAATGCGTGCTAGCGTTTGTTAGTCACCATATAGAGGGAAACATATCATGAATAAACCTGCTTATTGTTGTGGCACAACAGCATGTCAAGGCCAGGGACTATGGTATAGCCAGGCTGCCTTGTTGCTGTAATTTTGACTGTGGCTAATCTAGTTAGCTGCCGCTAGCTAGCTGATATGTGCATCTCGCTAGCATTACACTAGCTATCGTAACCGAGCTAACGTTAGCAGCAGCAATCTCAGTGACAGAGGGCGGACAGATAGTAACGTTGCACTGAACAAAACACCCAGCTAACTACCGTTATATCGTTAGCCGTATCCCGACCCCAGTCACTCAACTCAGATGAATTATTGTTTGCTCATGCTGCTGGGACACTAAGTCTAGCAAATGTGCTAAAATTTCCCTAGCTAACCATTTTGCGCCGCAGGACCAGGTCAACCAGCGCTGTGAATCGGACACGGGTGCCGAGAACACAGGCGAGCAAGGCGGGCTGCGCTCCACCTATTAGCGCTGGAAAGCAGGCTACTCGGCGGATACATCCTGAGTTATATCGCATTTTTTACAGCAGCACCTAGATATATTGCAAGATTTCAATTAAAATTATTTGCTTCTTTGTGCATTTTCATACCTGATACGGTGAATTGTGATCAATCGTGTCCTCCTCTGCAGCTCTCTTCCCCCTCCTAGCTCCAAAATGGCGCCAACATGTATAGATCTAGTGCCCATGGGTGCAAACCAAGAGTAAGTGTGTAGCGCCACCTATAGAGCGAGTCCATGTAGGTTCAGATTTGTAGGTTTGGGTCATTGAAATGTTGCCTGTATTGTCCGTTCACTTTATGAAAAATATATTTTAAAGACTATATGCTGTCCTTTGGTACTAGCACTGATATTATTTTTACGTCAAATATATTAGCCTACATTGAAATGATTATCTGACAGTGACGGAGAATTATTGGGCAACCAGGTTTATAGTTTCATGCATAAAGCGGGGTCATTTACACAGTGCTGCTTGGACTGAAGATCATAGTACGTTTGTTTTATAACGGTTTGAAATCGTAAAAAGAGAAACCCTAATAAGATATAAGTTGCCTTTAGTTAGTAAATTTGGCAATGTTGTTCGATTGTTCTGGTTCAAAATAAGGAAAAAAACAAATCGAATAATGGTTTTAATAATAATGTAAAAATGTGAGGGGAAAAGATCACAATAGACCCAAAGTGTAAAGTCTAAACACACACAGAAAAGCACATAACACTGTTTAAAAGAAAATAAAATATGAGAACATTTCGCCTCAAAAGGTTATTTTTAGTTGCCTTTAATACAATGAATTTTGCTCTTTCACTAACACTGGTAGCCCAGTTTTCTAACAACACTTGAACGCATCAACTCGAATCGGATCGAATGTTTGTGTGTGT
>JAQNCA010000006.1:13359265-13379962 GCA_029783725.1 Acanthurus tractus
CAAACATCCCTAACTGCTTGTTTCTATTTTGCTCCTTTCATTCATGTTACTCTCTCGTCCTCTGTTTCAGGGTTGCTCTCAGACCTGCTGCAGCTGTGAGAAGAAGCAGAGGCACATTAACATGAAGAGGCCTCACCGCCAGGACCTCTGTTGTCGCTGTAAAGGCATGAGGTTGTCCTGTGATGCCACCTACAGCTTCAAATACATAGTCTGAACTGCCCCTGTGTGTTCACTCTGGTCTGGAATCACCCATCCCTCATGTAGACCTGATGGCACTTGTCAGCAGACATCCAGCACCCATACATGTCATGAATGGAAGTTGCTTCCACTAATGGACTTGAAGAGATTCATTTATTCTCCTGTCAGCGAGTAGATAAATCTCTGCCTGGGTTGTTTTTGTTGAAGCAACTTCTTTAAAAGGCTGTCTTTGTGTCCCTCCATTAATCCTGGAGCATAACTAAACATGAAAATATTTTTGTAAAAAGAAATAAAGTTTATGAAAAAAGCATATGGCATCTCAGCAATTTCTTATACATTATACTGAACATTCAAAACATTATTTTTCTTAATGTTCAAGTGTTTAAGGTGGCACAATCTTTAAGTGCCCCAACAGCCCAATTTGATTTGACTCCTGCTGCTTGAATGCATGTAGCTTTAAAAATCTTAAAGCACATCAACCAATAAGAAATGTTCAGTTCTGTAATGTCTAAAAAAAACAGGTCAGTATTGATGTTAAACACTAGACTTATAGTTGGATGGACTGAATTCAATGTCTAATATTTAATCTTTTTTTCTTAATGAGTGCTGCAAAGGGGTTTTAATTAAAATGCACAAGAAATAATTTTCATGTCTTTTACTTTGACACCGACTTGTACAGAGCTTCAACTCAAAAAAACAACTCCACAAAGGCTGTAAAAGTATTTACAAGGTGGAAAAAAAACAACTACAGTCTTAATCTAAAAAGCTTTAAAAATGTGCAATTTCTTGTTTGGCATGCACACACACGTTCTCCCACACACAGGAAAAAAAAACATACCCGCATGAGCTTAGAGCTCCCTTTTGTACCTCATACAAACATATCTCTCAGATAAAATATGGTTTTTGTTAATAAATAGTTCAAACACTCCATACAGTACACAGAAGATGCATGCATGGCAGTTTGATTTGAGAGAACATCAATATAAAACCTAAGTCAAATGAGTGTCGATTCATAGCTGAACAGATATAAATAGGAAAAAACATTTGTACAGTAAAATGCTTCTAGAGAGAAAACGAGGGAAAGTCACAAAATAGGCTGACAGCAGGAAGTGTTTGACTTCAGTGGTAGCACAGGTTTTGTTTTGAACATCAACAATGAGTGCTGAATGTCAGCATTTCCCTTACGTGTAAGGTAACTACATACCACACACAAACATATGCTACAATGGCTGTGTGCCCATAGCTAGAAACAGTATACAGACAGAGAGACAAAATATTTGAGTGTATACATGCACCATCCTCATGGCATGTGGACACAGAAGATCACGTTTTACAGTGTAGGACAGTGAGAAATTTACAGTGTACACTCATTAAGGATGCTAATACTACCCACAGAGGAGTGCACGTACAGCGTAATGGCATGATCCGTCTACTAATGTTTACAACAGTAGTCTGGAGACAAGCTGGTTTACTGATACAGAATATAAACAGAGCAAGGGCAGCATGAGGAATTACACTTGAATATTCTGCGTCCGCTCTTTGTCAATCAGTCTTTCAGTCAGTCTGGAGAAGCCAGACTTTTTGAGGAGCAAAAAAAGGGACACAAGTACAGTAGAAAGCATTCAACTGGGTCATGCATTGCACAATTTCCTCCGAAGAAGGATTCAAAACAGTAGACACATCAGGAGAGAAAAGTTCATCCAGCTTTTTGGCTTTTCCTTCTCAGTGAAAGTGGCAGCCTTTTCTCTCACGGTAACAAACAGTGACATAACCTCCTTTCTGTAACATTAAAAAAAACCAAAAAAAAAAAAACAATACCAAAACTCCACTTAGTGCAATAGCGAAAACTCTACCAGGGATTTTAAAGACCTGTTGATACTACCAACAAGCTACATCCTTCCTGAAGGAGGCAGCAACAGTCAATCAAGTTCTTTCAGGTCTTGAGTTCCTCTGGGAAGCAAGTTAGAAATCCAAGCTAAGAGCCTTCACAGGTCCTCAGGTGCAGAGAAGATTATAAATGCTAAGTGACGACCATCAAGCAGGACTTAAAAACCAGGAGGACATCAACTTTACAACACGCAGCTGCAAAAGCAAAGCTAGCGCTCAGATAGAATCACATCAGGTCGTCTTTGTCAGCAGGCAGAAATCTTTAGTATCCAGTGATGCATCCCATTTTACATCATCTGAGAAGTGACTCTTACAGTGTAAAATAAGCAAGTATATCTGGGATGTTGTCTTCTCCTTTTCAGATTCAATGATCTGCTCATTAATAGTTAGTTTCAGGCATTTAGATTCGAAGAACTCAAAGCTCTTTAGGTCCTCTGGCATTATAAGTTTATGTTTCAGGTCTGGACGTCTGACGGTTCAGCATTCAGGAGCCCCCGTACTTTCAGTATTGGCAGGGCGGCATGCCCCACCTTCCCCAGGTAGCGAGATAAAGGCAAAGCAGCACCACCGAGGGAGCAACAACAACCCCATGCTGCAGCCTCTCCTGGGCCAGTGGGGCAGGGAGGGGGAGGCAGGGGAGGGAGAAGAGATGAAGACGGGGCAGGGCCTTGAGTTAAGACTGTGTCACGGTCTGGTTGTAGAGCTGGGGACGGGTTTGAGTGTTTGTATGGAGAGCGGGGGAAATGGGGGAGATGTGAGCCCTGTGAGGGGATGAGCGATGGGTTTGTGTCAGAGTGGGAGAGCAAGGTGGGCTCTGAGGCAACAGTCGGGAGCATTTTAGATGGAGGGGATGATATGTGACGTTTGTTGCTGTGCAAATGTAACAGTGGGGAACTATGGGATGAATGTCCTCTGAAAGGATAATAAAGGTTCTCATTGAGATAACTCCTCATTGGCCCTTTTATGCGCGGCAGTGTAAAATCTGGCCTCATTGGGCAGCTATGCAATGAGAACAGGTCTGGGGGTTTGGGAAAATCCATTGCGGAGGTATCAGAGTCTACAGTAGATGAGGATGAGGAGAGCAGAGGAAGGTTTGGGTCATGGTTTACACTTGGCTTTGTCGCTGGGAAGGATGGTATGCATGTATCTGTCTGGAGCTGTGCAGGCGGGGCAGCAGACACACAGGAGGAGGCAGGGGCCAGGTGTGCGGCTGCTGGGCCTCGTCTGTATGAGCAGGCTGAGATGGAAGGGATGGATGTGGGGATGGCTTCGGAAGGGTCAGTGGTTGCAGCGCAGGGGGAGGCAAGGGTGGGGAAGGAGGGGGAGGGGGGCTCCTCAGCTCCTGTCAGAGGCTGGTCCCGGAGGCGCTGGAGTCGGGGAGGTAGGTTGTGACGACCCGGTAACCCTGGGCGCGGCGGATCATGTCGCGGATCTCCCCGTTCAGTTCCAGCAGCTTGGAGCAGATCAGGCTCAGGTCCTGGCGGGATCCAACCAGGGCAATGGTGCCCGTCTGGCCCAGCGTCTGGTGGCGGAAGTAGACATTCAGCAAGGTCTGGACCTCGCTCTCTGAGCTGCCACCGAACACTCCATTGGGCCACTGCCTCCTAAATAGAAAAGATCATACAGGAGGTGTAAAAGAAGGTTAAAGGAAATACTCTGACAGTGTGTTCAGATACTCATTTTCTGGATGATAACAGCTGTTTTTTGAAGGAAGAGCAAGAGGAGATGGTGAAGTCATGTTAATGTATGATGGGTTAGATTCATACATAAGTTTTTGATCCACACAAATGTTGGACTTTTATTTAATCTACGATAATATTATTTTGTAGACAGAATTGACACTCACCTGCACTCCTGGATGTAGCGCACGGCTTTTGTGAACTCGTGGTTCTTAAGGCACTCCAGTATGGCCTGCACAGCCGCCTCTGATGTGGGGAAGCTGGGCACAACCATGGCTGCAACCTGGGTGGCGTGTGCATGAGTGTGGGCCAAGTGTTTGTGTTCCAGGTCGCTGGCTACAGCCGCCTCTGCTGCTTGCAGGCTGGTCCTCAGATCAGTGAGCTCTCGTGACATGTTCAGCAGCTAATGATGGGAGGGAAACAGGTACTAGTTAATTGTGTGGAAACCAGTGCACTGATGTTTTGTTTTTTTTTACTTTAAATTTAAATTTAAATCCATCCCTGTATACAAAATTTCTTACTATTTCTATTTTCCTGAACTGAATTTGAACCTGCTCTCTGTGGCCAGTGGGAGTAGTTTTCTCTGTAAAAGTACATTTACCACTAGAGTTTCTATAAAAGTTAGTTCCATTTTTGCTGCTAAAGCATATAATATAATTACAATATCACAGTTACACAGAACACATTTTTGAATCCTCTAAAATAGCCGCAAGAATCAATAAAATGACTTGCTGTTTTAAGACTATAAATGAAGTCTTTGTGACGTATTTGCCTTACCTCAGGCACGGAGCTAATTGCGTGAACTTGACCGATGAGTGAGCAGTAGGACTGGAAGAGTAGGAGAAGCTGGAAATGCAGCTTGTAGAGCCTCTGACAAAGCTCCAGTTGCTAGAAGACATTAAAGAAGACACAGGGTCAGATTGTGTGTAGCAGACTGTGGCAGAGAAAACACAAGGACACAGTCACACATTCCCAAAGTACAAACCACATATATACACACACACATGCAAATGAATACAAACTTAGTAAGAGTTTGCTGATTGCTTTGTTCATAGTACATTAAAAGTTAATTTTAGAGAAATCAAAGGCAGTAAAGTGAAGAAACTTGTAAGAACACTTACTGCAAGAGACTCCATTTGCTAGACAACGAGAGAGCATGTTAAGGCATCAGAGTGAGAGGAAGACAAAGCATGAATCAAACACATGCAGAGCAGAGAATAAACCAAGCCTATTCAAACAAAAATTAGTCAACAGCGTATAAAACCCAGAAACTTTAATTAAATTGTGTTTAGTCCTTGGTGCCTGAGAGAGTCAGGAGGGTAAAAACAGGTAACACACAGAAAACATGCAAATAGAAAAAAACATTTCTGTGTGACAAAATTCAAGGAGGAGCAAAGAGATCAGAAATACACACACACAGACGAAGAAGTTTACCCATATGTTGAGCATGTTTGCCCGCAAAATAGTAACCCACTTGTTACACTTAGTAACTTTGTTCCATACCTTTTCCTCTGAGTCTCCAGGCTGGCAGGTGACCACGCTGTCACCGGGGCATCTGGGAAATGTGTCCTTACAGTTCCTCAGCCACTAAGGGAAAACAAGTGAGGGAATAAGTGGAGTTGAGGGGAGGGGGTTGGAAAAATGTAAGTATTGTGAATATTGTGTTGATTTGTCAGTCATTTGCTTGAAAAAGAAAACAAAAAAAAACCAAACAAACAAATTTATCAGCAAAAGCTGAGGTACCGATACAGCTGCCTCCTCTTTGGTGTTGTAGGTATCTAAATACTCCTGCAGCTCCAGTGCACTGAACTTCATCTTTTCAAGGAGACCATAGGACATGATCTGAAAAAAGCAAAAAGCAGAAAGGACAAAGTGAAAAATAAGTGCGATAGACTCACCTGACTAATGCTACTGATCCAACCAACACGCCACATCAACACCCGTCAGTTATGTCAGAAAGCAGTACTCACCGTGTCAGCATCAATGTAGATTGTGGGACAGTCTGAGCATGTAGTTAGCATCTGTGAGGACCTGAGGAACTTTGATCCGATTCCCCTCAAGCCCTCTCCAAGGTAAGTGGCAACATCAGTTGTCAAGAGGCAGAATTTACCCTGGATGTTCTGTCAAAGAGAGAACGTTTTAAGAGTTATTCCACTGCTGCTTGTAAATAGTCACAAACAAAAATATGCAAAACAACTAACAACTCATCTTTTCTGTCATTTACCTTAAAGAGCGATGAGAAGACTTGAAAAGTGTGGACGGCACAGGACCCATCTGAGTCGGTCACCAGCTGGTTGATGTGACAGCGCCATGCCTCCTCAGCGTCATCACACACTGTGGGCTGGAAGGCTGCCAAGATGGCAGAGAAAAATGGAGAGGGGGGAGGAGGAAACCCGAGGTCTTCCAAGTCATCTACATCATCACGTAGGCTGACGCCATGGAAAAAGGAAAGAGAAACACGATACCTTAAGTCTTTTTTTCATGATTCATTATTGTTACTTTCACAGCAGTCGTATATATGAAAATGCCAGAAAAGTGGATGAATTATGATCTGAGGCACAGTGCTGTTAGCAGTGGATCACACCACTGCATTGTAAACGACTTGATCTGTCTAACTGTTGTATACGCAAGCATTATGGTTACGACAAATTCAACTAAGCCTTTGTTCTGTTGTCACTCCATCTGCTGGCTCCACATAGTTTCCTGTTCTTCTCGTCTTGTTTGTGTGTCACATTCACCTGGGCAGACAGTTGGGGTCTAGAAAGTCCAGCGGTGGTTGGCAGTAGTCTGGGTTGAGGCTGTGGTCCAGGTTGCGGGACTGATCCTGAGGTTGCCCCGGCAGCTCCAGGGTGAAGCTTTCACCGCAGTCTGAGCCGTGAGGCAGCTCGTTGGCGCTCAGTGACAGGTCATCATCCTGAGCCTGAGTGTCTTCATCATCACCGCACACCCTCCCCTGAGGAGACAGAGATTTGACCTTTTTCTGAGGTCAACAAATGTATCAAATGTAATGTAATGTATTCTTAGTATTCTGTCTTACGTGTAGGCCGCCGTGATCATCATGAAGCACTCCCGGACCCTGCGAGATGGCGTTGAGGGACTGTGGGTCGGCAGATGTGTCGTAAGAAGTAGACAGAGAATCTGTGTGATTGGTTTCCTCTGACGGAGAAGGGTTTGTCTAGAACAGGAGGG
Source organism: Acanthurus tractus (assembly GCA_029783725.1). Taxonomy (NCBI): domain Eukaryota; kingdom Metazoa; phylum Chordata; class Actinopteri; order Acanthuriformes; family Acanthuridae; genus Acanthurus; species Acanthurus tractus. The sequence goes on from JAQNCA010000006.1 coordinate 13,366,219, forward strand.
CAGACCAGGAATATTTATAATTTTGATCAATTTATCCTGTCAAATGGGGGTCATTAAAATAACAAGCCTTATTTAATCTTGATGTTGTACTGATCCAACAGTTACGGCTACGCACGAGCTGAGAGTGAGAGAGGCTCTGGCTGGTTGAGGACTCCTCTTCCTCTGAGGACTCATCTGAATCGTGGGGGTCCTCGTGACCCAGACTGGGTGTGCTGCCTGAGTGCTGACTCTCCTCCAACAGGTCACCCAGCTCTGTGCTGTCCAGAGATCGCCGTCGCACGCCCCAGTTAAAGTTATCGACAGTCTCGCCCTGGAGGGCACACACACACACACACACAAAAACACATTGGAAGACAACAGCAGAGGGGATGGTAGCAGTGAATTTCGCTGCTATGAAAAGAATGTTTTCCTTCAACGCTAATAAATAGTTGCTGTCTAAGAGCGTCTGGTGACGAGCACAAGATGCAAAATGAACTGTTATTCGTGGCGTGAAAATATGCTGGAAAGGTTGTTTGCATTCAATACGACAATTTCTCTCCCATAAAGACTCATTCATCTTTTATCTCCATTATGACAAATAGCAATGTCAGAAATGTAGTTCTGCAACCAAGCTGTGAGAGCAAAATGAAGCACAATCATTCTTTGTTTTGTCAGGTGGGGGGGAAACAAAGAAGCCAGCAACACCACAGTGCTGATAGAAGCTAATGTAAGTGCTCAGTGTGAAGGACCTTACCTGGAGCTCCTGGGCAGCGAGGAGAGAGAGAGAAAGACACAGAGTTAGACAGAGAGAGAGACAATGAGGAGGGACAGAGAAAAACATTTCAAATATGTTGATGTTAAAGAAAGACGAGCAGATAAAGTTAAACACACATTAAAGGTAAAGGAGAAAGAAAGATACATTTCAAATCAACTGATATAAGTCAAGTGAATGTGGGTAAAACACATTGAAATACAAATCTCACCTCTCCGTCCTCAAGCTCAACATCCAGGAAGTCAAAGTCTCGGAAAACTCTGAACTGCTGCTCACTGGCCGTGTCGTCGAGTGTGTCCTCTCTGGTCCCTCCCTCCTCTGATGACACGCCGCTCTCCCGAACCTCCATCATGTCCAAGTCGCCACATGATGAGAAGATCACCTGATAAGAAGAAAAACAAAAGATTATCAACCCTTTTCACAGACTGGGAGCAAAAATCAAGCACTAACATCAAAAGTGTTTTTATTCATAAATATCTGGAAACACTTACAGATGGGTTTTTGGTGAGTCCAACTTCTTGTCCACATAGAGACAAAACGTTGACCAGCTTTTCTCTGGTTCTTTTCTGTAAAAAGGAGAAATACGACAGAGTTCAGAGTATTAATGAGAGGGACTCCATCATAAACATAAACTCCATCATACTTGAGACTGTCCCTTTTCTTTTTCTTGCTTTTAACTGCTTTGGCTGATTAAATGAACAATAAAACAATTGAGTGCTTCAATAAATTGAGCATCTACATATATACAAAGGCTAGCATCTTAACGATAGGTTGAGCTGTACCTGAGAGGACTGTGGTCGCCTCCAGCTGACTGGCACTAGGATGGTGTTGGAGTTGGATCCAGAAGAGGTGGAGGAAGTGCTGCGGGTTACAGCCATGGCTCTGGCCTTCCCCTCCCTACCCCCTGAACCCTGGAGCTCGTCGAACCGACGGCCAATAACTGGAGTCTGTGAGGAAAACACAGAAGCACAAACTATTATGGCTGGTTTTGGAAAGTGCTGAGTGCTTGAATAGTGAGTATTAGGAGGCTTTCAACATGCGTTTATTTAATTCAGCTGCTTCCTCACCTCAGAGATGTCAAAGGTGAAATCCAGTGTTTTTCCAGGCAGAGCCTTGGATGAACCATCCCACACCCTGCTGACCTCTAGGTTGGACAGGTCACCCTGTGAGTGGCCGTACACGGGATGAACTAGGCTGGCAGAGCGTGATACCACCAGTTTCAAAATGTTTAAGGCATCCTTCCAGTGAATAGTCTGTGGAATCATAAACATAGTATACAGTTTAAGAGAGATGGTATTGCATACTTCATATCATGCAGCAACACACAGAGTGGTAGTCAAAATAGCAGATAGTTACCTGGACAAACTTCTCAATTGTCTTCGTGACATCAGCATTGAACTGTTTGACTTGTACTGCAGTCAGGTCCATGTGGCTGAGCAGACAGTAGATAATCTGGAGGAGGGACTGCTGCATGCTGGGAAGGCCCTTATCTAGCAGCTAAGAGAGGGAAAGAGATTTTTAAAAAATGACTAAGATTGCAAACACAATTTTTTTTTTAAATTTATAATAACACTGAACTGTCCTCCTTTGCCAAAAATGTGATAACTTTTCACCAAAACTATCCAACAAACTTAAAAAAAGAGGAAAAAGTGTGCAAACATTCATCTGTACTCACCTCAGCCATATAGGTGACCATGTTGAGTGTGATGTCAGAGAAAGCCTCATGGAGGTAGCGGCAAACCACACTGACCCAGGAAAAAGGGTCGCGAGTGTAAGAACGTGTCTTATAGAGAGTCATCACATGAGCCAAATGGGACAGCTTTGTGTTCTTTTCCTCCAGACACACCTGAGAGAACAGAAAGCAAGAAGTGAGCTGCCTACAGTCTGCATTGTTTTTATCACTTTACATCTTTCCTGCAAGAATTAAACTTAGACACTGCATGACAATGCATAACAAATCCTAACCTTGGCTAAAGGAAACTGCAATAAAGCAAAGGATAGTGGAGTAAAATAGGCTTCCCTCTCTTTATGCTCAATTTGGGACTTGCAAAGTACCTGTGCGATCCTCTCAGCACTCTCCTTACAAAACTGAGTTGGGTGGCCAAAGTGCTGCACCAAGTGAGGCAGCAGACACAGCACATTCAAAGGGAAACCTGCACGGGAAGGAAAGGGTTAAACTTGCAACAGCACCAGACATGAAGTAAACTTAGAGCCTTTGGCAGGATAAAAACACTTACCTATAGACTGTGAGCTGTCAACGACAGGCACGCGGGAGACAGGCGTGAGCTGGCAGAAGAGCTGTAAGGTGAGGTCAGAAGTTGACTGGGAGGTAAAACCCTTCAACAAAAGCTGCTGAATCCCAGAGAACCCGCTCCACCTTAGCTGAGCCTGCAGCTTCTCTAGGCGCTCACGATTCTCTGCTCTGTCTAAGGGCACCTGGGAAAGATGAGGGTTTTTTTGGATTATACTGAAACTGGAAATCATTTGTATTTCCTCTAGAAATGCATTTTTATGACCTGAGGCACAGTGCTGTTACCTAAGCATCCTCTTGCATTTATTGACAGGAGGTTTTAATTAAAAAATTTTTGCAGACTGTGCACAATAAGACTTACTAGCAAGAGTGCAAGGCACCAGAATAGTGCATTCTGTACTATAATTAAAAAGTCATACCTTTGGTTCTTACAATTACATAACTAAGATCAGGAGGTTTCATCTTATCTACCTTTGACAGCAACTTGTGCACGAGGCGAAGTGACATCTGATATTCAAACTCGAAGTCTGACTCCATGAGTGACACCGCAACCCAGAAGACTGTGGCCAGTATAGATGAAGGATGGGAAACATGAGCTGGATCCGACAGGGCACTGGGATCAATACGATTAGTTGACGACGTGCAGGAGCCAGGAGTTCTTCCTGCTCGGGCGAGACCGTGGCTGTTGCAGGCCTGCTGATTGAAAATCCAATTCAACAATAAATGAGTGGAATGTTGAACAAGTCTGCTGCAGTGTTATGGCGTCGCACTACAACAATATCTCCCTCTCTTGCCTGTATGCGGTCCAGAGTTGCACTGCGAGGAGGATCACTCGCATGGTGGCCACACTCGCCAAACTTCTTGGGAACTGAGTAGGAGCGCTGGTGGCGTTGTGATGATAGACCCACAAATCCTGGACCAGGGAAGTTTAGCTGACCTGTGCTCTTTCGGTTCATGAGTTTGTCACTAGTCACAAAGTCTGGTGAAGACGTCCTGTGAAAAGAGCACAGTAAAAATGAATACTTGCACATGCTTTTCATTCACTTAATCACTAAGAAAGCAGGATGAGTTCTTGCAACGTAATGGCCAAATTCTAAATTGCCTCATAAAATGCAGAGGCCTACCTGGTTAAAGCTGCCATAAGGTCGCTGTTTTTCAGACATTCTGCTAGATTCACCACCACTGACTCCAGCGTCAACAGCACTTCCATCACATAGCCCTGAAAGACAAGTGTGTTGTAAATACAAACCAACATGCGTTCTTGTTTGCAGAGTAAAGAGGGTTTTGCTGTAAAAGTTCTTTCATATTCCATTTCCAACCCAACAGTCTCTAGATCTCTCTCACCTGCACCTCGTCCCCATGTTCTCCAACCACCTCAACGAGCCGTGAGACCAGATCGGAGACAGCGTGGTTGTTGATTGGCTGTTTGAGGGCTCTAAAGATCTGGAAAGAACGTCCAGCGTAGTGACGTGAGGAGCTGCAAAGAGCCGTCTGTAAAGCCACATCACTCAGCTGTTGCTCCAGGTGGAAGTCTGTATAAAGAGATGGGTAAAAGACACATAAAGAACCGCCTGTGCTGTAGGATTGTTCGCCAATAGGTGTTATTACTTTAAATAAATATATATAATTGTTGAGAAGAACTTCAGTCCCTCTCCTTGACTTTTTTATGTGCTTTGTGCCCATGTGCTGGATTTTAAATAAAGTACGGGGTAGGTTCTTAAGTTGTTGCCTCAGGGCAGAAAAGGGACTTTTTTCACAGATGCTACATATGAATCATCATGAGAAGTGAGGCCTGATATACCTGTTGAGCGAAAGACTTGGCGTTAACATAATGTTTCTCACCTGACTTAGACTCTTTGAAGACAGAGATGACGTGGCGGAGGAAATTGGAGAGCTGCTCTGTGCTCTTGGAGTTGGGGTTCTTTGGCGTGATGTCCTCGTGCACCCACAGCGGCCCAAACGCTCTGAGCAACAACAACACAGTACTCCAGGCACTGTATACCCACCACCAGTAGCACCACATACAAGTTACACAAGCACTTAAATATGTGCACACAGCATGCACTGTCATGAGATTTTCAGACACACACAGATGCACTTCTCAAACACACCTGCCTGAACACCATTCATACCACTGAATGTGTGTGTACCTGGTGGAAAGGAATTCGATGAGTTTGTTTGTCTTCTCATCTGTTTCATTTGTTGTGTCTTCAAGGTCTTCCAGGTCATCAGGTGTCACAATAGGCAAATTTCCAACACTGCCTGCAGTGCTGCCGCCACCAAGACTTGCAGAGGAAGAGTTGGACGTGGAGCTGAGGCCAGAGTCCACCACCGGAGACGCCTGCCACTCTCGCAGGAAGTCAGGTGCATCTAAAGAACCACGATAGGGTTTGCAGAGAATCAAGTTATTAGTATATTGTCATGCAGCTATGTCATACTGTTGTGTACTGTCACATATCAGAACCTTTTTATAATAAGTTCTTCCATATTAAAACTAAACAATCAGTCATTTTGTACAGTGGCAATTGTCATAGGACTGATAAATATTTATAAAGTTTTTAATACTTACGTGACTGCTGGTACTCTGTGTGATAGCTGGACTTAATGGTGAGGGTCTTATTGTCACTGATCTCTCTTGTTAACATCAGAACTGAGGCAATTACCTGCAAAAACAAAGAACAGTTACTTCTCACAATGAGTGTATGAGTTTATTTTTGACTGAAATACTTTTGTTGTTACTAAATGCACCACGATGTTAATTTGGGCTGAAAATGACAAATGGCAGTATAACAGGTGTAAGGATCCCACTGACCTGGTAGTTGTTGTTGCAAGAGAGAGCAATGAGGAGGTGGAGAAGCAGACGTTTGCTGTGTTCATAGACCTCTGGTCTGTAGTGGTCCAGACCTGGCCAATAAAAAAACACATCCAGTAAGACAACAACAGGATTGTGATTCTGGACAGAACGTAGAACACAGATTATATTTCAACAGGTGAGTGCAGATGCACACAGAGAGGAAGAAAGACAGCACTTGTGATGTGCCCAATGTCCTTTGAGGTTTTCAAATTAAGCTTTTAAAGCCCATTTTTGTTTTAGGACATAGTGAAATGCACCCATAAAAAGTTAAGAAATAAAATAAAATTTGCTTCTATGGACAGGTTGAACTAAAGATAATTTCATTTGTTAAAAATCACTCTAAGCTCCTACCAGTAAACCCCTTTTCTACCCCTGGCTCTCTCCTCCAAAACTCCCTATCTTTATTACAGCTAACTGCTGGCGTCTGCCCCCCCCGTTCACACAGTAAAATCAGCACAACACTCTGCAGAGCCCCTCAATACATGAAACATGCACTTGATTAAGAAACTGACTGTCAGCTTTATAGATGAATCTTCAACTGATCAGCACAGCTTTAACTAAAACATTACATCATTACACTGTCAGTAAAAAAAATAAATAAAGCAATACAACAAGGATTCATACACAAGTTACATAGATTGGATGATAATAAATAGACGGAACTTGAATTTTAGTATGCTGAATATGCAGAGTGCATGATAATATGCACGTGTATGAGCAGGTGCGTATCCACATATTATATAATACAGTCTTGATGAGAAATGCAAGAATGTGTGTGTCTGTGGTGTCACAAGAGGACAGTTCCTCCTTGTCTTCGAGAATGAAGATAAAACTTCACAATGTCACGCTATGAGCTCATTGGACGTCATAGAAAATACCTGCACCCCTCAAAGTTATTTTTTTGTGTGTATTCGTCGGTGTGTAAACACCCTGTTGACACCCAGTAAATCCTGATTTTTTTGATCGTATCTTTTAAGTTCAAGTTCCATTAAGTCACCTCATGATCTCTAACGAGAAGATAAGAGTGTGAACTTTATACAGGTTTATACGGTAAGCCAACCAGCTTGTCCAGTTTGACCTAAGAATATTTACACTTTCTAAAAATGACCAGGTCAAAAATGACATGACAAGTTTTGCACGACATTTAGGTCTTTTACTGTTTCCTTTTTAAACTAAACTTTCCTATTTCATTTATCAACCAAAAACTTAATACACTTATACCAAGAAAAAAGGACTATAAAAGCTGAGCTGTGTTTGAGTGTGTTGTGTACACTCACCCAGGAAGAGGGCATGTAGCAGTAAGGGCAGGTGCAAAGCCCAGTCTTCTCTCACGCTGTGATCCACCACCATTTCAGTCATAAAGATCACTGCAATGTTACACCTGAAAATCAAAACACAGATACATTTGGTCAAATTAAAAGTATTTGCTCCTGTGGGGACCATTCTTCAAGCCCATGTCACACCAAGATTGTGCAAGATCTCATAAACACTTCTGTTGTTCATTACAATAAAAATACTTCAGACCTTTAATAAGGGTAGAGCTGCAACCACAAAATATATTTATGGACAATTAATTTCCTGATATTTAATTAATAGTTTTGGTGGATAAAATCTTCTAAAACTGGGAGAAACGCAGTATATTCAGGTTGATGGTTTTATCCAACAGGAATCTAAAAACAAATATAATCAATTGTTATCATATAAAAAGGGAAGTCACTTATAAGCACTTTTAACCAGTGATTCTGTTTATCACTAAAATCAAAATAGATTCTTAATTAATTTTCTGTCAATCAAAATATCTTTTAATAGACTGATTGTTTCTGCTGTACTTTAAATAAATGCAGACAAAAAAGCTCAAGTCATCCACATTCAAGGGAAAACCTGTTTTCTGCACTTTTAAAAGCACTTCCGTCCTAACAAGGATATGTATTAGCAAGTTAAAGAATGCGCTTGAGATGGCTGAGATACAGATTATGTAATGAAGGGAATTTTTCTGAGTGTTTCTTGGTGCTTACAATCACTTGCATTTTATCCTAGAAACTGGTTAGGGTTGTTGTATTGCTGCTGGGATTGTGAAGCTTTTATTAAACTGAATGACCTAAAAATAAATCTCCAGTAATGTAATATAACAGTCTGCTCTCCTATGATGTATTACAAATGCATGCAACATAAATCAAATCTAAATCTCATTTTCAGTAATGGTTTATAAGGTGTTGCGAGAGGCAAAAAAGATAAAAGAGTAAAATCCTTTCTGATATTCATTCCCTACATAGCAGACGCAGTTTATCAGAGCATCTGTGTGTCTTTGTGAGAGAACACCTGTCTTAGCTGACTCTGCTGATTTATGGCTGATAACAACTTCACTGTTCCAAAATGCTGTCAGATTTTTAATGGTTGTTCAAGTGTACATCGGCTGTACAGTGATCATCCAAATTCGTTTGTGCAGACCTGTGCAGCGGCCCTCTAGGTGTGATGGTTTCTGGAAGGTAGTCAACTAGAGGAGCCCAGCAGCCTCCATTAACAGGCATGGGTAATGGCTGAGGATGGTTGGTTTCCAGGACGCCAAGCAGCCAACCAGCATATGGAGGGAGCGGGTCAGCTACACAAACAGAGCAATACCAAGATTTAGTTCATAAAAAACATACCCGTCAGATAACTCCCACACATTCTCAGAACTTTCTTGATATCTAGTCGAAAAAACACTGAACACAGAGTGTTAAGCACAAAAAAATGTTCCCACTTAAAGCAAACTTTGACAAACAGTGAATGTGACAGGCCGTTTACAAACCATTCAAAACATGTGGAATTCCAAACATGAGCTAAGTCACAGTTGAGGTATTTAAATAACAAAGGAGTACATTGTAATTCAACCGTACGCTATAACTTAACACAATATTGTATTTCATTTTCTTTGGACAAGTCTAAACATATTTGAAATGCACACGAACATGATTGAAATATTTGTTACCGACACCTGGTTCAATTAGGATCCACTGAAACGTAAAGACTGTAATGACAAGTGTGTTCAAAACGTCTTTCTTTAAAAATATATGTGATGTTGATTATGTAATTTAAAGGAAGATTAATTTGCTGTCTTAATGAGAAGATGAGTTAATGAGAAAATTGATACTATTCTCTGTACTATAAATATATAAAGCTACAGCTAGCTAACTTAGCTTACCATAAAAAACATTCCATCATGTCCAAATGATATGTTTGATACACAAATACAGGATAAATGACAAAATAAAAATTGAATGAGACACACATTTTTGTGCAATTGTGTCACCATTGAAGGGGATTTGTGAAATTAGCAGAAAGGTCGTAGGTTAAAGTGGACTGACAGGAAGAATCCATGTCCTAAAGCTCTTCCCAAGTAACAGTTAGCTGTGAATCCCTGAGGGCTGTGTGTGTCTGAGTCAAAAAGTTTCGCAGTCATTCTCCAGAAAACCAAGACAACTCACTCTTTTCATCCTCGTAGGAGCCTCCAGAGCTGTTGCTGTATCGAGACTCCAGTCTGTTGTGAGCCCTGGCCCTGCTGCGAGATGTACACAAAACTCAAGGTGAAATTTAGAGCATCCAGATTTGATAAGTGAACATTCTTATGTTAATATGGCTGCATGACTTGACAAAGCCTCTTAAAAGACTGTTAACCCTTAAATGAAACGCAACCTTAACATGGCAACACATTCAGCATTTTTTCTGCCCAAACACCTTGTCCATGCAAGTATACAAAGCATGCATTGATACTTACCGCTCTTCACTCTCTCTGACCAGCTTGTTCTCATCTGTGTCTGGCAGGTTCTCTTGGCCAGCCACCACAGTGTTACTGCTGGAGGTGGTACCTACACATAAGACATTTCAGAGATAATCTTCAGGAATACAGAACAATCAAACACAAATACTGTAGATTATGACAGAAATGAGACATCTCATCTCACCAGTCTGTGAGGTGGAAGCTTTGTTGCTGGCAGCAAAGCGGTAGAAGGGAGGGTTGTCGCAGTGCAAGACCACAGGGTTGACTGGGTCAGTCTGCTGCAGCTCAAACAGGAGCTCCTCCATAGTCTGGATGGTGTTGTTACGACAAAGGTAGATCACCACCTTCTTGATCTAAAACACATCAAAAATGTACATTACTATCTGGTTAGCTTACATTATCTCTGCGTATTTGTTGTGATCAGAAAATGTAGCACATGACATGTATCTTTTAGACAACACTTACATAAGGCAACAATGTGGTATCACTGCTGACTCCACACAGGCTGATAAGGAACTGAAGGGTGATCCGTAAGTTGTTGCTCCACCTCTCGTTGGAAACCAAAGCGTTCCAGGCGTTCTCAATCTCTTGGCCAGGAACCTCATCTCCATACTGATCATTATAAGAAGAATATTTGGTTAAAAATTAGCAGGTTTATTGGGAAAGGGAGAGTGATTTAACATACAAGCCTTCATACCTTAGCAGTCATGAACATGAGGTTGTTGAGCACCAGAGAGGTGGCCTGCAGGGAGCCCCAGCCGTTGCCTCTCAGACAGGGGGCATGACCCTGCCCCTGACCATGAGGTTCCTCCTCCGGTGTGCAGGGGCTTGAGGCAGGGGGGAGGAGCCCTGTGTCCACTAGTTCAATGTTACTAAGCCATGGTAGCAGGTAGGAAAGCATGATCTGTCTACCATTGGGGTGAGTGGTTGGAAATCTCTGGCTCACTTCTGCAGAGGAAAACAAAATGGGAATGACTGTTACAGGTTCTCTGAGGAAGCTGGGGCTCTTTAAAGGTTTTGAATAACAGGATAAACACAATGGGGTTTAATAACTGTGTTAACTCCTGCTAGAATGAACAGCCACTTAAAATTTTTTCAAATCTTTGGGCCCAAAGAATTTGTTTTGGAGATCATTTCAGTAAGTAATACACAGCATAACGCATAATGTCATAATGTGACAGTAAAATAGCATTTAGGGAGCACCTCTGTTCTCCTAATCTGATTTGCAGTGTTTGTTGCTGAAACATGATATTGCAGGGAGACACAACAGGGGGAGTGGAGTTTTATTTATGCCTGTAATTAGGATGTACTATCCTGTTCTGTCATACAGCAAATAAAATAGGATTATAGTCTCAGCCTTGTTTTGGACTTTGTTTTGTAGAGCTTCAATGACTCCACTGTGAAAACATACCTGAGAAAAGGGGCAGGGTGAGCTCTGGGTACATGCTGGCCAGCTGGATGGAGAGCTGAGACAGGTTGACGCTGTACAGTGGTGGGAGGGGTCCGTGTGTTCCATACAAAATATTACCAGGCTTCTGTTCCACCATACGCTTAGAGTACGCACACAGCTTCGACTCCAGCACCTGCACACACAGGATTCACATTTTACAGTCATAATGCATTGTGAGGTTTCGGTTTCATGTTTCTCTTCTGTTTCCCACCTCTTTGCATGCAATTAAAAAGCTGCAAAATAGAAACTGTTTTTCTCTTCTGTGCTGCATGTACCTGCATCAGCTGCATGGAGATCTCATAGATTTCCCTGCTGGTGTCTGAGGCTTTGAACAACACCAGATTGAGCAAGGTCACAAGGTCACATGGGTAATTCCTGGAAAAGTAAGAACAAATAATCATTCGTAACTTGTTAGGATAAAACAATCTCAATTAGTGTTAAGAGACAACTGTTGGTAGTGCAGGAAATTGATTTATAAAAGTTGTGCTAAATATGTTGTATTTAGAGTTTTATTTTTACTTAAAGGGGGGTTATAAGCTAGTGAGTGGCAAATCTTCAGTATCTTGAATACGAAATCACCATCCAACAAATGTAACAGCTGCATGATTCCTGACCTGTTACCACAGACAGTGGCGATGGCCTTGAAGCAGCCAGATGCCAGCTGGTGGGATCCAGTGAAGCAGCGGTCCACAGCCCAGTTAAACAGATTGATTTGGTCTGGGTTCAGCTCTAAGAGAAGGATGACCACCTCACAGCCCAGACGGTGCACCTAGGACAAACACATGCTATTATACAGAGGAACTATTTCACAGATAGCACCAAAGAGGCATTAGGTATTAAGGAAAGGCTACATCTGGCTAATAAACTTAATAAACTTGATAAATAATAAATTTCCAGAAAGTCAGACGAAAATTAATATTCAAAAGCTCCTTAGCAACAAGTTTAAGCCAGCAGTTGATCCTGATTTCCTACCCGTATGTCGTGGCAGGCCAAGATATTGTCGAGCCATTTGTAGAGATAGCCATCAGTAGAGAGACCCACATTGTCAAAAACTGGACCACAACACAGAACTGCTGACATGGCCTATGTGACAAAGTGGAGATGAATTAATGCCAGGCCTCCTGTTACATATGATGAAAATGATCCGTTATCAGGATTTGTAAGTTCAGATTTTGCTCACCTTTAGAGCACAGTACTGGTAGCGAGTGATCTGGTGGTTGCGGTCACTGTAACGGTCGAGGGGAGTGAACATGACGCTGAAGGGTCCAGCCCATTGGCTGAAGAGGATGAAAAGATGGTGTCTCAGAGACTGCTGAGGGAAGAGAAAGCGCCTGTGGTGGACTGTGTAGATGTGAGTGTGAGGATGAGAGAAAGAGAGAGAAACATTGAGGGTCACATTGGGAAAAAGACTTTAAAATGACCGTTTAAATATCAAATTTTAACTGACTGGGATGAAAATTTATTCTGGAGCAGAGCAACACAGCAAAAGCCCAAGCAGTGATCTCTAGGGATAAAAAATCAAGCTAACATAAAGCTAAGGACTGCAGTTCCTCAGACGGCCACTTGAGACTGGCTCTGATAAAAGCAAGTCAACTCTCATATTAAAGATGCACAACTTTACAACACAAAATAATCATATTAACAGACTGGTGCACAAAACTGACCACTATATGAGGCTAAAATTTTTATATGCTAGCTGTCTGTTAGGGATCCTGTAGTCATTGATAGCAATGCTTGTCCTCCCGAGCTCCTCTCTCTCATCCGTATATGGTCACTTCTGGCTCCAAAAAACTTAATTTGCAGTCTTATTCTAAAGCCACTGCTAGTGCATTTACCATCACTGAAAGACCAACGTATGTTAACATAATATTAAATGGTAGTAATAAAATAATTTACCAGGAACACACTGGATGAGATTGGCCACCATGCCGCTAAAATGGGCTCTGATGTCTTTAAGCACGTCCAACTCCTTCTCATTCTCAGCCTCCAGTAGCATTCGGGTCAGATCCACATACTCCAGGAACAAGGCACCCAGAGCCAGGGAATCACGTTCAAGCGCTCCATTGGTGCTACAGAGGAGAAGGACAGATAACCTTGGTTATCACAGACCTCATCTTTGATGTAAGATAGGGGATGCCATCATCAGCAGGCAAGAACTTACAGAGGAAGGGAACGAATCACAAGGACAAATCAGGACAAAACATTTAGAGGGCACTCAGTAGATTAAGTGTTTGTGCTACCTGTCACTGATTACTCCTGCATTAGCCAGCAGTTCAAAGATCCTCAGCAGCTGCAGCCTGAGAAGATCCCTCCTCTCTCTGCGCTTCTTGTTCTGAAAGCACAGACAGGTTTTCACTTGATTGCTGTACAGAGGATCATCATCACGCCCTTAAACATTGTAAATTTTGAGTTAAAATAAACAAATAAGACTTTACACAAATGTGGTTTTGTTTGTTGGCCTTTGAAATGAAAAAAAAACTTAACATTAGCACAACAAAATGTGCAACATAACCACACATCAAAAAGTAACATTTCTACACTCTAATTAACTCCAGTTTACACTGGATTAATGTTATACTTCATCTGGAGTATATTTTCACAATTTTCTCTCTTGGATCAACGAAGGTAATCTAATCCTGTTTTACTGTTTCTCTCATCACTCCCCCTGTGTGTGAGTGTGT
>JAQNCA010000006.1:13393716-13412991 GCA_029783725.1 Acanthurus tractus
TTTCTGCTGTTTGTGTGGCAGGATTTTAGGGGTATATATATATATATTGTACACTGCCATATAGTATCGTTAGATTTCTCTTTTAGTTCTATGACACTTGAATATTAAATAAACAACAACAGACAAAATTCTAAATTTTCTAACTCAATGGTTTTCAAAGTTGGGATAATGTGAATCTTTCATATGAATGTAGAGAAGGAAATCATTTAAAAGATGTGAGTTTGTCTTTCTGTGTTGTCCCCACTTTTATGTATGTCCTCAAAACCTCTTCTAACTGTGGATGTTTTAAAATGTGTAAGCTGTTTGTATCCTCTTACTTTTTTGACTTGGTGTTGGCCCTGGGTCGATATTCGTGAGACTCATCCTCCAGGCCGTTCTGCCTCTTGTACCAGTCAAACAGAGTTCTCAGGATAGATGGAAGGCAGTACTCTGCTAGAGAGCTCATTGAGCTGATCAACTGAAGCAGAGGATTGGAGAGAGCAAGAGAGGAGAGAGTGACAGGTTAATCCTCATCCCAATAACAAGACAATGCAACAGCTGTTTTGGCTGAGAGAAAAAAAAAGGGGCAGCTCATATTGCAGATGTTGTCTTGATGTCAGTTACACACCTGGTCAAACTGAGGGTCCTCTCCTCTCTGCAGAGATTTGTTTAGTGGCTTCTCCTGTGAGATACAAGAACAGACAGAAGGTAAACGTTCACGTCAGAAAAAAATTAAAAAGGAGGACATAATGATGAAACTATAATGAAACTTCGAGACAAGAAAACACTAATTTTAAATGCTTTAAAACTGTACTGTCTGAGTTTGTTAAAGTTTGTCTGTTGTTTTCAAGAAGGTTGGTATCAAAGTCAGTACACCTTGTTGAGGAGTACGGTGAAGAGGTTACAGTGTGTTTCACTGGCAGATACAAACCAAAACAGCCATTCCCCTCTAAAAAAGACGAGTCACTAATAAACACCATTCAGGTTTTTGCCAATACTTAAAATATGGTCTTCCAATCTATGAGAAAGGAGTCTTTCAAAAGTTTGCACTGTGTAATAAAAGAAAAAATAAGACCATGGTTGAAATACTATGGGAACAGCTGTAGGAAGGTACCGAAAAAAGCTATATTACATTTTTTTCAACATGATATCACATATAAGCCAGGATGCTGAAGATATACTATTAAGCAGTGAGGAAAATAACAAACAACACTTCCACTGCACATAAAAATCCACTCTGAATAAAACACTCAGGTCAAATGTCCAAAATGTCTTCCTAAATGATGCTGTAACCTGAGAGAGAGAAAGAGAAACAGAGCAAGATGAGACATTATCAATGCCAAGTCACTGACCAGTGGTTCTGCCATGATGATGCGGATCTTGCGCTCGGAGAGCAAGGTGAAGTTAGCAAACAAGCTTTTTAGGACGAATTCGCCCGGCTTGCTCTCAGGGTCCACGTTGACGGGCGCCATGACGACAGGACCCTTCCTCTCTCCCAATGTTCCACTGACTGGTGGTAGGGGTGGCTTCAGTCCCACTGGAGAGGCTGCAGAGAGTCAGGGTGAATCAGTTAGTCTAAAGCAGGGTTTTCAGGGTCTGATACTGTGGTTCCCTCTAGATAACCACCTTGAACCTTCAAAAACCTCAAAATTGTGTCACTTTTATTGTTATTTTCTTTTATTTTCTTACATATTTAAACATATTTACATATTTAAACCAAAGTTATTGCCATTTTGGGGTTACAAGGGATTAAATAGAAAAAAAAGAAAAAAGAAAAATCAGTTGTTTCCATGGATCCCTTGAGTTAATAGAAATTTTGCACTCATTTTAAAAATGTGTTTCTTGTCTAAACATTGTCATTCGACTGATTTCTACCCCAGAGACATAAAATGCAACAATTAGGTGCTGCAGGTTTAAAATTGTCTTAACTGCCAGCAAAGATGTGTCAGAAACCTCTGCCATAGCTCTTATTGCAAAGCAGTTAATCGGAAGCCTCTCTAGTTGTCTTTCATCTCAGTTTGTGGTCTGGGGTTACTGACACCTCTAATGTTTTTCTTTCATAAGGCTAAACATTCCTCACCTAATACTACAATTACAATATATCCGTGCATAGCGAAAAACAGCTGAGATACCGACACTAATGCTCTGTTTTCAGGTGGCTGTCTTTATAAACCTCATATTTGATGAACAAAGTCAGAAAATATCATTTTATTCTTTCTTTCTGTACAGTTAAATTCCCAGCAATGACTCAATTATATTAAGTGAATATGTCCAAGTTTGACAGGGTACACTTTCCAGGGACACAGATAGACAAACACACACTCACACACATACACACACACACACACACGTACATGCTGGGCAGCCCATGTTTTCATTTCTCCCTTCTGATGACATCATTAGGCAGACTAGGCACTATTAATTCTCCTGAGACATGATGATAAACAGACAAAGGTAGACACACAGTGGGTAGAGTCTGGAGGGGGTTTTTTGCGCGAGAGACAGACAACAGGCAGACAGACAGATATAAGGAGGCAGAGATCATTTCCTGTCATGCGTCTTAAGGAATATTGACATGGCCTTAAAATAGAACAAATACATCACTCTAAGAAGTGGCACAGTTCCATGGCATCAGTGACTCACTACAGAAGCTTAGTCAAGATTTTGTGGAAACATGCATGTTGCAATATGGGCTATTGTCACTAACAGTGAGTCATTAGACAACCAACGCATGCAACAACAAACCTAAAACACATTTCTTAACCCACTTAAAGTATAGTCTTAAAAAAAAATGAA
This sequence comes from Acanthurus tractus, assembly GCA_029783725.1. Classification (NCBI taxonomy): domain Eukaryota; kingdom Metazoa; phylum Chordata; class Actinopteri; order Acanthuriformes; family Acanthuridae; genus Acanthurus; species Acanthurus tractus. The sequence goes on from JAQNCA010000006.1 coordinate 13,396,492, forward strand.
ACAATAGCCAACAAAAGAGGTTTCTGTGGCTGGAGCACATTTCCAGGTTTGAGTCAATCAGCATGTGAAGAAGGTACAAAAAATGTTTTTCTCATAAAGCAGAGACAAAGCAATAATCCATCAGAGCATTTCCCAAAAGTGGCTTTGGTGTGTGAGATGACAGCTCTGTCAGATCTCTCTGACCCCCCATGACCATGTGACCTGACCTTATTAGAGAGGGGAAATGTAAATACTAATTCCCGGACACGACCGGCCCCCAGAGCTCACATACAGCAACCTGTTTGTGTGAAACCTGAACACTCAAATGATGCAAATGTGTGTGCACATGAACACACACCCCTGCACGCTTACCAAGGCCCTTGATGAAGCTGATGACACTTGCCCTGCTCCATTTAGTTGGCACTTCCATGGTGCAGACGACCCCACAGAGAGAAGGGTAGATATGGGTAAAAAGTGGGCAGCAAAAGTTGGACGAGGGAGGAGGGTATGAGGCTGGGGTCGCAGAGCAGTCTACAAGGTGTAGAATATAACTCCCATGATTGACAAATAAAATAAACTTTTGCCAGAAATTAGTGGCACAGAAGGAGATTTTGTTTAATATCCAACAATTCCACCATGACAGTAACTACAGACATCAGAGAAATGTCTGGCTCTGGGATTGAGCAGATTTAGCCAAAGCTAAAAGTGTGAAACTCCATCCTTCAGAAAATGAAAAGCAGGTAAAGTGAAAGATGTGTGCCTGAGGCGATAAAGCAGACTCTCATGACAGCTGTATTCCACTTTTAATCCAAATGAAACAAGAAGTTGTGCTCTATCCACAAACCGGAAGAGCCATAGCCAGGGCAGAAATGCCCCTGTGCGGATGACTTGATGCCTCAGAGCTGCGAATGTTGCAATCACAGAGGAAGAGATGGTGTCAAAATGTCTTCTGAAAACAACAGAGGAAACAGCCAATCTATGCAACCAACAGGGATCGAGAGATATTCCACTGTACTGCTCGGGCAGAGGCTTGTGTAGATCAGATGCTGTTTAGGGCCCCATGCTTAAGAGCCATATGATCCTATAGACCAGCTATCAGTTTTCTTCTTTAGCTCCTGCTCCACCTCCTGGCCTGCCATGACTCCTCCATACGAGGGCTCCTTTGACCTTGGAATCCTTGCATTGGAAAGTTTGATTGAAATAAAGTGCTTCTTTGAGAGTGGTTTCTGTTGCTGTCCTTTAGTTGTCAGTAGCAGTTAAGTTAAGTCTGCTCCTTGTGGAGATCTGGCCAGAAGAGTTTGGTTGGAATTTCAACACTGCCCCGAGAGAGACGCGAGGGGAGGAGGGAGGCGCTATATATAGACCACTGGAGGTCACTCTCTTACATACCCACCACTCCCACTGACCCCTACTCATACACAAGTGCACACACATGAAAACAGACACGCTCATAGACACATAAACACACATGAGCATGCACACAATGATATCCCAGTTGAAGGCAGTGACAAATCAGGAAAACCAAGTTATGTAGTTACATTTGAAAGCAAAATGGCACTTATTTAATATATTGAATAATCTAATATATTGCCTCCAGGCAGAAGTAATCTGTTATAATATCTCAGTGACATGAAATGAAGGTGTGTATGTTTGTGGGTGTCTGCCTGTGTATATGTGTAAAAGTGAGCCTCATGCATGTCAGTGTGGAAAAGAGATGAGAGTAGTAAAGACATAACAGTGTCCAATAGAGCTGTCAATATAGCTCACCAAAGCACCTCCAGGGAACCTCGTAGAAAATTGCTCGACTCAGTGTTTTAAGAGGTGAATCAGCAGAAATGTTATGTCTAGTCAATACAAGTCAACCTTAGTTAAATCTCATTTCATATCCTAAAAGCTTAATTTGACAAATGGTGTGTGCTATACCGAGACAAAAACAGAATGAAAGGAGACAAAAAAAAACGAGACGGAGTCAGCATTTACTGTGTTAATGATGGCTTTTTTGCCTTTCTTAAAAAGTAAAAGGCACAGCATTCTCATGCCTCAAGTGATCTGGTGGTTCGCTTTGTCATAGTACACTGAACAACATTATTTTTGACACCTGTCTCACAATTCACAGACAAAACTATGAACTGACTAAAAAAAAAAAGAATTCACTTTAACAGACTGACGTTAGTTGCAGAATTAGTAAAGAGGCAACTTTGTGTTTAAGTTCAGGTTTGCTTTCATCCATCATGTCATACTGACAACCAAGCATACTGAAGTGATGAATCATGACCCAGATGCATTGTGTTGTGACCGATTACAAACATATACTCACCCTGACACATGAAGAATGCAGATAGCAAACTGAAGTCGTCATATAGACTTTGAAATTAAGGCCAAGAAGTTAACTTGGGTTGATAAACACTGCGTCATGTTTTCTTGGGTTGCAAAATGATAACTCAATCCTGTACTGCTTCTACATTTTGCTGCCACTGTCTATGTAAAGTAGACTGGGATGAGTCACTTTTAAAAGCACAGACAATTACCACAAACACAGAGAGCAGCTGCCCTCGACAAGACCTTGCAGAATCACACCTGTATGTTGTCAGAGGAGGCAGCTGATAAATTCTCTGTGTTTATGACTAATGTAATCAGGCATTTTTACTGTTACTGTTACTTGTATTTAAACTCACCGGCTCATAGTTTTAAGAGCCTTATATGTCACAAAGCTAAACTGTGCACTTTAATCACAGATGTATTCAGGTATATAACTCAAGAGTTCCACACAAAGCTGAAAAAATTAAATTATGTTACATGAGATCATAGTTATAGGCTAAGCAGATGTAAACTTAAACTTATAAATAGCAGAACCACATGTTAAATTTCACTGAGCTGGCAGGTGACAACACTGTTTCTATTTTGATGTGCAACCCTTTTGTTTCCATCTTAATTTAGGACTGTTTTCTAAACTATCAATTTAGTTCATCATAAAAACCAAATATTAGATCAAAGGAAAAACACCCAAGCTTCCCTAAGCCTTGAGTGTGTTGACACTGTTCATACTGACCTGCACATGACTATATAAAGAAGGCTGGCGTGATATGGAACAAACTCAACTTGATGAGGTCAGCTATTTATCGTGATTTCACTTGATAAGTAACTTGCACTTGAAAGAAAAGCCTAACTTGGACTTATCAGGCCTATTTCTTGGCTCTTAAGCCTTTTAACTGCCATCATTGTCATGACCTTGAAGCAGACTACTTGACTCAATTTGGTACTACAGCTAAGAGAAGCCAGAGTATAAATGAGAAAACACATACACATATCCTGTTTTTTTTTTTTAATTCATCATATGAAGCATCAACACAACTCTTGCAGTTCCTCTGTAACCCTCACACCATCATTGCCCCTGCTGACAGTAACCTTCAGCACACACCTAATATAAGATCCGCACAGCTGCCCTGCTAACAACAAACACACACACACATATACACGATCTTTATGGTATCGAATGAAAAGTGACAAGCATGACACAGAGACTCCTTTGCATCAGAGCAAACAGAGCCTTCAGTATATTTCCTTAACCACTCCAAGAAAAACATCCACGTATAATCATTCAAATTCAAACACTCAAATTAATTGGAAAATCACAGAAGCACAACAGAAGGATAGTCTGCAAATAATCTCGGCATCATCCATATCAATAAGAAAAACACTTCTTGGTAATATGCTACAGTAAATGTAAACTGCAAGCTGTATTGTGAGGACTATATTAATCCTTTCTGCTTACTGTAAAGTGTCCGATTCATTAGGTCATTACTGAAAGTGAACAGTACATCCAGTGTGGGATGATGACACTGAGCATACATCCCAGTCTGCCCCAGAGTGACTTACGGCAGCTTTACCTTCTGTTTGGTAAACACTGACTCACTGACTGAGGAACAAATTAAGACATTCTCTTTTAGACACTAACAGCACCTGAAGAAGCATTTACAGGATGTTTCCAAATGTAAACACGCTGATCAGTTTTAATATTTAACAGTAAATTGAGCCTTTGAGTATTTTTAAACACCTTTCAGTGCTAGGCACAAAGATGATAACAAAGTTGAAACTGACTTATTTTGCTGAGTAATGAGCTGAGTGATTCATATCAAAAACTGCTGAGCAGCAAAATTTATCCTCAACTAACCCTGGAGCACATCTCTCTCTCTCTCAACCCCCCATGTCCTCCATTATTCCATTACGTAACATTGCCAAGTATTGATAGTGAGGATCATGCTGTATGCTGTCTGTTTTTCAGTTTCATCCACTCCTAACATGCACAGACACAGAAACAAAATATGCAAAGTCTGTACACTGCGGGATCTACAGACGACTTGGCGGCCAGATCCTATCACGCATTTGTTTGGCATACCAGCAACAACAACTGTTATGTGTTAGCTGTACTCACTCCCTCCTAAGGACTTGAGCAGAGACTTGATGCTGATGTCAAAGAAGCCTGAATCCTGCTGGCTGGTCGCCATGGCTGCGGAGGCTATGTCGCCACGGTGACAGACAGCAGAGGGGGGACCGGACGGCAGGATGAGGCGTTGCGGCCAGAGCAAGTGAGAGGAACAGGGGTGCGCACAGAGAAAGAGAGAGAGAAGGAAAGAGGGATGCGATGGACAGCCAGCGATGCGGATGTTGCGGCTGCCTATTGCTGGGTGCGTGTGTGTTTGTTTGTATCAGTGCGTGCACAAAAGAGAGAGCGAGTGTGTGTGTGCATGTGTGTGACAAAGAGAAGAAAAAGGAGAGTGGCACTGAGCCTTGCCTGCGCTCTGTGTTGATATTTAGCTGGCTAACACCCCATCCCCTCTGTGTTTTGCTCTCTCAGGACAGTGATACACAGATGTTGGCAGACGCAAGCAGCCAATCCTCTTAGAGGAAAGACAGAGAGAGAGGGAGGGAGAGAGAGGGAGAGAAAAACATACAGTAGATAACACTGCAAGGGGGGGTTGCAGAGATAGAGAAGGTTAGATAAAAAATGAGAAACCTACTGAGTGAGGGACAGTAAGAAGACAATGGACAGTGGAATACTCGAACACTTAAGATAGAAGAGAAAAAGGGCAATAATGTAATGTTTCCTGATCACTGTTGTCCAGCTCTGTCTCACAGTAAATGCTGAATGAGCATGCCGCAACCCCAGCTCAGCCAATGAGAGCCAAGATAAGCACTGAAAGGCAATGAGCACCAATGAGTAGCCAGGAATAAAAACTTGTTAATGGCATTGCTGTTTCAAACAATTCTGAGACTATGCGTATAATATTCTTTGAGAGTTGTGAGATTAAAGTGTGTGTATCACACAGACAACTTTTATACCACAATAAAATGCACAGTTTAAATTGAGGATAAACACAGTATTAAGGTTGTTCATGTTCCTAAAGCTATCTCAAAATCATTCATAAATTGGTTTCTTTTCTAAGACACTTATTTTTTTCTCCCCTTTAGTTTGTTTTAGCAAAAAAAATATGGATGATGATGAAAATGTTAAAACATTAACTTGTGTTATCTTTAATCATCACTGTGAACTCACAGCAATTAAGCTTTACAAGCTTTACAGTGGTGAGTAATTTGCAGACTTTTTTTCCATACAAGCTGACCTTACTTTTTGATGAGGACTATACAGGTTGTATGCAGCTTCTAAGGAAGACCTGAAGACACTACGAAGGGCAAATAGTATCTTTGCATTTTCTGGTAAAAGATTTAAGCTGCTCTTACTTACAGATAATATACCTAAAAAATAGACAGCAATCCAATAATGTATAACAGTCCAACTCAGTCAGTCCCAACGTCTTGTAGTGAGTAGTCAATCTTGTTTAATCAACTCGTAGAGTACGTAATGTTTAAAAACCTACGAGAGATAATATTACAAAACAAAATCCACTGGGCTTTTTGTGTTGGCAGAATAGCTATAACACACAACATGTCGTATCTGAGACAAGATCAAAGACTGTTTGATACTGTTCCATGCCAAGGTAAATTCAGCTAAGATATTCAGAAGGCACTTCAAACACATAAGATTGGAAATACTCTGCCAGTGCTTGTACTGCAACACATGCTCTGATGGGAACTAATAGCTTCCACCTGGGGACTGTCTATTTTATTGATCGAGTGCATTTTAAGTTTGAGTTGGCTGTGGGGGAAATGGTTTGAAAGGTAAAGGCTGACTGTAAAACCCTAAACAGTCCCCCATCCTGATACAATTATGAGTCTCTAAGGCACTGCTCCTTCTAACTTTTGACTTTTTGCTGTTGTTTGGCCTTCACAAGTCAATAAAGACCTTAAGAGTATCTATATTTGAGACCTTGAAAAAATCTATAGTATTTTTTTTTCAAGGTCTAAACATAGTCACTGGATTTGTTTGTTTTTTTTAAGAAATTGTGACGGACATACTAAGCAAAAATTTGGCATTGAAAATATCCACTTATTGACGATTAAATTATCAACAAAATTACGCAACTGAAAAAAAAAGGATATATAGAATCATCTAAACCTCACTGGCATGTCTGTCATTTCTGTGACTACGTAGCCAACAATAAACATCAATGCAGATTAATATAATTAGCTGATATTGGCCCTCATTCTGTACAGTATTTGGAAGAATGATTTATTGGTTTAGCTTTGAAATGGATAATTATAATTCAAGTGATAAAATGACAGCTGTGACGTAGGTTGGTGCCACGGGTAATTAAACAATACCACACTGTTGTGTTCGGTATTGTTCACTTTGTGAGTCTGTGTGTGTGTGTGTGTGTGTGATCACTGGAAATGCCACAGATGCCTTTCGTATCGGTATCTACCTGTGAACCTGCAGTCCCAAAACTGTACAGGTGTGCAAATCAAAGCATGGGCTAAGCTCAGAGCACCAGCAGAGTCTCCATCCGCTGTGTCACTACAATAACCATCCTAGCCTGAGAGAAGTGGAAAAACAATTACCAGGACTGAGTGATGAAACATACCTAACATTTTCCCCGGTTTACCAAACTACCCAGTTTTTAATTCGGTTCTTCAATCTTTCCTTTATAAGTATGTTTTAAGACCAACAGCAACATTTCCCAGTACTTTGCTCTCAAAGTACATTACCCTTCCACCATAATGTCGTGATTAAGTTGTTGAAAGATCATTTCAAAAGCTTAAGTGTAGTTTATAACATACACTTGTAAGAGAAGATAAAATTATCTGCCTTAACTCTTAGCCTTAGCCATAAAATGTCACATTTTCCCTTAGCTGGCCTCTCACAAGTATGATGGCCATCATGGCAATGATGCTACGGCTGGCTGAGTAAGAGTGGAAGTGCAAGTGGATAATTAGGGTCATCGTGAAATTCCCTAGATGAACTTCAAAAGTGCCACAGGACATGTGAACAGGCAACGGGGTGGGGGTGGGGTAAGCTAGAAAGTGCATATTGTAAGATAGAGTATCATGCAATGGTGCACCTCACAGGAGAGCCACTGAGCACAGGATGACCTGGTTCATATTAACAGACAATTACAGTCTATTCTCAAAGGAGGAGAAATATAGCAGAGAATCACTGCAGGCCTATTCCTGTCTGCAACTTCTGCTTACTTCATTACAGTCCTGGGTCACATAGTATCAGCAAACAACAATTTCTGCCTTTGTGTTAAGCAGGGCTCAGACTACAAGAGTTTGAAAATCCTAACCAATTTAGAAATCAGGCTGCATTATGCACTTTAGCGGAACTTGTTGAAAATGTTGTTCCTGCTGATCTCAAACACGTACACGCTACATGATTTAAATAGAAATGCACATTATACATTATATATAATGCTTAAATGTGAGAAAAAAATTGAGAATCTCCCAACAGCAATCAATAGCAGGATGCTATCTTACTTTACTTGGAACACTGTCAGTCACTCTTTTTATTCCAGAGAAAGGCCAAGGATTCATGTTTGTTGACCTAATTTCTCACATTTTTCATTTGGTTAAAAAGTTACACATGCCAGTTGTAGTTGTTTATATGGCCAAAATAAACATGACATATGCAGTTTTCTTGTGAGATGGCAACCTGGGGGTAACCAAGTAAGACCAGAATTTCCAGAGACAAGTTTGACAGAATGACGCACATTTCTTTAGCTCTGAAATAATGACAATGCAAATTGTGAAAATAAAGACATGCACATACCCTTGTGGGGCTCCTAGGATTCCTCACATTCTGAGCAGGGGCCTGGGCATGCCAGCTGTTAAATGTGACTCCTCAACACCACACACAGCACACACACACAGCCATACATGCACACATACGTACAAATCCACCCACCCAAACAGGCAAATGCGCATGACATACATTCCATTAAATATCATTGAACCTCATATGTGCTTTTTAATAACTTATTTTAAGCAGCCTCTAAGGTGATGATGAAATGAGAAATGTTTCCCAACAGTTAATAAACTGATAACAACACCAGTGTTACATATAGTGTAACATTCGCTGAATATAATCTGTAAAGCTCTGTATTAAGTTACTGTTAATGCAAACCGAACATTTCCTACCGCTACAGCCTCACATCAAAAGCATTCACTAGTGAAACAAGAGCTCACTTCTTTTATGAAGAAGAAGTCAAGGGAAATCTGATGCATCAGTGATTTTACCATTTTAAAAAATGAAATAACTTTAATTTCTAGCATTTTTGACAACAGGTCAGTCTGTAATATTGCAGGAAATAAGAAACAAAACAAAACGGTGCAGCTCTTTGATAAAGAGCTGCAAGCTATAGGCTGCAACCCCTAACTTCTTAACCCATGCCTTTTCACTTATAAACATTATTTGGTTTTATATTAGCACTGAGTTTTAATCCAACGTTTTACCAAACAGTTGCCTCTATTTTTCTTTTTTGACACCAAATGCTCTGGCATGGCCCTATTGGTCTGTATTACAACTTTGTAGCTGTTGCTTTTATGGATGCCTCTGTCAAAATCTGAAGGTCTGGTTCTAAATTCTTAAGTTTATGAGTCTAAATTATTGAAATGTTACAAATAAAAGCTTTACTGGTAGAACGAAACTCTTGAAATTGAGGTGATGCAATCAGCTGGAAAGAAGATGTATCACTGTGTTGGATTTGTTGGTACTACAGGAACACTCAGTCCACTCTTTTTTTCCTCTTGAACAGTCTTTGGCATGTACAGACACTAACTTGTGTAAAAGTGAACACTTAGGAAAACAGCCAGATTTTATTTTGGCCTGATGTTAAGTTACCCAAAAGCTAACATTATTAACAACAGCTTATATGACTCGATGCAGGTGATGTGAACTCACCGGAGAGGCTGCAAATATTGGATATTTCGTGTATTTGCCAAAAAATTACTTTATTAATCAATCATCAAAATGGCTGCAGATTACATCCCACTGAATTAAGTAAGAGTTTCAGCCCAAGATCACTATGACTCAACCTCATAAATCACATCTCTTAAAGGGGAGAACACGATTAAACATGTGGCACCGATCTGTTTTTTTAATTTATTAATCTGACATGTGAATGTGAGTGTCAGCTGCTCTATCAAAACACAACACAGGGGCAAACACACACATATGTAAACACACAAGCAGAAAGTAGCTACAAACAACATGCAATGGTCCGTTTGAGGTTTACAGTTCACACAGTGGTGTCTTCTTGACACAGCTGGGTTGATCAAATAGATAACTCTTGTGAAAAATGTGTGTGTGGGTCAGTAGTTTTCATGCCAGGCATACCTGTCTACCCAACATCAAAGCCTCAGCCATGCACATCATCACACCACAGAAGTCCCATAAAATTCAAATCAGTGACATTTTCTGTTGTGGACATTGTGACCCTTCATGATCTATGTGCTCATTTACTGAGAGTCGCAGTTTTCCTGAAAGACATGTTTGTGCAGGTGGTACTTGGTTACACAGGCACTACCTCACTCCAGATTTCCCCTTTCTCTGTACGCCTACTTTTCTCTCTTCTTTTGAAGAGCAGCCAAATCCAACTGAAAAATGTAGACAGATACAAATAACTGCCAAAAACTTTCTTCTCTGCTCTTCCTAACACGCTGTTATCCTCAAATTCAACTCACACGACTTTTCCTCACGTCTACTACTCCCTCCATACTACCAATGGTTAAGATAACATTTACCCAGGATTAAAGGATTACTTTTCATAGATATAACTTTGGGTTACTTTGGATAATACAATCAACCTGGCCAATAAATGTAAAAATGAACTCAAAGTGTGCTGCCACCTCTTGATTTCTACCTGAATGTGGCTTTTCATGAGTAGACAGAAACACTGGATCAGTTTGTCCCTTCAGAGATCAACTGCAACTATTGTAATTTTTAACAGAGTAGACAAGGACGAAGGGCAAGCTGCACAGACAAACAGACCATTCAGCAGCTAAAAGGTTATAAGTTCAGGCACTGAGAGGCCATCATTTTCAACTGTGTGTCAAAATGCGTCATGAGAGCCAAGTTTGAGAGCTTAAGTGGGGATGCAATACAAATAAAACTGTCGTAATACTGAGTCAAAACAAACAACTGAACACATGTCTGCTACTGCTATTTAATGGTTATCGAAAAGTATACTAAAAAAGGCACTACTGCTGTTGTGTCCAGTGTAATTATGGCAAAATACACCTACACGGGGAATATCACTAGTGAGACATAAACTCAGTTCTATTGCACTTTGACTAACAGCTTAGGGTCTTGGCAATCTCCTACAGTTCAAAGTGTTTGGACATGCAATTCCCAGAAAATAAGGTACACTTACAAAGAGTTAGTGGTTTAGGGAACAAAATTCTGTGCTTACATGTGAGATCAGAACCACAGAGGGATATCTTTTTTACTAGACTAGTGAGGATTAGTGGAGTAATCTTGTGTAGTCTTTTTCTTTAAACACATAAGGTATCATTTTTCACAGGTTCAAAAGAGCCACAATAAAGGTACTAAAGGAGTGTCAGGGCACACATGGGGAGGCAGAGGGGGTCCAAATAGGTAGTAAGAGAGCTAAAACTTTTCAAATCCCATGCTGGATTATAAAAAAAAAGCCCACATTCCAGTTGAGGAGATGGATATCATTATTTCAGCTGGATGTTTAACCAGCCCTTCCACAATTTCCAGCCTGAAAAAAACCCTCAGGTCATGACAAATTAGCATTTTCACTCAAAGCTAGATTATTGCAAAACAAAACTGTTGCACATCATGAACTCCTCATATAACTACACTCTCCTTGTTCAGTCATGTCGTGTTCACTATAATAATAACAATAATAATAATATTTTTTAAAAAATCATAGGTTTGTCTGCACCTACCTAGAAAGATCCTCGTCCTCTTTCTGGACCTAGACTGGATCTTTGAAAACCTCCCAGTGAAATCACTCGGATCAAACATGTCCAACGACAGAGAGGCAATACGGTCCAGAACTATCCCATCCTGGCCTTGGCTCTTGTTCTCCGGATCCTGGTCCTGACCTTGGCTCAGAGAGTCACCATTGCAGTGCTCTGACTGGACGCTTTTAGCCCCCAGGCTGGTAGTGCTTCCTACATCTTCTAGAGACATGTCTCCACTATTAATCCACTCCTGACGGTCAAAACCTGGCCCTCATCAGCACTTGCAAGAAAAGCTACATCATGATATGACAGTAAACTTTGCCATGGAAAACAAAAACATTTATCAAAAAAAAAGTCTCGTTCCAAAGAAGCAACACTTCAAAAAATATCGGACTGTTCAGACTGACCAAAAATATGTTTTTATTTTCTTCATCTCCTTTTGTCCACAGTTTGGTACCCAATTTCTTCCCACAATGTCTTGTTCATTCAGTCCATAGACAGTGAGCTCATTTCTTTGTTTTTACAGGTACTCAGCTCTCCTGAGAGTTAAGGTTCTCCCCTCAAGAAACCTTTTCTTACCCTCCTGATCTGGATTTAAAAAAGAAACAAAAAAAAAAACAAAAAACAAAAACAACAAAAACTCTGATGTCGTCTTCAGTTTGAACAGCAATTTTATTTACTGTAAAGGCTTAGCTGTCTTCTGTTTACATGTCCTGTTTTTGCTCTCACCTGTCCTTTGTTTCTCTCTCTCTTTCTGTCTTTCTCACTCTGAGTCTCTGAGGCACAGCTCTGTTTCTCCGCTCTCAGGTGGTGAACAAGGGAGGGATCCAATTCCAAGCACGCAGCTTGATTGGGTGGTTTGGGAAGTTTGGGTGGTTCTCTTATGCCCTCTCCTTCTCACCGTCTTCCTTTTCTCTCTCAGGGGTTTTCTCTCCAACTACCTCTTCCACGTCAGTGCAGACTGTTTGGCAATCGAAAAATAACAATTTCTTTCTTGCATCCTCTCTCACACATCTATTACCTCATTCTCGTTTCATCTCCCCTGTTTCACGTAGTGAAGCAAAAAACAGAAAGGCATGCATCTGCTTGATTCAGACAGCCAACACATGGCATGTGGGTGTGACTAAGAGTAAGAGTCTCTATACTCACTGGTCGAGGCTGTTTAGCCAGTTACAGTAACCTCAATGTGTTAATGGTGTAGGATTACTGAGGGCGGACACACCCCTTTACAGATGGGGGAAACAAAGCCAACACAAACAGGAAGAATCCTAAACAGGGTCAGACAGAAAGTGTTTTTGTGAAAGCAAACTGTTAGTCTTGATTAGCAGATTTATTTCTGAGATAAGTAAGAGGGAAACATTGTCAAGGAGTTTTTGCTATCTGCCCTAAAGCTAGACATCTATAAAATATACATCTGGTTTACTTAGGAGCCAGTATTAAATAAAATTAAATTGCAGTAGTATATAATGATGTAAATAGCTAGTTAAAAGTCATTTTTTTCTGGCAAAAACTTTTGAGGGCCAGTCCTGCAAAGGGGCCAGGAATTAATTTAGGTTCTGAGACCCAAATTACCTCCCTGTCTCTTATCTACAAAAACAAATACAGGAAGTACAATGTACTCTTTTGGTCTGGCCCTAATTACATGTGGCCACTCTCTATGCTAAAATATGTGCCCACTCCCTCAACAATTTTGCTCAACAAAAAAAAATGCGGAAAAAAACAACAGACAGAACAGACGACAGACAGCGAAGAATAATAAATTCTTTAAGGTGAATGTTCTTAAACAACATTTTGTATCTCTCTCTTTAAACTTTACTTTGTTTTCTCAAATATACTTTAGTTCATCCTGTATTTTACTCTCTCTTTCTCTTTAGGTAAGGTAGTTAGTGACTCTCAGGAGACACCTACCCTGAGGTGACTTCCTGCTGTTTATGCCACTATTGTCATGACATCAGCTCCACTGAGTGCCTGAACCGAGAGCTCGTGTGTGTAGGTGGAACAACAACACCAACTTTCACATCCTCTTTTAAAAACCCGCCACAAATGTTTATGTAAAAATAAGGCATAACATGACTGTGACTATGTTTGCATGTACACTACTTGTCCACTATTGCCCAAAATATGAATATAGATTCCAAATTTCCTATGGGTCATGACAACAGCATATTTAAAATTGAGCCTTATTACAAAAGTAACATTTTCGATGGAGACATGCAAGATATGCTAATATTATCTGGGTCTTAAGTGTTGAGAATGATGTAGAAATGCATGCATAAAACAAAAGACCACATTTCTCGAAAGAAGGCGACATGTATCTACTTTTAAACATTATAAAACACTTGGATAATCAACAAGTTCTTGAGTATATGCAAATATTGCAATGCAAAACTTTCCAAGAGGGTGGTTCAACAAATGAAATTCATGTAATAATTGAAGTATGCATGGTTGCAGGTAAATAGGAAAAATATTATACTGGTTTCAATAAGCCATGTAATCAGCTTTCAGGAATACTGTCTTTTATGAAATAAGGTTATATAATTTAATATTTTGTGCATGTAAATGTGATGAGTGTGTCTATGCTGTGATCTGTTTCCGCCCTAAACATGCACTGCATTTTCTTTAGGGTTACTATATTTGTACAACACATCTCTACATCACAGAAAAAATACACAGACATAACTTCTGATTGGGTAAAAGCATCCTAAAAAACTAGTAAAAACACTAGCATGAGGATTAGATATTCATTTTTTGTTCCAATGCAATTTTTATTATTTGAGAGATATATCTTTTAACAAAAAAAAATACTGTACTTTAAAGAGAGAAACTATTCTCAATGAGATGTTAACATGGACACTTTGCCACAGTTTTCTTTCTATATGTTTCAACATAACCCATCTGTCAAGTAAATAGTTAAAGGTGGAAAACAAGAGCTGAAAGGCACAGTGCCAAAGTCAGTTAGAGAGGCGTGCCCTCCCCTAGGGGAGTACAACAGCCAAGCGTTAACACAGACTCATTACTTCTTACACACACTAAAACGCATACACACACACACACACACCCACCCACCCACACACACACAGGAGATCATTTCAAAACTGACAACTTGGGACAACCAATCATAGAAAACAAGTAGGTTAAGCAATCATCTTCAGGAACGTGCTATGACAATGAAAAAGTCGGTGGGTGGGACATGAGGCAGTGATGCTGAAAAAAAAAATTCAAATACATTTTTTTTTCATTTTGTCCTTTTCCACTCTGCAGTATATGTTAATCTCTAACATCTAATAAAAAGCCTTAGATTTGAGATATTTAATCTGGTTCTGGCCGCACAGTGTTTGATGGATGATAACAGAGTTCACTGTGACTCTCTAACAAGCTACTCAGGTTTGTCACTATCTTGTTTGCTTGACCTGATTAGTCAGTTGTAGTTGGAAGCTCAATCTTACTCCTCATACAACAATGATAATCCTATCTACTCTTCTCTTTGTACTCTTTTTTTAAACTATAATGTAAATTGGTCTCATGATTGTTTCTACATTGACTCAAAGGCATATGAGTAGACAGTTGATGACGCTGATATGAGATAAAAGTTTGTGCATTGCTGACAAAACACAACAGAAAGTCTATTAATCCCCTCTAATACACGCATTTTAGTTTTCACATGAACAAAAACAATCCTTGGAGCTAAGTTCTCATGGCTCATACTTCATTGTTAATCATATTTACTCCTGCTTTAATATCCTGACCTATTTTTTTCCGGGGTTACTAAGCAAAAGTTGCACATAAATCAGCCTGAAAAAGAATTATGAGCCGGGCATCACCCCTCACCCTCTGTACAGACTTTGGTTGACTGGGACAACCAAACACACCCAAATAAATATGTACTCACAAACCATGGGGTCATGTCCTGCTTTTAGCCTGAAAAGCAGGGTAAGTTCATCTTATTAGAGAAGTTTTCACCCGTCTTAGGGCCCCTTCAGTAATGCATCACTTTTTTGTCTATCTTGTTCTTAACAAAATGTACTTTTCTCTCATGTGTGATGGCCTCTGTCCTTCTACAGATTTTATAAAATCATATCCTCTCTTGGACTGAAATGGTCCAGGTAACAAGGAAGTCACAAGAAATGTACCAGGTTCACTTTTTTGGCACGTTATTATTATCATTAACAATCTCCTCTGCATCTGTAGCTCCTCCTCTAAACCTATGTACTTCATCTTCCTCTGACCTTATAAGGTTTTCTTCAGCATTAGTTTGTATATTAAAAGATCTGCAGATTATTTTAAGAAAGACAGCAGATACCAACCCTGTGTTTTGAATTTAAGTGGAGACACCTGATGATTTATATTTGGTTCTTGAATTATGCCTTTAAGCACACTGCACAAGATGCTATCAGCAAATAACACACACCTTCTTCAGGTATGTGTCTTGTTTTTTATTTTCCTTTGATACTGTATCAAAACAGCCTCACCCCACTTCTTTTTTGATAACCAGCCTTGAACTTATTTAAATTTCACTGTCTGACGTCTCGAAAAACCTTTTATTTCCTCTGTCACTCAAACATGCTGTCATGTTAAAAGTTGCAGAGATTGCCAAGCACATATTTAGCAACCTGGTCTAACAGGAGAACTGAATAAATAAACCAATTAACTCTTGGCTTATGCATTTCAGCAAAACTCCAGCTTAGAGGATCACTAGGACAGAGAGTAAAATGAGTTATGGGGTGCCTTACTACAATACTTGTAAGAAATATGTAACTTTGAATCACAAGTATCTTAATTTCTAGTTATAGCCCAAGATTTACTCAGAATACGATGGGATCAAGTTCATATTTTTCACGTCATCAAGTTCATATTTTTCACGTCAAGAAACCAATTTTCTTAACTGAACTGCCACCAGGGGGCGATTGAGATGTTTTGCCTTCACTTTTTGAAAGGTACCCTGCACCCTGCAGCTGCAGTTTAGAGTAGGACAGTAACAGCAGAGCGCAAACAGGCATAACAAAAATTGGACTGAAAGTTCGAAGAGCTAGTCCCTAAAGAGCGATCTTCATCTGTTCATTTTAAGTATTTTGGATTTCGGGCAAGTGATTTTAAGCAAGAACAAATAATCTGGAAAGAATGCATGGGGCTTGTGTCTGCACAGCAAAAAGCAACACCACTAACTTGCTCAACCACCTGAAATAAAAACAAAAACTG
>JAQNCA010000006.1:13413091-13432119 GCA_029783725.1 Acanthurus tractus
TGCATGGGGCTTGTGTCTGCACAGCAAAAAGCAACACCACTAACTTGCTCAACCACCTGAAATAAAAACAAAAACTGAAGTACAATGAACGCATGAACGCCAAGCAGATAAACGTCTTTGTGGCCTAATGTGACCTTACTGATATTCTTTCTTTCTCCGGCATTAGCTCAGATATTTATAACTATGACACTTCATGGTACCTTACTATTAGTAAAAGATGCCCTCTGTTTTTTTAGTGTGTCAAATCACTTGATTTATATTGTGCTTCCTGGTAGAGCACTTTGAATACTCAGCAATCATATTTTGATGCAATGATTTGTATAAACTGTACAGATAATATAACTGCTACCAATATAATTACTGCCACTACTGATACTACTGATCATATTTGTCAGAACAATCATATCACTCAAATGTCCTTCACCTTTGTTTTGCCTCCTGTCATCTCGAGGCCTACACACTAGCTCTACAATGGTGCCCCCTTCAGCCCATTAAAGAAATAATAAGTCTGCGTATCACTTTGTCACATATCTGATTCAGGCAGTTATGACTGTAAACACTTTCTTTTCTTTTTCTTTTTCAGTGTTTGTTTTACATTCTTTTGTTTTTTTTTGAGGAAAATAATCTTTTAGTTTAGTTGCCTGCTTCAACTTTTTCTAAGCTGCAATAACTACATTTATTGGAATTCAAGGACGGGAAAGTAAGAGGTAAAACATATTGAACTTTCAGGCTATTTTTAATCTTTTGTAACAGACATTAAAAATCTGTAAATCAATGTTTATTCTGTACGGAAGGAGGAATAAGACCCACTACCACATTCAGTAACTCATGCACAATTATTAGTCATGGATTTGCACATAGATCACACAGTACAGTATGCCCACTGGTCTTTCCATACATAAATAAAGTTGTGTATATCTCTGGGGTATCTAATGTGCAGACTAATGCATCTGCAAACAGCCTCAGAGCTCCATCAAATCTAACAGCTGTGAAACCCTAAACAATTATTGGACGTCCTAACTCAAGCCAAACAAAAGTCAGATAAATCAATCTGCTGACAAAAAAGTCTATATAGTAATGTAAACACAAGCCTTGTCATCACAGAAGTAGAGTAGAGTATCCCTCTCAGAGCTCAAAATCAGAATCAGCCAGCAGCCAATTGCTGGTAAAGTATGCAAGTAAGTATTAGATTTGCTTTACTCACTATGCAAAAAAACAACAGTTATCTATTGAGTGGCTGGTAAATTTTCAACACACACTAGCTATTTGGCTAGTAGACAAAACATTCAATTTTGCAACTCTGTAAATCAGAGTATGTATGGAAGGGGCTCGCCCATAAAATACACTAACCTCTAGTTCACCTAAGGCAAACTCAGACAGGAAGTGTGATGGTAAGGAATGTGGGCGTGTGGGCGTGTGCCAGTGTCTCTGTATATGTGTGGACTTGTGTGTGCCTGGCAGAAACACCAGGTTATGTAAGTATCCAGTAGGAGTGAGGTGCAGGGTGGTATCTATGGAAACAATGACAGCGAGGAAAGATAGATAGTTCACCAGCTAACTGAGATTCACCAGTCGGGAGTGTAGGAGGGAGGTCAAACACAGTTTCTGCTCCCTTTCTGCATGTAGATGAAACTCAACCTCGACAGCAAACCAAAAAATCATCGGCCTGCGAGCCAGTCACTGAGCTACAGAGCTAAAACAGTGCAGTGTGTCACTGGGTAAAAATGTAGCCTTAATGCAAGAGATCATGAACTCAACCATGACAGACACATAACAACACATGAAAACAGTTTCCACTGCATCCCTGGTTTAAGTCAAAGATATTTGTCACAGCGTCATACTCCCTCTGTTTCCTGTCACTCTCTTATGTCTGCTAACTACAAGAGACAAAACGCCACAAATATAAAAAACTAAATTATCCTCCAGTCGGCATTATGGTTCTGTCATCACTGACAAGATGTACAAATGATTTGTCTGTTGCATGAAGACTGGGGCTATGTACATAATTAGCCATATACAATGAAAGGCCAGCACTGATAAAACCATAATGTAGCACCATTAACTACCAAAACAGGGCATGACATAGACATTCATTAAATATTTTTTGTACAGAGTATACATCCCAAATTTAAAAGTTGGAGTACTGTGTGAAACATAGTTAAAACAGAATGTGATGAGTTGCAATTTTTTATATTATGTATTAAATTGAAAACTGTACAAAAACAATATATCTAATGTTTTACCTCATCAGCTTTATTATTTTTATGTAAGCTTTTTTATTTTATAAACATATGCTTATTCCAAAATTGCTGCTAGCAACAAATTTCAAACAAGTTAGTACAGGGGGCAAAAAAGGATAATACTACATGAGCATAGCAAAACGCCACTGATGACTGCATTTTGTTTTTATATATGTTTTCATACAGAAGCTGTATTTTGGAATTGAGGCAACACAAATATAGATAGTAGAAACACCATCCACCAGGGGAAACCATATAGAGCAATAAATTCGAGTAGTTAAATCTCTGCCAACTGGCTCATAGGATGTTGAGTAAAGTGTGAAACTTAAACTGGACTAAAACAATTCACTGTTCATCCACACAATCCCTTCAATTTAGATGGCTGATGTCAAATGCACAAACATATAAAGTGGTGGGATTAAACAGCCTCTTTACATGAAAGAAATGAAAACGCTTGAGAAAGCGACCAATTTTGTGAAACCTGAATGACTCCAAAAGCTTAGAACTAAGGATGTTCAAATGTTTATACTTAAAAGATTATATGGGTTAAGACAACTCCCCAAACCCTTTTAAACCCTCAGTGGATATAAAATAAATAAATCCTGGTGGTCAACATAAAATCAAGGCTCTTCTTATTGGAACCTGAAATTGTATTAACCATCAAATTTATTAATAATATTTTTAACTTGTCTCTAATCAGATTTTTTTTATCCTGATTTGATGTATGGCGAACATATCGTACTAGCAATGTTAGACTTGTGGCCCACCCACCCTGTGTTTATAATACATCTCCATATGCATACCAACATTACATGTGATTAGAAAAGATTACTACATCTAAGGCAGCAGAAAATCCTAATTCCTCACATTCTTAAAAACTCTTAGCAGTATGTGGCTACACTGAATTCTTACTAAACTTATTCTGTCTTAAACCAAACAGTGACAACTTAAAGATAATATTTATTTTTTAAATGACAGAATCATATCTTAAAAGCAAGAAAAAAAACAGGCTTCTGATACCTGTGATAACCCCTTGGAAGTTTCTTTTAATCAAGGATGTATTAGTAGGAGTAGGAGGGAACCTACCACAAACAAAGCTCTGTGACACACATGACATGCTGTCTGTGTGTGTTACTTGGAGCGTAAGTCCAGACACAAAACAATAGAGTTAACTGGGTCGCATTGCCGACTGGCTGTACCAAACAGCTGGAGAGATGAGGAAGGAGTATGATTGAGTCATGAGGAAGGAGGGGAGGGAGGGTGAAGAATAAGGAGGAAAAAAGGGCCCAAAATAGGAGCACAATCAGACCAGGCTTGAAAAGAAAACTAGGCAAAGGAGAGATGTATGATCATCTGCCAATTAACTTTAAAACAAACTCATTAAATTTAAAGAAATTGCTTTACATCACAACAATCAAAAATGTACATAATCTTCATGAAGGCACTTTTTCTGCCAGATGACAAGATACGAAGGTGCACACAGAAGTGATGCTGCATGCCATCTGGCTGTATGCTGCTTGAGTGTGTGTAAATAATACATGCTGTAACACTTGCTTTCTCTCACAAAATGTTGGAGCGGACTCCTGAGCATCTCAGCTGTAGAATAATCAAGTGCAGTTACTCAGGCAGGATGATGCTCCACCGGACCTAAAACCAATTTAAGTTTCAAGATTTAAAGGATGTGTTTTGATCAACAAACCAGTAACTATACATTCATCTTCACAAGGAGGAAAAGCATCACATCATCCGAGGGCTCAGACGTGGTGTCACAGAGGCACCGAAACGGAAACGTTGGTTTGTTTTACCACACACTGTGTGATGTTTTCTATGTTATTTATGTCCCAAAGCTTTATTCGTTAGCAACTAAAAATGTGCCTTGGATGTTATTTCATTAATGTAAGCTACCTAGCTGGTAGCTAACATGGAACGTAGCATTTTATCTCTCACCGCCATCGTCAGTTTATATTTACCATCAACGTCGCTGTTAACATAAAGACTGTACAGTTAGCTAAGCTGCCTCACAGGGCAAGGCGGCATTGTTCCGTTGTACGACTGCTACCAAGGAAACGTGGAAGCGTGTTTAGTTTAGTCACATTTTCTTTAATACCATAGGTATCGACCACTTTAACCAGCTATGCCTGTAGCTAACTCGGTAGCAAACGAGCTAATACAAACCCTTGTAGTTATATCGATGTTATATCAAGACATTGCTCGGTTGTCTTTGTATCAACACAGAACCACTACACACGACCAGACACAGCATTAATGCAACATTAAATTATACGGTACCTTTTATGCTTCAACCTTGGCGACTACAGGATCATCTCCTGGCACTGGCTCTTTGTTTATGTGATTTTGCAGCTTGTTTTCATCAATCCGTCTCGTCTCTCTCCTCCAGGAGTCGTGCCGCCCCGGCTGACAGCACTACTGCTTGGGATGATAGGACCCCGCCCTTAGCAACCAATCACATGCCGAGGTTCTAGAAACTGAGGCAAGGGACTTTTCCTATTGGTTGTGTGCGGTGTCCATTAACGTGTCGCTATGGGCGCACCTTGGTCCAAGGGCAGGACACCTGCTATGAAAGGATGCTGAGCGCCGCAGGTCCGGTCAAATCAAGTGATGAAAGAGCGGTAGACGGAAATTGAAAAGACATGTTGTAGCATGATATCAGACACGTCTACTACATGCAGCTGGAGACACAAATGACGAGGTAGCAGCCTCTCTTTAGCAGGCAGTTTTCTTTATGTTTTGTTTGGGTCTTAGTATAACATGTAGTCTAATGACGTCATAAGACTTTTACTGTAAGAATTCAACAAAAGCTATGATACATGATGTGTAAATCTGAGTTCCTCCTCTATTTCTGTATGGCAACATTCAACAACTACCAGCTCTTGTGAGGTTTTAAAAGCTCATGTGGCATGCTAAATAATGACAAAATGATAAAAACCTGCTAATATGATCTATCCTGCAAGAAAGATCTCAGTTTTGCTTGGAATATGAATAGAAAACTGCGCTATTACGTTTCAGCATTTCAAAGTAACAGATGAAAGAAACAGAAGTGGGGCAGTGCTTCAGCTTTCTTTTGGGTACATTTATAGAGTTTAAAAATAGATTTAGAACATAACTGCTTACTCAGGACATTGTGTGTGTGTGTATATGTTGGTATTTCATTAGTCAGCTCTGCTCCTTTGAAAGTACGCCCCTGCTTGTTTGATGCACTCATTTTAAGACGGATAGCATTTTGCTTACACAAAAATGGGCAAATGATAAAGTGTGTGTCAAATGTTCAACCCCATAATTTATTATTTCAGTCAATGAGGCAAACCAGTGGGGAAACCAACTAGCAGGTTTCACCAACCTGACTCCAACGAACACAATGATATACAGAATTTACAAAGAAAGGATCGTCTCCCTTACCAAATACTATACAACAAAATAAATATCTGCACAGAATAATTGAATTGATAGTCCTATTTTGTTGGAGGGGCTTTCACTGCTTGGTAAGCTTTGCAGATATTTGAGCAAGCATTGATCCATGTCTTCTCCTCACTTGCATAACTTCCCTCATTTTGTTCTTCTTTAGCACTTTCTTGTATTAATGATTGTCACTGATTTAAATCAACTGCTAAAAGGCAGCAAAAACAAAGGCATATTTCAGTATAAAAATTTACAAATAGAAACATGAACCTATCATGAAGTTAGAACAGTCCAAATGACATATTACAGGCACAGTACCAACAAAATTAAATTTTACACATTAGTGAAATAAATTCAACGTGGTGTTCTTTAACAACAATTCACACAATAAGGAGGTCTGTGCAAAAAAAGTATGATTCAATGGTATCAATACGTCGCCTTATACTTGTTCAGCATTGTTAGCAGGGAAAGGACACGCTGTACATGCAGATGGAATGTAAGGTCTGAAATAACATGTAACAAAACAAACAAGACAAAATTATAGGCATTCCTCATAATACCATCAATACAATACAAAAATGTGGCAAGACAGGCATCACTTTACAGTTTGTAGGGAACAGAAATAGCTGATGCCGCATTTAACTGATGCACAACAACAACATTCACTCACTGAGTCTCTTACACTTTTCTCTCATTGACTGGTTCCTCCTTTGTGTTAAGTGTCTTGTGCATGCGATTTTATTTTTGTTTTAATTTATTAAAATTAACATGACTTCATATTCACATTATATTGGTATTCAAATGCAAAAATCCAGTTTATGTTGTTATTTTTTAATTTATCACATGATGGTGAATGGTTAATATCATCTCTGTTTAATACAAATCTGTAAAAAAAATTAAAGGAAGCATTATTTCAATTATGACTTATTAGTAATAATAGTATTATATATTATTTATCATTACATGTGCCATTAATCAGGGTTTTTATTTTGTTTTGCATAAATCAATATCAATTTAGCATTTATATTATAATATCGGCATGATTGCACATAATGCCAAAAAGCAGATTTGCTCCTGGTGATATTGCTCTTGGAGGCTCTTGAAAATTTGGCTAGTAGACCCAACAACTGATGAAGCAAAGACAATAAAACAGAATTAGGAAATGAGACGACAAAATCTAAGATAGACAAAACACTGATTGATTGAAAAGCGTAATAAAATTAATTAAATGTATAATTTTATTCGAATTTCAATATAAATCGTGTCATAGGACATAATTAAACGAAATATAAATTTGCATTTTGCAATTTTTAAACAGTGGATGAAATAAAAAAGCAAGCTGGATTTTGGCATTTGAATTTCAAATGTGTTTTACTTTTGTTGCACAATGAAAACAGATACAAGAATGGATTTGCATTTATGTTGCAATTTTAATTCAATAAACTGTTTTCAATAAATGTTTGAATGCTACATTTTTTTCTCGTGAGAATAGAGTCACCGACCCCTCTTCTCTGCTCAGCATCTGATGAGTGTTAAATCTGTGACTCAGAGAGCTTTGTCCTTAAGTTACTTCATAGAAAACAGTGTCTGTGAGATATTAGAGATAGCTTGCTGCACATCTTCCAGCTGTCTCTCCTGCTCTCACTGATTATTTGGCATTAGAAGTGGTCACAGAAGTAAAAAGCAAAATAATTAAAACATTATGTATTTTATAAAAGTATAATAAGCACTTAAGTGGCGTGACTCAGTCCACTGTGACTGTCCTCACTGTAGCAGTGAGTACAGTATATGCTGGTATTCATCCTTTCATTTGTCTACTCTTCTTCATTTCACTTCACTGTACCCTCATCTGGGATGATATCAAATGTCTGACCACATAAGCATGCATGGATGAGGGTGACTGTTGCTTGAGTGGCATGGAGGGCCTTCCAGTAATTGTAAGGTTGTTTTTTTTTTTATCACTGGCTCCTCATGCCATTTTGCTAAGGTGACCTAATGCAAGACATTGACTCCAGAAGTGTGTTTTGTGTTTACATGGCCTAGTGTAAACTGTTTTGGACAAAAGCATCTTATTGTAGTTATTTTGTCAAATGTGAAGCATGTCAGAGCATGACAAGAAAGCTCAGCAGTTGCTAATCTTGTTCCAGCTGGAGGTCAGTTTTGCCTGAACATGCTTATTCTACATTCATGAAGGAGTTTACAGATTTAAAGGGCCCTCAAGGCCCTTCATCCATAGTTCTCAAAGTGCCAGGAAAGTTCCTGCTTCTATCAGGCGTAGCGAGGATCTGCGGTGTTCAGTGACATCCGCTGGAGGTAGGCTGGTAGCTGGTAGCAGGGAACCCGAGGTGTGTCCATGAAGATTGTGGAGGAGGTGAGACTTTTGCGGTCTTTTTTTAAAGTGTGTCGTCTCTGCCAGCGACAGAGCAAGAGTTCCACCTGCTCTCTGAAGAAACTGGTGGTCAAGGTGTACAAGATGGGATTCAAGGCGCTGTTGATGGGAAGGATGAAGATGACCACCCAGCTGGAGATGGTGCCTTAGTGGGAAGAGGAAAGAAAGAGGAGCAAGTTGTGTATATTTACCAGCAGTATGTGGAGGCTTTTAATGTGTTTATCTGTCAGTAAAGGGTTTAAACATGAGGTCACTGACAAAGTATGTTGAATGGGTTTTTTACGAGATATTAAATTAACCCTAAACAGAAGATGGTTGCATTTCTTACCAGGTATCTCCACCTCCAATAGTGAGAGGACTTTGACTAAAAATATGGGAATCCAGCAGAGGGCATCAGAGAACACTATGAAGAAAAACCTGTTGGCCACAGCCACATCTCTGTGCAGTCTGCTTCTCAAGTCTGTTGCATTGATGCCAGTTTTATAGATGGAGTAGAACATGCTGGAGTAGGAGCAGACTATCACCAGGAAAGCCACCAGGTTAAGACCTAAAGAAATGCAAATGCTATTTACACACTTAAATACAGAGGTGGAAGAAATATTGAGATGGTTTCTTAGATGGTATGTCCTTCATTCAGGAGAATGGGAGAACCATATCGTTCGCTGTGTAATAACCCCAATCTACATTGCAAAGCTGGTTCCTGCTGTTAACTGGTATATAAAAATGCCACTTAAAATCAGACCATGCTGTTCTTGAAACTAAGGCTATGGAGCTCATTTAAAGTTCAAGATATAATCTTAGTGTGTCATGCATTTGACCATTCTAAAGTATTATTTCATCTGTAGCACATGAATGTGTCATAAGCTTCACTGATTGGACAAAGAGCATGTAGATTTGGAGGCATCTTCAGGTGCTTAAAGTGCTAACATTTTTTTTTGTATGTTGTTAAAAACAGTATTCATTCACTATATAATGAGCTGTCTTCAATTTACCCAGAAAAATGCCTGTTGAATATCCTTTGGCAGTAGGTTTTTCTTGCCTGTCAGAGTGCAGGGGAAAGCAGACCCCGTTACGGCCATAATAATTTCCAAACACGTCCTCATTCATTAGTGGCACAGCAGCAATAATGAGCCCCAGTAGCCAGATGGAGACCAAGACCACCTTGAAGCAGGACAACGAAGGTTAGGATTCCTGACAACTTATTTTTCAAAGCCTGAAATTATTGATCAGTTATTGGATTTGCACACCTTCACTGTCATTGAATTGACTGGAGCTCACTCCAAATATTTAGCTTAGCCTGGTTGTCTCCTGTTGACTAAAACGTTGCTTAAGGCTCTACTTTCATTTAGAGTTCTGACGCAGAAAGCAGAAATTGATATACTTAGAAATGTCTTGCAATGGGGACTCATAGGACGCTGGACATTATACGATAAACAAGCATCCCAATCTGTACATATTCTTATACTCTGTTGAGTTTTAAAACTTAAAAGCTTGTTGTCTTGCTGTGTTGGATACACTGATGTTATCATTCATTTTTTAAACACAGCTTTTTAAGACGTTTAACTGAACTACAATGAGCCACGAAGAGCAAAAATCTAATAAAGTTTTGTTTCCTTTCTGAAGGATTAAATGTCCAGAGTTTAAACAGCTTTTTAAATGAGAATTTTCATTAATCTTTAATCTTAAACCTTGTTCACGCATTACAAACACACACGCACGCACGCAGGCACGCACGCACAGAGTAAACAGACAATAGGTTTCCAAGGTGTAGTTGTACTAAAAGTTATTGCAGTGCCATTTATATTGATTTTTGCAGAATCCGTGACCCATTGCTGAAATGCTTCACCTTTACCCATTATAAAGCTTTTCCTGCTCCACCTCTATGCAATTAAGCTCTGCTTTGTGATAAAATTTGTCTTGCTAAAAGGTAGCGACAGAAAAAGTCACAGAGTGCTCGTAGGTAAAGCCCTAGCTGAGCACTTAGAAAAACACAAGCACCATTAAGGCTTATTGTTTTTATAAATGGAAACCAGTTTAGATGATAAAATCAAGTGTTTATACATCATAAAATTTGATGGTTATTTGACAAAACCAAATAACTAAACTAAACTAAATAACTGAGTGGTAAATTTATGTGCTGTTGTATTAGAAAATTCCCATACGAAACTGTAGAAGCAACAAACGGGATCTAATTGGATTCACATAAAAAAGACATTCAGCTGACAGACTCTTCCTCTTTAAGAAATATAGCTCACCCCAGTCTGGCGTTTTCCTGGACGCAGATTGCTGAAGGGAAAGACGATGACCAGGAACTTCTCCAGAGTCAGGTAGGTCAGGAGGAGAACAGACACCTGAGAATAAGCAGTCATCATAAATCTCACAGCAGAATGTTGTTATTCATAAGCTTCTTTTAGTTACACTATTGCACCACTTTTGAAAACATAACATTAAACCAGAGTTTGATTCCCCTTAGTCTGATTTAATTCGATTAATAATAATCACAATAATCTTAATTTGCCTTAATTGGACAAGGTTGGGTTGTTAATGTATTATACGTACTGAGTGGGAACAAAATGGAAACTCATTTGTCATTTGATTGCTTTTACTAAACTTAACTGCGCTTTGCATAAATAGAATTTGCAAAAAAAAAAAACAATTAAAATCTCAACAGCCTTTAAGTTTGTTCACTGCTCATGTTTTCTAACAGATTTTCCACCAACTTCACCTGTGAGTAGAAATTTATGTAGCAGGAATACAAAGTTATACATGATTGGTTTTTGTATATTTGGTAAAATATGCACACCCTTTGGTATAGTTCATTTGTTTCTGTCCAGTTAAATACTTATTTGTATCAATCAAATAAAGGAGTCCTATGTTTTTGAGCACAGGTATCATAAAAAAATCTGTGCATGATATCAGAGGTCAGTGAGAAATTCTCTAATCTGATCAGATGTGAAAAATCCTCATTAAAAGGAGTTTGGAGTTTCCCTGTAAACAAGCAAAAGTGAAGTTTGCAAGTAGTGTTTCTCATTAAAATGAAATTTTCCTAAAAAACATATTAAGAACATTTCCATCCACGTAAAATATTTGCAAAACAGATTTTTTTTTAAATAGTGTGCTGTTAACTTGCATCCATGTTTGCTTGCTTGCAATCTTCTTTACTGCCTTTGTCTGCACACCGCTTCAATTGTTTATTACATAATGCCACGACTGTCAATCAGCAAATACCATTAAACCCACTCCAGGAATATGAATTGCATTGCCCACATCCTCATAGCTGTGTACAATTTAATCTATGAAAAAAAGACTCACTCATAAAACTTTGCCTCATGGCCCTACCAGTAAGCACTCCACAAGGTGCCTTTAAAATAAAACTTTTTCCATCAGTATCATTACAATATTCAGTGTGCCCCCTGTCACGGAACATATTAATGATTCCAGTGAGCTCCACGCAGTGATGTTTACAGCTTTAAGTTTTAAGAAAAAAAGAAACGGTATTGAGTCCTCAGATGCCCCGAGCTGAGGTAAGAACAAAAATCAGAGTCTATGCAACAGCTGGATGCTGGGCAGCACTAGAAGAATTGGACATAGACATGGAATAAGTGAAAAAGCAGCATTAACAAAATATATAAGTTTAAGGGTGGGGTGTAAGTTCGATGTTAATCCATATTTAGTTACCTCTGAGGAGAGCATGGCAAGGAATCCAATGGTCCGACACTCGACGCTCTCCATCCAGAGCAGGGCGTTACGATTGTACTGCCCGCGAAATTTTACATCGAACACTCCGACGAAGAACAGGTACACGCCCATGAGGCAGTCTGCACCTGAACGACAAGAGATGGTGACATCCATGAGCTCATTTTCATGGGTTCAGATAGAGGTGATCTACTGGAGGAGTCTGTCAGCTGCTGGCAGTGTTTGCAGTGGGAGTGCTAATTATTCCATAACACATACACTACATAACATTATTTTTACCCTCATAAAAACACCTTTCTGAAAGCAGGCTTTGCTGTTTTGTCAGACTGGATTCGCTCATAAACTAGCAATTTAATTACTGTTGTAAGTTATGTGACAGGCCCTTATATCTGCAGTACACCCATTAAAAAAATCTAACTCGTGCAGAAAGCCTGCATGGTTTTTCTGGATCCTGGACTGAATAAAACCGGGATGTTTGCATGAAATCTTGTATGCCACCGTTTTTTGAGTCACCAGCCACCAGTGGTTTACAGCAACCTGTATGGAAGCTGTGGTTGTCTTCAAAAAAAAACCAAAAAACAAAAAACTCTCACTTCTCTCCCTGCTCATCACACCTAAACACCCACAGCTGCAGGTAGGAGCTCATAGGATGCTGGTTGTTTCAAGCTCTTTTGGTCCAGACACAGGCTCATAGCTTGAAGTATTGCAGGATGGCTTTTACAAATCCGGCTGCCTTCAAGGTAAGATTAGGCCATCATGAGATTAATCTTTTAAGTTTTTCTAATGCAATGAATGTCGATGTGACATGGATGAAAAATCAGGAGGAAACAGAAGTGATGTCTGGAGGATGAATACAAAGAGAGAAATTGAGCCACTGGCAAAGAAAAGGACAGTCAGAATGACAGGAGTCATACGAAAGCTTTAAAGCTGCCATGAGAACTAAAGAAAAGGAGAGTTGACTGTTAATATAAAACTTACTGACTACAAAGAAGAGACAAAGCAACAGTGAGGCAGAGAAGACAAAATGTCCATTGAAAGCCGTGGGTATGTTATTTTTTTTTTTAAGAAAAGCTTTCTTGAAGGTACTGTTCAAAATGTTCTGTCCTTTCAGACACCTGCCCTGAATGAATA
The DNA here is from genome assembly GCA_029783725.1 of Acanthurus tractus. NCBI lineage: Eukaryota > Metazoa > Chordata > Actinopteri > Acanthuriformes > Acanthuridae > Acanthurus > Acanthurus tractus. The sequence continues at coordinate 13,425,965 of JAQNCA010000006.1, forward strand.
CAGCAAAAACTCTGACCTGAGTGAAAATGTCTTTTTTTTGGAATGTAACTTTTTATTTCTCTGAAACTAACCTTGATAACATCTCCAATCTTTTTTAAAGCTGAATTCATACATACTTTATCATGATTAATGTTACTAAAGATATTTAAGATGGGAATGGAAACTTAGAAATGAATTGTGATAGTGGGCATGAAGATAGCAAACCTAAAGATTTTTGCATTTACTGTATGAGTGTTTGTTTGATGTAACAACCATGTCTTTAATTGTAAAACCCAGAAGAAAAACTACGGCAATAACACCACCTATTGGTCTGGAAAGACACGGCAGCGAACCAAAAGTTGCAAGAGCTGCTAAATCTACCAAAATCTGCACATGTGCAGGCTTTGAAAGGCCTTTACAACTTATCTTACTCATTTCTAAAAAAGAACCAAAATGATGCAATGTGACAAAAGATGTTTCTTAATAAAAATTTAGACCATAATACTGAACGGTAGGAAGCCACAACTATGAAGATCAAGTACACTGCCTTAAACTCCATGAATTATTATCTATAATACTGCTGTCAAGGGTTAATAAGCAGTATTAATTGAGATTAAAATTGCTACAGTTTGCAATCTAAGGCTCCTATTTGTACAAATGATCTTCTCCTTCTGGCCTCAAGTCCTGGTGGTCTGAACAGGACAGGGCCTTGACTTGTAAAAGACACATGTGCCTAGAATTAGATTAATGGTGTTAACACAAGATATTTTACATTTAGTATCAAAGACGAATTATTTCCTCAAAAATAAAACGCTGGTCACTGTTCACTGCATGCAATGAGCACTGAACTCTACCAACTGTGTGACAAATTATTTCAGATGTGCAGTACTGTAAAAATGCTAACCAAGCCATGACTCATCCTCAAGCATTAGATCTGTTCCCTCAGGCTCGATTATTGCAGTCGTGCAGGACACACTTAACACTTGCCTGGCTTTAAATGATGCACTTCCGTTCCACCTGATGCCTCATTTCAACACTCATTTCAAAACATTTAAATGTTTGATCTTGAACTACAACACTTTTCATTCCACAAAGCCACTAGATCCATGTTAGCTTTTGAAGGTCGAGGGTTATCAATTCATGACTGTAGAACAGCCTTGCTTTTAATAATTAAAGTATTCGCCTCCGGCCTGTAATCAGATTGAGCTGCCATTATATTATCTCTATTTTTTTTTTTCTCTTAGTGAATACAGAAATTAGAGATGCAAGCAGTGATTCAAATGTCTAGACCCAGGCTACTTGACTTGACTTTTTGACTTAAAAAAAGTTAGACTATTTACAACCATAAATCTTCTCTAAGTATTATTTTTTTCCACTTTGCATTCAATGCTCTAATTTCCCTTCAGCAAAGTTTACCCCAATCCTCCAAGCACAATCAGATGCTACATTTATTCAGGTATTTCTCTGTTTGCACATAGTATGCCTATATTTTACAAATATAGAGTATGCAGTTACTCACAGCACAGGACTTTGATGCAGGCAGCATGCAGGTTGTTCTCAGCTCGAATCAGCGACCTCATACCGATGACTAGGAGGTTCCCAAAGCAGGTAATGAAGGCCATGACCCAGACAGACACCCGCAGCACCATGTTAGCCAGCAGATCCTCAAAGGAAGAGATGCCGTCCGTGTTGGGCTTACAGGACCTGACGTGAGGTGCGTAGGAGCAGTACTGGAACTTCTTAAAGTAGCTGGCAGAGGAAAGTAGCAAATAAAAAAAGATGGTGGCAGCAGAGGAATGAAGGGAGATGGACAGAGATGAACAAACAATAACACATGGAGATAAAAAGAGAGTGGGATATCAAGTTTGTTAATTCAGTGATGGCAGATGCGTGTGTGTGTTATGATACTTGCATGGGACTGTACGTACATGTGGGAAAGATTCTTCATATGCAGGAACATTTTCGTCTGAATGTGTGGGATCTCGATCCCCTCCAGAGCACTAAAAAATAGCACATATTTTACCAAAATACAGTCTCTTTGAGTGTGTGTATGTGTGTGTGCGTGCGTGTACTTACAGAGACTGAAGATGGGTCAGGTGGTTGAAGTGGCTGGGGTGAATGTGGAGAAGGGGATTGTGGGAAATATTTCTGCAACAAGAAACAGATGATGACAGTAAAACTGAGAGGACCTTTTATCAGTTTTTAACTAGAAAACAAGTCTACGACTTCATGAGTTCGACTCAACTTTCCCACTCAAACTCCACTTTATTCAAACTCAACATCAGGCTAGTCGGAACCGCCATCGTAAATCTTCCAACAGCATGCAGTATATATGCAAACTTGTTAGTGCATCTCATCTGCGGGACAAAGAGATGTCCAGTTATTTTTGTAATATGAAGAGAGACTGATTTAATGCAACATACTGGAGATTTCAGTAGTGACGTGATGGTTCTATAGTGCAGTGAATTTCAGGTTACCTTCACCCAAATGCAAACTACGCATAAATAAATGGAGGCGCAGGCAGTCCACTGTATCGTCTTACCCTTATTGCAGTTCATTTTGTCACAAATGAATCACAAAATATGACCCAAATGAAAAGGTTCGGTTTTTGCTGCCCGGAGAAAAAAATGTCAGTGGATAAGTTAAGCAACTGGCAACATTTCCAATCTATTTCCTTTCCTACTTTTACCATTTGTGTGTATCTACCTGTGTTTGTGTGTGTAAATGAGAGACAGACCATCGTCATCTGCTGGAACATTTAGTTCAGATGTGAATGCTCTCTGTGGGTATTTTTACTGTCACACTGTGGAAAATTTCAACTGGTTGGAAACTTGTTGAACTCAGAATGAGAAAAAAAATGAATTTAATGTTCTTGCACCAAACAACTGAAACACTGGCAAACAAACAAAAGTTGGTGTAATTATTGTCATACATCTCATGCCACCTTTTGTTTACAGTATGTCTTTACAGCTTAAACAGACCAAACACAAATGAAAAACTGAATGAGAATTAACTTTCTGTCAAGCTGTTTTATAAGTTTGTGTGTGAAACTAATTTAAGATTTGATTTAAAGCTAAAGAGTTTGGTTACTTTGGTGAAAAAACACATCTATCACATTTTTTATTTCCCTTGAAGTAATTTGCGTTCCAAAGACTTCAGTGCACCACTAATAAACAGACTATTTGAAGCTTACAAACTTTATTGTCGTAATGCTCATGAGTTCAATGCTCTAAATGGCCGTATTACTGTCAGTCCTGCCCCCCTTCTTTAACAGACAGCTATGCCTTTGCTTTTGTAATGAAAACTAATGGTGCAGAAAAGTTTGCACAAGTGATCTTTGTGAGAAAACTATTAATATGTCTACAAGATCAAAACTGTCCCATAAATTTATGTGCCTCTTTCTTTTTTTTTTAAAATATGGTGTGTTTGACCAAAGTGTTGTGTAACGTGGATGATCTGATACTGCATTCCAGGACAATTTTTATTAATCCCAGTAAATCTTTTCCCCAAATATATGTCAAAAGGAGTTTTCCACTGAAATGTGCATGTGAGCGCTTTTCTCTCCAATATGCAAATATAAACTTTTTTGATAAACTATATAGCTTTTTAAGAAACTTAAATCCAGCCCAGTAGCTCAAACTATGATAATACAAAGTGTAATGTTGGTGAGTTACTGTTATCAGCACTTTCTCAGGTTTACCTTTTCCTGCTGTTGTGCATGCTTGTTCCTCTGAAAGGGAACTGATTTTAACACAGGTACACTTATATTTTAAACAAGACTTGAGCTTTTTCCAGTTGATAGCACTTCAAAATGTTTGAGGTCCATTTAAATTCAAATGTGTCTTTCTTTCAAATTCTGTTATGTTTTTCAAGACTGATAACTTAAAAAAAACCCCACAAACATATTGCTTGTTAAAGTGTCCCAAAGAATAATCTTGAATAACAAAATGCAGTTTCCATCATGTGGGCACCATCTGCCGTACTTTTGGTATTTAAGATCATGGCTCACCATCTTATTAAACATGCTACCTAAAAATGTAAATAAAACTTGACAATTGAACTCTTTATGCAGACAATTACCCGTGAGTGCTATACCACTATATAACTGAATAATTATTATTGATGCTTCATGTTCATTGTTGTACTTGGTGAAGCCGGTGCTCATTAAAAAACTATATATAACGTGTTTACAAAACTGCATTAAATTTTGTGAGTTAAATCTTCACTTAACTAGATGCTATTAGTTTCAGCAAAGCAATTAGAGTAAAAAGTGCTGCACTTTTTTCCTCCTTCAATAAAAAGTGGAGTAAATAAATTTTTTTTCAGTTGAGTTCAGTGACAAAAATACAGTCAGGGCTTAATTTTTCCTTTTTTTTTACAAATCTTTTACAGTGCTGCAGTGACCTCTCTGTCAGAAAACTACATTACAATAACCTTAGAGTGGTTAAATAAAAAGTCTATAAAGTCTTGCTTCTTGAACTTAACAATAAAATGTAGCTTTCCAAAGTGATTTGAACTTAATATACTCCATTTCACCTTAATCCTCTCATATAATTCTCACATCTGGATGCATGTCTCTCCCTGCAGCCAGACAATCAGTTACTCACAGTTTAAGGAGGGATTTGGAGAGATTTTTAAAGGTGTTTTTTGGTAGCTCCCTTATCCTGTTACTGGAAAGATTCCTGGACACAGTGAGAAAAACACAAGAGAGGGGAAGGAAAAGAAAATACTAATAATATAAATAATAAAACATGAAAAAACATGCAGATCCACTTACATCCATAATTTCTCATAACATTGCGCTAATTTGTAGTTTAACAAATGACTTTTGTCATTGAACACACAGCTTTCTCATTTCACCATCAACCTATTAGCACAAAGTTGCAACTAAATACATTTAAATGGAGAAATGTCACTTTTTAATCCACTAGTCCAGACATAATATCGTCAAGTTGTAGTTCTACATTGTTACTTAGATTTTAGAGCTCCTTTATAGTCAACTACTAAATGAAAATAAAGAGCAGTTTCAGAGTTTGAGCCTTCCTTTCCAAAACAAATAGCTGAAGAGAGCGTTTTGTTAAATCATTTGCTAACGATTGGGTCTTTTACAAGAAAAGAGCAGAGCTCACAAGGATCTGCTGACAACTTACAAATAAATTTGAGTCTGAAGGTGAAAAATCAATTTTCAATCAGCAATGAGAAAGTCTCAAAGCACCAGAGCATTTAAAAATACTCCAAAAGAAACACTAGTATCCACCTTAAACCAGTGATGGATTATTCAAACTGCCTTATCATCATCATCTAATGCCAGCTGATTTAAAGTGATTATGTGAACAGAATTCCAAAGACACAAAAAAACAGGCTGTTACTCACAGTTCAGCCAGTTTCCACAGAGACTGGAAGGTGTTTTCGGGAACTCGTCTGATCCTGTTGTCCATCAGCAATCTGAACGGGACAGAACTGCTGTCAGACACAATGTGCAAAGTGCTGCGTCAGTCTTTGCTCTCGAGTCCCTGCTGGGTTTAAACTCTCTCGTTTGTTGCAGTATCTGTAAAAAAAATTGCTACCAATTCTCACAACACCCTGGCTTACACTGACTCAACCAGCTCTGCTGACAGAACAATTCTTGCAGCTGCACAAAAAACTTTTTTAACTTCCCCCTGCCTGCACACATTCACATGTACCTGCTCGAACTATAGTGTTTAACAGGTGCAGATGCAGTAAAATGCTCAAGAACTCATCATAGATTATTCTCTTTGGTTTTTCAGTCTCCCACAAAATTTGACATGAGTCTGGAAAACAGGAATGTGAAGCCAAGTTTTGACAGTCTGCAAACATTTTACACTCCTTCTGCAGCAGTTAGGTGACAGAAAAGAGAGAAGTTATCAGTTTTCATCCATCTTTTCTATCAGCATCACAGATTAAATGTCACAAACAATCAGAAATGTCTACAATAAAGAGACGGGCATATTTACTTATCTTGTAAATGAAAACTAGAGTCATAAACTGGAAAGGTGTGTCAAGAAATGTTATTTTCTGTGTGTGTGTGTGTGTGTGTGTGTGCGTGTGTGTGCATGTGTGTGTGTGTGTTCGTGTGTGTGTGTTTATGACTCCTCTTGTTCACTGGTACAAATGAGGGGAAAAAAGAATGCATAAAAGACAATTTCCTCCTTCAA
>JAQNCA010000006.1:13432219-13446386 GCA_029783725.1 Acanthurus tractus
TAAAACTGGTGGAGGACAGACATAAATTTACACAATGTGTGCAAGGGAAAATAAAAACACAAGCAAACTCATATTCAAAAATGTTTTGTTTATTTCAAAGACTCTTGTTTAATTTAAGGAAATAACAGGTTTTTCAGCAAGCAGACATATTTATATTCACAAAACCAGCTGCAGAAAGGCTTTTTATCTACCATGACTTACCACATAAACACAGTTTTGCTGTCAAAGATAGAAAATTAGATTTTACCAAACTTCTATTGAAAAATCCTTTTTATGAGACTCATTTACACGGTCATATTTCAATGTTAAAAAACTCAATAAAATATGTAAACACAACTTTTGGATCTTTTTTTTTTTTTACTTAAAGGAATCATTTTAAATTGGGAAAATCTCACTCTTGAGCATATTTCCATAAATTCCTTTGTCATTGCATAGTTTTTATGTCAGAGTTGTTTGGAAAATAAATATTTTATAAAGTTACCACAAAACTAGGCTTATTTAAGTTTTCTTGTTACTTTCATCACCTTTTCTAAGTTTTGCAGCTTTTTTTGCCCACGTCATGCTGATGTCTTCTTGCTTTAAGGTAAGCTAAGAGGCTTACACCCTTTACTTACCTTAATAAATAAAATAAAATAAATTTAAATTTAATTTTAATGTAAAAAAATAAACACTAAGTGTGTTTTCATTCATAAAGAACCATTATCATTCACATTTTTCACCCTCATATTAATACTTTACAAGCCGAAAGGGAAACTGGCTAACATAATAAAAAAAAACACATTAATCTTTCTTATAAACCTCTTTGTCATATGTTTTGTGCCAAATTTGTTAGGATTAAAGTGACAGCAGTAATTCATGAGGTTCAATTTTAAATCAGTATGTTTTAGACTGGTTTAAAACTAAAATTATTGAGACTACAAATAAGTGTTAGCATGTTGGCTAAACTAAGACCATTAGTTTAACTTGATAACTTGATAGCTAGCTCAGTCATAGTAGATGCTAAACATGAACATGTTTGAAACATTCAAAATTTCAACTAACATTTTTAGAACATAAAAAAAAAATCTGATGTTATGTCAAAGATCTCTATGTTTTGTGTTGCAGAGATACTGATATTAGCATGCTAATCAGTTAGCCACAGCCTGTCTTGTCTTGAGCTTAATTGCCTTGTAAACTCATCACAAAACACATTTAGCTAAGACTTAGCAGAAATAAAAGAAAATAAAACTCATTAAAACCATCTTGGTTTGTCTTCCCAACGGTCCAACAATTACCAACCCTAATTTTGGTCCAACTAAACCCTTCATCGCTAAGTTAGATGTATAAAAATGCAGCTGCTGGTGGGCCTCTCTTTGTTCTCACCTGACATGTCTTCAGAGTCAAAGTCCTGGTTGGAGCCCATCAGTAATGCCTCTGTTGTCAAACTAACCACAGTCGCTCCTGGGGTGTGTGTTCAGTCCTGGCTTCACTGACAGCAGTGCAAACACCAGAACTCATCCCTTGCTTCCTGTTCAGTTGAAGCCGCCTAAAAGGCAACTACTAGGGCCAGGAGTTGCACAACTAATGCCAGCTCGAGAAATAAGGCAAAGAGTATACAGAGCAACAGTAGCTGTCACCCTGCTAATATGCTGCCCCTATTAGGCCTATCAGAACTGTGCTAAGGATTGTTTGCCAGAGTCTATATAGTTGCTAGGTTGTTAATATCCTCATGGAGGTGGCTCCTTGTTTCTTCAGCTCCACGCTGTTGTGCAAACTTAGATTAATTATCGGTCAACATGCATACCGACACACACAGTGTTTCTACAGTTCATCTCGGGAATGTGTGTCCTGCAGCCAGCGTTTGTAAACGGCCACAGGATCTATATTCCAGTGCTTGTGGAAGGAGATGGCCTGTTGCAAGGAGATCAGTGTCTCATTGTAGTCATCTGGTCGGGCCTAAAATGTCAAGAACAAGTGGTTTATTTGTGTGCGTGTGGGAACCCTTGTGTTTGTCTACTTAATTATCCTGTTTAAATGTAATCTTTTTTTTCCCAGTGCTATGAGCATGTGGACAACTGCTCCGGGGGCAGTTTATTGAATGTTCTGTTGTTACTGCCTGTGTGAACTACAAGGCAGTCTTTCTGTCTGTAATCACCCACAATAACGGAAGACAAATATAAAGAGAGCATCATGCAGAGGATCATCTGATATAGTGTGCAGCTAATGTGCCCAAGCATGGATCCTTAGTCTGGTTCGTATCAACACTAGTGTATGGTGTCCATTTGCAAAACTCTGTGTGAGTAGGGTGAAGAATGGTCAGACAGACAGTCTGAGTATCAAGTATCTAGTACCTAGTATGATGCTTTACAACCTGAACTTCAGCTTGCTGCAGTACAAAAGCTTTCGACTTTAAGTACCCATTGTTTTGTTTGTACCATTTCCCCTTGTGTCTGTTAACTTCTGGTCCTTACTGTGAGCTCCTTTCACACAGTCTATGGTGAATTTCTCAAAGTTGGGAACACATTCACATTTATAGTGGAGCTCATATGACCTGATAATAGAACTTCTAGTGCAGATAATACATCTAAAATGACAACTTTTGATGCAGAGATACCTACAGCTTTTAACAGGTATACAGCCAGCTTAATGTGTGGAGCAGCAGTAGATGGATGTTTACATGGTAAAAAATTGCACTTATCTTACCAGCACTCTGATGTGTCATTAAGTTACAGTATTACATTTGTTTGCAGCTGCCATAAACAATCACTAACCCAGTTGCAATACGCGTTGAAAAAAAAACTTTACCCAACTATGTAAAACATTATAAATATTTTATTAATACAAATGAAAATTATTTGCTTATTGCACAATAATAATCCTATGTCACTGAAAACTGGACTCTCTCTGAATAGGTCTCTGCTGTCATTTTGTGTTTTGGATGGAGTAATAAAATATTAACACACAATCAGTTTGTCAAGTTCTACTATAATGTCATGTTGGAAAGTATTAGAGCTGCTACATAAAAACTGCTCAGTGTCTGACAAGAAATACAAGTCAAAACAATGGAGCTTGTCTGTGTTGCTAGAGGCATAATGACATAATGTTAGTAAGTACAGAGCCGAGATCAACCAATAAGTCTTTTGCATTTGGTTTTCTTTTTCTAGACACGCCATGACCTTGGTTTCCCTCAGGAAGAGAGGAAATCAGCATTTTCTCAGAGGACACATGTCTGAACTTTCTATTTTATTACCAAAGTGTAAATGCAAAATGTTATTATATATTGATTTTGGGTCAGATTAGGGCAGTAAATCTTCTGTAAATGACCACAACTGAACCCTATGACACTGATCTGCTGGTCCCAAGTGTCTTTTTGTGAAAATAGCAATCAAGATCACAAACTGTCTGTATCCAAAGCTGGATTTTTCCTTGAGGCTAAGAGATACTCAAAAAAGGGTTTTCTGGTCAGAGAAAAGCTCCTTTCCAACTTTTGATTTGGTTTGTGTCAACTACTTGCGTCTTTGATTTCGCAACTAGCTCCTCAGGAATTTTCTGGAAAGACTTATTGTAATTTGTCATTTGAGACTAATTACTGCGACAGTTGCTGAAGTTTAGGCAGTTGTGTTGAGTTTATGAGCAGCTGATGACTTCCAGAAAAAGATGTTTTACAAAAAAAGCTCCATTTCGACATGAATACACAGTTATTCTGACTAGAATTGGGAAAAATCATATTCTTGCATGTTTAGTTAACTTATAGAAAACTATTAGACTTGAACATAAACTTGTTGAACAACATAACAACATACTTGTGTGTGTGTGTCTTGTTCCCTACCTGGTGAAACAGGGGACTGTGTGTGATGGGGATGCCAAGGGAAGTAAAGCACCTGCCCAACACCATGTCATCAGGAGCATCGTCACTGTAGCAGCTACAACCACTGGAAACTAGCCTGGACACCGCCACCCTACTCAGCACCATCCTACACAGATAACACAGAAAACAGACTTTTAATTACGATATTAGCCATTCAAAATATATATGATACAAGATTTACTTCCCTGTGTGTGAGTTTGACCCCAAAAGCAAACAAACATGACGTTCATGATGTTTTTAGTTTTTTTGAATTACGAAGCCATGTTTTTCAAGACGTTTGTATTCAAAGAAACTATGTCCCTTGAATCCTGGGATAAACATAAAGAGGGAGATACTCAAAACCCCAAACAAGTAGAAGTGACCAGGCCCATTGCGGTGCAAATAGATAACAGGACAAATCCCAAAATGTCTCAAGTGGAATAAATATCCCGAGGCTACAGAATCTGCTTTATTCATATGCAGATAGATACATCTTACAAAGAGATTAGAGTAAAAATGAGATATGGAAGGAACATTATAGAAATGACCGAGTCCTGAGTTCACTCAGAGGCTGAGCTGAATACAAACACACAGTCACACTCCCACCAAGACGGCTGGTGTGTCTGTTGCTAGCTAACATTTTTGTTAACACCTCTACAGTGGATACATTGGTTTTTATGGCAACTTCACATAAACCATCCAAAGGAAAAGTTCACAGAAAAAAGCAACGTGAAAAAAATTCTTTGATTTCTGTCTGGACACACTTTTGCACAAACAGCACATCCACATTCCCCTCACTCCGCAGCCTCACCCTCCACCTCCTGTGGTGTAGCTGTATCCATTCTGAACCAAGCCGTAGCCGTATCTCTCCCCCAGGCTCACTGCCTCCTTTGGGTCATAGCAGCGCAGCAGTTGCCGCAACCTGGGTAAACTATAGATTGATAATAATTAACATCAGTGAGCACAAGTTATCATAGATTGATCAGAGTGTAAACACAACTGCTGTCCACTCCCTCATGTGTTTTTACTTGTTCTGTCTGAATGAGTTTGACCTTTCAGGCATATACAGATTAACATCTCTCTCACTATCCTGTCAGTTTTGTTGCAGCTGTCAGTAAATGATACCTTTCTAACTCTGACTTTTTTTTTCATGAACCTCATGATCACAATTTTAATTAGCCAGGAAGTAAACACACCTGTGTGTAGTGTAGAATCTTTAATTACCTCACATCATCAAAAGAGATTGGAAATTTGATTAAAATTATGAGAGGCAGGTTAAAAAAAACAAACAAAAAACTTCTGAACTACTTCCAGTTACCTGATGAGGGTATCATCATCAACAATGAGAAGCCAGTCAGCTTTTGGCACAGCTTTGCTCAGGAACCGCCTCAAGATGGCAAATGTCTTCCCACAGTGTCCTAAAAGGAGACAACATACAGATATAAAGCATAAAAAATGTATGACTAAAACAGCCATGTTTGACCCTTAATATAAATAAAAATGTCTGTAAAGATGCATATTAAACGTATTGAACATTAACACACATTCTCAGTCTTTTTGATCCACGTTAAAAAAACCTTATAATCTACTGGATGGATTGCCAATAAAGTTTTGTACAAACATTAAGAGGATAAATCCCACTGACTTATTTAAAGTCTCCCAGAGGTCAAAAGTTTTATTTAAATTGTCCAATAATTTGATTTATAGCTACAGTCCTGCAAAACAAATGACACTCCTGTAACTCTCAGATTTACTTTGTCTTTAGTGCTAATTATCAAAATGTTAGCATGCCAACAAACTAAACCAGGATAATGAACAGGAAAAATATGATGCCTACTTCACATTAGATGTTAGATTGAGTTAAGCATGTTAGCATGCAGACATTAGCATTTAGCTCAGAGCACTGCTGTCTCTATGTAGAACCTTACAGAGCAGGTGGCATGGTAGACTTTTAGTCTTGTCTTCTTTTTGTGATCAGGCTTTTAAATAATGATCGCACAATGGAACAAACTTTTCAGAATTAGTGTACAATCAAAAATTAATGGAAAATATGAAAGCAGAAAAATTCAGCAGCAGAGGGATATGTTTTATCAGTAACTGTCGGCAAAGATATCGGTGAAAAGGCAATACTTAATAAACTAACTTAATAAATGAGAGAATATGTGGTAGAAAAATCTGACATGCAGCCTAATGCACAGTTATCAAAAGAGACAGAGAGAATAAATGCACAGCTGCACTTCCTTTGCTTTTATTCTCTAGAGCATGAGGTTAATATGCTGCTTTAACAAAAAGGGTAAAAGGGGAAGTGAAACTGAAGAGAGAGAGTAAAAAGATGAGAAAATGGACAAAAAAACAGGCTTGGAAAACCTTACAGAATCTGTGGTAATTAAATAAAGAATGAGTTAGGGGGCATGGGGCAGAGGATTTGACAGGCAGTGTAATACTTCCATCAGCCTGTGAACAAGAGCAGAAAGAGGAACACAAGATATGAAGGGAGAAAAGATGGAGGTGTCATTGACACAGCATCTGTGCCCCTGCTGTGTGAATGGGCTTAAAAGTACAGAGGGACTGACACAGATGGACCTGTGCTGTAATCAGATGTACCTAAGGCAAGGATACAAAGATGGTCTCCTCCTCAACGAATCTGGTCAATACTGCTATTATTATATAACATTCTTGAGCTTATTATGGGGGAGTTCAAGTGTTGTCTATCCATCTTTCAAAAGTGAAGAGTAATGGCTCTGTGTCCACTGCTTCTGACCTGTCTGTTCATACAATATTTTTTTCATCTGTGACGTACTTAAAGTTTGTGAGGACAGAAAGTAAAGACCGTCACAGCTGAGCCCTCAAGGACCTGAAGAAGTTTCTATCTTCTTTTAACAACGATTTCACAACAGGATTGAAACAAAAGTGAAAACAAGAGTGGATGGCGAGCAGGGGCACTGTGAACATCAACTGTGGTGTGAATTTGACCATCACTGAATAGCTAACAGTGTGGTGACTGCACACAGGAAACAAAGATGGACAGCCCGCCATTGTCAAATATAATCTGTGTGAGGCTGTTTCCAGCTGAGTGATGCTTTGAGGTAAAGGCTAATGTCTGCATCCTCACATGCTCACAATGTATGTTATATTGAAATGAGTTTTTGATTTGTAAGCAGTGTTAAGGTCAATTTCCGGGTTGTAATTTCTCCTAAGAAAGCTCGAATAAATCTGCTCTGGCACTTACTAATGCTGGAGTACCTAAAAACCAAGCAGGTCCTTTACTAACCCAAACTTAATGGATATGTCATTATATGGCCAATGCACAATATTTAAATCCTCACAAGTCCATCACAAGTGTATTATGGAACTCTGTCTGATCTCCACCATCCATCTAAAATGATTAGTATAATCAGACAAAGTGTTAACCATTTTCACCATTAACTCAGCACATTAGTATGCTAAAATGTGCAAATTATCCCTGAACACAAAGTACAGCAGAGGCTGATACTAATATCTACAGGTATTTGACTATAAATCAAAGTATTAGGTGAATTTAAATTTGAATATGATGAAAAATTAGAGGATCATCAAAGTCATTAAAACTGATCTTCTATATTCACAGCAATCGATGCAATAATTGCTGAAATATTTCACTCAGAACCAAAGCTGTAAACTTTAAATATTCAAAGTCTGGGGATAAACAAAGACAAAGAAGAACTAAAATGTTGAGTTATTTCAAAACAAACTAAAACTGTGAACCAGCAGACCTACATTAATCTCTGTAATATGGCAAAAGTGGCTAAAATCATAAGCATCTACCCAGTGAGATTCTGCAGATCATCATCTAAGCAACTGGTTCCATCCACTCATTTTTAAGCTCCCTGCTCCTGATAAGGGTTGCAGTGGCTACACCAAAACTCCTCCCTAAGCTCTTCCCTCAGGAGTCTTTGAGGCCAGCATGGTGATTTAATCCCTCCAACACATCCTACATCTGGTCTGCAGACATCATTTAACACTGCAGTATATCAGCTCACCTCTCTCAGTGTTGGGCACTCCCAGACTGATTGTAGGAATGGAGGCATCAGCAACGTCGCTGTAAAACTCTAAAAACTCAGCATCTTTCTCCCAGGTTGCTTTCACCACCGGAACTGTGAGCGGAAAGGTTAAATGGACGAAATGAGATCAGCTGGAAGAGAGAAAACATTCCCTCTGCTTTGTGCACTGAATCACTGTTTCATGGCTGAGCTCATAATTAAATTTCTCAACTGACTTTTTAAATTGAGAAGACTGTCAAATCAAATAATGTAAATTGTCAACTAACTCTGAGTGAAGAGGGAAAACAATTATGCTGTCTTTGAAAAGGATGATGGATCACGATTTTCACTGCATCCTGATGAGGATAAAAACTTACAACTACAAAGCTACATTTAAACTACTAAATGTTAACTCATTTTTAATTAAATTTCTTTTTTTCAACAGGGACCAATCCAACATATATTGAACAGAGTGAACTGCTGTGACAATAGAGAATTTAACCTGAATTTAAAGTAACAGGAAAGTTAACCAGACACACTGTTTTTCGACTTTAGATTTTGCTAATTGCTTTTGAATATACAGTCCATAACTACAGGCTTATTTTGACCCTAAAAACAGACTCCAGTGTTTTGGATAATTACACAAACTATTGCAATTTGGGCAGACAGTCTGGATGAGCTTGTGAATTTAAACAGGTGGTTTGTAACCTGACAGGTTAACTCGGACGAAATGACCAGCAGACTGTAAAGCATGTGCAGCTAAATTGCCTACAATTCCTGCTAAATTCCCTTTGTTAACTGGGATAAACACAAACTAAAAAAACACATTTTAGCATCTCAAACCTGCTGGATCGATCAGTCTTTTGTAACAAAAGAACAAATAATTATAAAAGGACTTCACATTTTATAACAGTAACAGTGAAACCAAATATTTTGGGAAAGTTGGCCACAAATACCTGGTAAACAGATATCTTCAAATCCTTTTTTCATGTCATAGTGTTTTTTAATGTTTTTTAATGAACTAAACAGTCTTTGGCCTTAAAAACTGGCAATCAATAACACAGACTCACTGCGCTCTGAGTGGAATTTTTGGCAGGTTTTCACAGCAACAAATACATCTTTCTTTGATACAGAAAGTCCCTAGAAAAGAGAGAATGAAAAACAATGTTTGCATCATTCTAAAGAAACGTTGCTTTCTAGCTATAAAATGGTAAAAAGTGCATGGGAGAACAAAAACGCAGTGTGACATGCTGCATGTGCAGGATGATATGGACTTAAAATTGAGTCAGGACTGCAAAATAAGGCACACAAAGTCCTCAGAGTTTTATCATGAGGGAAAAAACAGGTCACAGCAGTGTTCCTGCTCCACTTAGATCTGACCAGACATGTCAGTACTCATCTCTTTTGCACTGAAGTTCAATTTTGGGTGTTGCTTCCTATTCAAGAAAATTACCAGCAGTCATCAGGATGTTATCACTTATTTAAAGTTGTAATTTTTCAATTTGCAATCTTGCAGGGTGTTTAATATAAATACTTGAATTTTTATAATGAAGGACAAGAATCACTGCTGTGATCATATGATATGTGCTACATTAGTCATGTAATCTTTGTGTCAGATGCTGTTTAAATTTCTGCCCCTGCACATTTGCCCTGCAATTTGGAGACATCGCAGAATTTAATGCAAAAGACAGGTATACTGCAATATGAATTTTATACACTTGTTCATATTTATATTTTGTAATCTCTCCAGAAAAATATAAATGCTGCTAAAAGTATGCTAAAAAAACCTTGCTTCTATATTTCAGGTGTATAGATAATTAGATTTGTTGATGTGATTTGTATGTTGCTGGCTTGGGTGCTATCTTCCTCTTACAGCCTTTTGTAACTTACTCTGAAATGTACTTCCATTTGTTTTTACTTTTTTCCATCTCAATAAACAAACACTGCTAGGTTCCTTCATCCCACTAAGTAAGTTATACTGTCTGCTTTGTTACTGACTTGGCCCCCTCATCTTTATATTTGTATCCTTGTACAATTGGCTTTGACAGCAAACACATGCTCAATGTGCTGACTGTTTTGCTCATTGCGTAAAAGATGTTATCTAGGATGATGGATTATAAAAGAAACCGTAAGAGTGATTCTGTCCTACTGATAAACAGCTACACCAAACCCCAGTCAAGCCTCTGTGATTGATGCATATTCAGTGAAAACTGTCAGAACAAAGTTAACTGTGTTTACTCGCTCAATTTAATGTTACCCTGAGCTATGTCATTTCATCTGCAGTGATAACCACAAATAAACATTCAGCTACTGTTACTGTGTCCACACTGTTTCCCATGCACAAATACATGCTAACAAATGTTAACACTAAAAGATTAATAGTTTAATTTTATCTAAATTATCCAGTCGTCAATGAATGAGAGTTGCACATACACAGTTGGGCAGGTAGGTTGTAAATGTTGTAGCACAGCTGTCTCTCGTCTCTGTGCAAAACTCTGGAAGTGCTGTCAGCTTAGGACCATGTCCTTCCTCCCAAATATACAAAGCAATCTAGAAACACAGACATAGACAAGATGATGAATGTTGGTTTCATGTGAAAACAGTGTAAAAAGTGACTTGTGATTTATTTTGATATAATTTTTCTGCTAGCATAGACATGTACAACAATTCATTCTGAACCCTGAAACAATAAATATCTTACATTTCCTAGCAGCTCTGGACATCCAAATAATATTATCTGATAATATAATAATATTTCACGGCAAATAAATTTATCTTGTATTATGAGTCATTTGATAATTTCCAAAGAGGACACACTGTTCAAACTTTACGACCCATGCTACGCTTTTCAATAAATAAGTCCACCGCGTTAAAGAGCAGCAGCATTATAAATCAGTGTCTTTACTGTTTTTGGACACCAGGAAGGCAAAGTAAAACACAACTTTGCTCTTGCTCTCAATTTGCTCTAATATTATGACCAATTTCAAACCATTTCATAAAAATGGCTTTTGTTTCTCCTTGTGTTTTGAACCTGTTCTAAACAACATGATTTAAATTAGTTGCCCCATGATTAACATTATTTGCATTAACAATATAAAATTTAATCCAGATGCATGGAAAGCTGCAGGGGTTGAGTCTGAGAGCTTTTCAACAAAAGGCGCAGTCAGTCACTAAGGTAATTCACTATTACATGTCTGAGCTTTTCAGCGCAGCAGTCAGCCTGAAAATATCTATACAGAATCTTTAATTACACACAGCAGCTGTTGAGGCTTAAAGCAGAACTGAAGCAGAACCGAGTCTTAACTATAACATATGATGATGACAGGCAGCAGAGGACGTTTCAAAGTACCTCATGTTTCAGGTCAATGGTAAAATCAGACTTCAGATGCTCATGCTGGATTCGCTCAGTGAGTCTGAAACAAATGTAGGTTAAAGATGTTGGAAGAAGAGGAACAGCAAAAACAGTAAACTTGAAACAATAATGAGCATTAATGAATCACAATAAGGGAAGATTATTCTTACAAATCCTGTGTGTTTGTACCAAACACATCAGAATCAGCCTTTTTTTGGCAATTACAGCCTCTACAATTTAGTTTGGTTGATAATAGCAAAAGCTCAAGATTTAAAAGATTAGGTAAATGCAATGGCTGAGACTGCATCCTGTGAGTCTACTCTTCGAAGATTAAAAGATTAAGACTTCCTCCTGGGTCCATTTATGCAGCCTGTGTTGTTCAGGTCAGCTCAGTTTCAAAAGAGGAGGGGAAGGAAACACATCAGTGACAAATTCATGCTCACATATCTTCTCACACACACACACACACCTCTGGAGCAGTGGAGTACTGAGAGCCCAGCCTGCTGCAGGCTCAGGATAACTAAAGGAACTGGGGTCTTCAGAGAAGGCATAGTGGTGGATGATGGAGGCGTCCTTGTCATGGAGAGGCTTACCCAGAAACCACTCCTTTAAGTAGTAAAAAGAGACATTGGGCAGAGTCATATGATGAAGCATTACTTGTTTAATATGCACATCAATGTACAAGACATTTATATAGCAAAATACAGGTATTAGTCAGTATTGTTAGAAAGGTGCTTGCATATCCATGTGTGCATCTCACCTTGTGGACTGGATATCTTTGGATGACCTGCAGCAAATCAGGCAGTAAGACTCTGGTCTCCTCCTCTATGAAGAAAAACCAGGATGCTGATTGGCCATAATTGGCAGAGAGGCTGTAAAGATCCACAAGAGGCCATTAACTTTACGCATTCATTTCCCCCTAAGGCATCATTAAATGAAATCTTAATCAGTCATTAAATTTTAATCAATTTGTTTATCATCTTTGTATATGTGTTTAACACTCACTGAGGGAGCGCAGGGAGGATACTCCAGTCCCCTTCATACTCTGACAGCTCGTGGAGAAGAAGAACAACTGGAGCTCCCTGCATGAATGTTCAATGTTACTCACTAATGAACTACTTCACTTCTTCAGCAGAAAACCTCAGTACAAATATCTGAATAATATTTCAGTGCCGTGTTGGAGGTATTGACACACAGACGCTGACAGATGAGTGGGTGGCGAGTAACAACACCCACACATCCTTCTGTGTTTGCTGTTTGGAATTTTAAACAGTTTCGATCACAGTTTTGACATTTAAAAAGACCCCACTGTTAGTATTTATGCAGAAAGAGTCGAAAAATAACTGAAAGGAAAGTCTGTGCCTGTTTCTTTCTTGTCTAGACAGACATGAAGTCCCTCATTCAGTTACATCCATATTTGATTCCATGTCTAAAGAGTGGCTGAAAGCAAAGTCGATGGACTTTGATTTATGAAAACAAGGCAACTATTTCAGGCTGTAAAGCTCTGAATGGGGCGTGTGAAACAGCAGCCTTGTGTCTGTTTAAAATGTCTTTACTGCATACATAAAACACATGTGACTGGATAATTAAGAACTGCTGCTCATTAGCTGTGTGTCTATAGAGAGGAAGAGGAGCTGCTGCCACAAAACATGACAAAGAAACAACCTGACTTTTCGTCGGGCTGGCTGTAGCCTAAGAGTGAGCTATAGCAACAGTCTGTCATCATCCAAAAATGGAGAAAATTTAATTTAAATATAGATTATTAGATTATATTTGTACAGCATTCATATTCATTTAAGTTTTCTTAGTCAAGAGCAATACCTGCTAAGCCTGCCTGCATGGCACTAATGTTATTAGAACAGGATAATTACCCTCATTATTGGACATGCTGCTCAATTGTGAAGTGGCATTCATGCTCAGGATTTCTACACACACTCCTGTGATTTAAGCCACAGTGAGATGAAAAATGCTCGAGTATATTGCTAGTGTTTCCACTCTGACTTTCTTCGACATTAGAACAAGCACTGCTGTCATCTTTCTTTATGAAATGAAACGTGCTTTGGACCATTTCTTCCTCTAATCTGAGAATCCTTCTCGTTGTTAGTTTCCAGCAGCATAGAATTATGCAAAAACTGAAATGAAAAACGTTTTTTGACATTGATAAAGAAACAGATAAGTTCAGAGACAAACATTCCAAGTGGACAGATCAGACAAACTGGAACTGCTTCTCAGTGATTCAAGATCTCGACTCACTTCCCTCGTTGTAAAATGTTCAGGGAAAAACAAGAAGCAGCAATCAAACAAGCCAACTCTTAAATGACAGAGGTTAGAAGCTGAGGCTTAAATTAAAAGCTCGTACTTACAGCCAATAATAAATCATAATAAAATAAAAATAAAAAATAAATGAGCCATGTGATACGGCTGCAACAAAAGGCTTATGTCTCCCAATATTAAATCTGTGCACATAAAGCATTAAAATTACAACTGAGGTGCTGTTGCTCGTTTTCCCAATGACATCACAACAACAGCTGAGTTGCTATTATTTATACTTTGACAAAAACCTTTGAGTGTGAACGAATAAATAAGAAAACAGGTGTATGTCAGCCAGACAACAAGCTGTCAGCATGTCAAAGTTGCTTTCAGTCAGAATTAACACCTGCTTGTTCATTGGTCAAAAAAACACATGACGCACAACCTGCCCTCATTCGAAAATGTACTCTGCAATTAAGGTGTATCTAGCAACGATCATCCTACCTCATTTCATCAACACACACATACAAACACAGACACACACACACAGAAACACCACAGCCTGAAAGCACGCATGCAGAGGTGATTGTACTCACACATGCGTTTTGCAGTGCAGAAGCCGCAGTTGCTATTTACACAGCATGTAATACAGATTTCATACAGATTACAGTTAATTTTTCAAAACCTCTTAACCTTTCAGTTCCTACAGAGAATTACTCT
>JAQNCA010000006.1:13464529-13477276 GCA_029783725.1 Acanthurus tractus
AAAAAAAACAAACTATCAGTATTTCATTTCCTAAAAGGAAGCTGGTTGATTTCAACATTAGTTAGGCAAAACAGGACAAAGATTTTCTTTGATTTCATGACAATTAAAAATCTTTTTACAATATAAGCCATTATAGTATTTAGCCTATTAAGTGACAAAAAAACATGAAAACTTTCAAGTAAATTCTCAAAAAAATAAAACTGTTAATTTGATGCAACCTAGTTGCGTACAATAAATACAGTACAAGTGCAAAACTTGCAGAATACACTTCAAGATGCTGTCAGCATCACAAAACATGTAGACTTAACCCATCTAAATTACTTGCAACCTGAAATGCTTGAAACTTCATGTGCAACAGGCTGCTTAAAAAATGTCACATTTGTGTGATAGATGAGGTGTAAACAAACTTAGCATAATGTTCTCATGATACCAGTTCAAAATTAATGTTATCTGTGCTTGGAGCTTGCAGAAAACATCTGCCACCGCAGCTTAGATGAAAAGCTCAAGCGCACTTAGTGCCTCGGTCTCCATCTCAGTGGGTCTCTGAGCCACAGCTTGCGAGAGGAAGTCATCCAGGAAGTTGTCGTTGCTGGGCATGTTCACGCAAGGGTTCACCTGTGAGACTGAACCAACAACACTGACTCTGGGGTCCATCTGGTCGACTCCATCTTGCCCGTTGGTGAGCATCTCAAGGAAGCCAGTGCTGTCTGGTGAAAGGTTGCTGGCTGTGGTTGCTGGTGACAACAGGTCAGAGAGGAAGTCGTCGCAGACAGAATCTTCGTAGGTACTGGAGGTGACGGTGTTGGGAGAGCACAGGTCAGTGCTGTCCGGTTGGAGGCTAGCTCCCCCCTGATGACTTAACATTTCATTTAGCTTAGCAAGCTTCTTCTTCTTAGCCTTCAGCTTCTTTATCAGCTTGTATCTGAGGATTTCAGTCTCACTGAGACCTGGAGGAATCTTCGAAGATAGGCTGCTACGTTTCTTTGGGAACAATATTTCAGGAAGTCCATTTGCTGCAGGCACAGGAAGTGATGTAGTAGACACCCCTGTAGTATTTAGTTGTACCTGACGGGTGGAAGTAACGGGTTGAAGCAGCTTTGATGTGGTACTGAGGAGAGCAGGGGATACGAGTGGACTTGCCGTGTTTAAGCTCTTTGTGCCGAATCCATCGTACATTTCCGCGGCTTTTAGCGGGAGACTGTCACTCTGCTCCGTCTTGAGAAGTGGTCTGGGGAACTTTCCTCCAGAAATCTGCTGCTTCTTGACAGTGTTGGGGGTAGAGTGCGTGGGAGGAGAGGGCTTTACCTTTGCGACTGGGAGTGAGACGACTCTATTAGTCATCTTGCAAACTTGCTGTTGTGGGAATTTGCTGAGCAGGAAGGACAAGCTGCTACTCTGCAACGGTGTTGGCAGAACTGGGGTGCTTTCCTCACTTGTGCAGAGTGAGGAGGTGTCAGTAGAAGAAACAGGTAATGCTTGTGGTGTAATTTCAAAAGGTAATGTGTCATCCTGAGAAGCAGAAGCAGCAATCGTAGAATCACTACTGGTTGCATTGGTGACCTCCACAGACGCAGGTGCTGAAATAAGTGCAGCTTCTTCAGACATGGCTGCCTTTTTAACCCTTCTAGAGGTCTTGGCTTTGACAACTTCTCCCCTTTTCCTTCTTCCTCTCCTGGCACTGGGTGTAAATGCATCCGAGTCATCCTCAGCTTCTTTTGAGTCAGACGTGGTAGGAAGTTCAGCAGGAAGGCTGTGAGACATTTCACCACCTACTTCAGCTGAGGAGCTATCTGGTGTAGAGTCAAGTGCTTCATTCTTTCTGGGAACAGTCAAATCCTGAGTCTGTCCGCCTTCGTTTTTAGGCTGCATGTCCGAATCCACCTTTAAGTCAACCAGTGTGAGAGTAATAATGTCATTATGGGAAAGGCCCTCGAAGGCGTCGAGCAGCGTTGTGGAACCTATCGATGTATCAATGCCAGCAGTGACTGTTGTTTCAGTGATGTTGCTGCCATCTTCAGTGGGAGAGAGGGCGCAGACGATGTCGGTGTCATTGGGAGGCATGAGAAGAGACTGATCCAGAGTGTGAGCCAACATCCCGTTCTCTATTAAGTCTTTGTCACCGGAACTGAAGTTTATGTCCTTTTTAGATAGGGGAGATTCAGCAAAATTGCTGGATGCTGAACAGGCTGGAGGCTCTGCATCCTCCTCCATCTCCCAGAAGACAACATGGATCTCCTTAGCAGGGACCGGGAACTTCTGATGAGTCTCACAATCTGGATGTTTCAAGTCGTCATATTCTAGCCACGACCCTGTAAGGAAAAGGCACAAAACACACAGCATGAATGTTTAATTATCACCAAATGATGCTGTATGACAAATGCATCATAATTATCCTCACATGAGAACTTTATTAAACCAAGCCACATCCTTTGGGGCTGAAAAAATCAGCCAACACGCAAATGCCAAAAAATGCAGTTCTTCAAACGGCCACTTGAGGCTGGGTCTGAGATCTCTACAGAGTCTAATATCAAATTTCTCTATTTTACTGCAGAAAAAAAAACATATTACAGCAGAATAAAAAAGGGTTTGGTCTCCAGAGCTATTGTCTTCATTCATTACAACTGTCTGTGAGGATGGGTATTATATAACTAATAGGAGTAATTCATATTGAGGCTCAAAGTTATGCATTATTTAGGGCGTGGCCGGTTTTAGTGACAGCAGCTGCTAGCTTTCTGTTAAGTATAACACAGTCATTGGCTACAATGTGTATCCTTTACAGCTCCACCCTGTCGTCATAATATGGACACTTCTGACTCCAAGAAACAAGATGTTAAAGGCTGTTCTATTAAACCCCAGTTATTATGTTACTGTCGTCTTTGTATGTAAAAAGGGAAAATCTTTCACAGAGTAACTTTCGCAGTGTGGCATTTTGCACGTCAGAGGCAGCACATAAAAAGGAAGAAAGCATCCTGCAGACTAATGATAAAACAGATAAAATGTGGGTATTGTAATCAATCATTGGTAAAATCTTGGCAGAAACACTACAGATACATTTTTTTTTGCTGGTTTTGTCTTACATAGTTTAAGACTGCCTTAACTGTCCAGCAGAACATGCTGTTGGCAAACTAGAACATTGAGAAATAAAAATATCAACCCCTACAATGAGCCCCAGTGCTTGTGGTTTACACCCACCGCAAATATAGCTGATGTAGACTTCAGTTTTCTATCTAAAAATACTACAACAAATGAGAGCATGCAAACCAGACTACCACAGCAAGGTAATCAATTGACATACATTTTGGCAAAGTCCTTGAGAGATATGGCAATAAAATTACAGAGAAAATACACTTCAACTACCTACCATCAGGATTAGAAACCCAGGAGACAAAGTGCTTGAGTTGCTGGTTGTACTGGATGACAGTGGTGACAGAGTAGCGTTTTCCCTTGAAGGTGAAGTTGTACATTCTGACATCACTGTTAGGAAGCCCATCTACAAAGTGTAGCACAAACACCGGAGGCACTCTAAAGAAGACACAAAGCACAAGTCTGGTTAAAACTTCTGACTACATCCTTTTTTTCTTGTTCCTGATCTTGTACAAGCATGTTATTATTGGAACATGAGCTGTATTTAGACTGTTACATTTAATATTTAATTGGAGACATGAACATTTTAAAGATTAATTTAATGTTGAGTAATTATTAATTAGTATTTTCACTCTCCCTGGCAATCACTTGCAGCCACTTTAAGAAAGTGAGTGATTTAACTGAAAGTCTGTAAGGCAGTAAATAAAGTAAATACATGCTGTGGAGGCACACAGGTTTTTTGTTTTCCATCACAACCTCGGCTGGCCCTATAAATCTGCATATATGGATATTTGCACCTCTGAACATTGTTCAGGTTTTAAATTTTGCTATTTGTGTTTTTTGTTACATGTAGACTATCACAAGCAAGCTTATTTCTAGGAAACACACATAGATACTCAGTTGAAACTTAATATTTTTTTTGTAAATGTTACATTTTATATTTACAACATGGTATGTGTGCCTAACCCCTGCTGTACTTCAAAAACTACAGAATTATCATTTCCAGAGAATGTGTTGTTTCTTTACGAACAGTGTTGAGATTTGAAATGAATTCAGACAAAAATCCCACCACTAAAACATGAAGTCAAGCTTCATTAATAATCAAATTATGAATTCTAAAAAAAGCTAGTCATTTCAAAATCTAGTCATTTCAAAACCCTCTGTTGATATTGAACATTTTAAAGACAGACAGGTTTAACAGTTTGATTCTTACCTCTCCAGCATCATAGATCTTCTCTGATTTGTCTTACAGCACATGTTGCATGGTGCCAAGTGAACGGCATGAAGTGGGCTCCAGTCAGGCAAAATATTAGTGAAGGAAGGCAGAGTCTTTACTACCCTGAAAGGCAGAATTTTAATCCTAAATTAATGGTTAAACAAGTAAAAATTTACAATAAATATAAGCAGAATCATTTATGAGAAGTATTTTTTTTATTGTGAACCTAAACTTGATTCTTTTACTTATCAGCAGCAAAATGTAAGGTGTTTCAGTTTGTATAGCCATTACCATCATCACATCATATTACCAGTCAAGACCTGGCACCACAGCATTCAGAAGAATTAGATTATTTTTGGCCAAATTTACATTAAAAACTTCCTAGGACTTTTACTGGACATGTTTTTTTTTTTTAAATCATAAAAACTGTTAGTAACCAACATTTCATGAACTGAGACTTTTAAGTCTTGGCTAAATATAAACTATCATTTACTTTACAAGGAATTTACACCAACTCGTCTTCAATGACTCATTACTTTTTTCCCCCTCTTCAAATGAGCCTAGAGGCGAATATTTGTTCCCAGCTTGATCATTTCAAACATTATTTTTTTCTGTGCTTTTCAATCCCTAAAGCAAATTTGGACAAGATAAAATGCAAGTGAATCAAGGACAACATGATGAATTTTATCACCTACCTTTCTTTTGTGGCAATTTTGCATTCGTTGCAGCTGAACTCCCAGTGAAAGGTTGACTGGAAGAGAGGCTCCACCCAAGAGTCCATCGTAAGCAGAAGTGGCAAAGCAAACACCGGAGTTTCCCTCTGACCTGAAAAGCACAAACATGCAGCAGTCAGAGCAGCTCCACAGGTACAAGTGCTGACAGGAGCTGTAATTTCAAAAAAACCTCCAATTCCAGGTAATTTTGAAGAATTAAATCTATGGATGAGATGGGGGCTGTATTTTAGAGCTTCCACATGTCCACACAGCTCAAGATAAATGTTTCTTCTGCCTGCTTAAATGTCTGCACTGTTATCCCTCCCAATGCAAAGACTCATCGCTACTTTCATATAATGTTAACTTGGCTGCAACAAGTTGAGTGAAATCTGAGGTTTGCTTGCCCAAACTCGTTGCTTTCTGTTATTATCAGATGAAAATGGTTGCTTTGAAATTTCGAGATTAACTCTTGCTTTGTGTGCTTAACAGGGATTCATGACTCACTACAACAGCAAGTGGGATGCCAGATATCTAAAAGCACAATACATCAAGGTTGAAGAAACAAGAGCACTCTGGCCCCTTGAAAATCTTAAGAGAGAGCCCTTTAAACAATGTGTATAAGCTATGTGATTATATTTTGCAGAAGAAACTTGCTAAAACAAGACAGACTACTCCTTTAACTAGTTGTTTTTAGCACTGTAATTGGCATTAGGCTAAATGAAATCTAATATTCATGAACAGAAGGCTTGAGGGGCCCTGGGAGCATTGTGTTGTTGAGCTTGAGAAGCATTCGCTCAGACGTCTCTGCTACGCTCGCAGTAGCTTGGCACAATTTGCATATTGCTACTCATTTAACACTGGTCTCCTGTTAGTGCTGCTGCATTAGAAACACTGTTTGAAAAAAAAAAAACGTTTGACTTCTTTAAATCCATAAGCTTCTCTACCGCGTTGTTGGACAGTCTTCTAAAAATTGCAAAGGAAAAGTAATGTTTATGAAACTGACTCATAATAATAATCTCTTCAGACCAAAGTCAGACTATATGAACTTTTTTTCGTTTTTTAAATCAGTGTATTTTGATGCAGGGAGTGCTGGCATTTATGAAAGTATGGCTCTGTGACTTTACACACTCCCAGTTTCACTGTGACAGATACACATACATACATAGACATGTGCATATGCCAAACATATATATAAACACATGTGGCATATGCACATGTGTTTATATATATAAACACATGTGCATATGCAAAACATATATATAAACAGTGCTTGACAACTCAAATACCTCTTTATGTGCCTTTCTCATTAAGTGCAATGAAAACGGTTTTGAAGAGGGAAAGTGATCACTGAGAGTAAACCTCAGGGATCCTTCCAGAATTCATTCATGAAACTGTTTTCTGCTGGACTCCACTTGTTTTTTTCATCCTGTACATAATTTCTTATCCCACTATTTCAGAAGAAGAGTGTTTTCTCTCCTGACTTGCTCAGATCTTGTAGTTTTGTTTTGTTTTTTTTATTTCTATGCTTCAAGCAATAGGTAAATAGGTTACTTAGTTTTCATTACCTGATAATTGTGTTGACATCAGACAAACTTTCATCTTTCTGGTCATAATGTCCTGTGAAAATCTGAGCATTTCAAATGTATCAAAGTAGGAAAATAAAAATTCCCACTTGTCTTTGAGGGTTGTTCAAGTCCATCTCAAAATGTTTTATTTTACTTGTTTAATGGTCTGAAAGACTAAGAGCCACTGTTCAGTATTTTTCTTTTTTTTTTAATAAACGGAAACTCTGAGTTAAATGGTTTCTTTTTTGTCTCTTCAGCAATGTGACTCAATGGGGTTCTGCATGGGTGTTTGACTTGAAAGGATGGCTGGATTTGGGTCGTTTCTGTGCCTTACTTTCAGCCTGTCTAAAAAAGCTCTTCTGTCAAAATCACATTAGCTAGAATCTAAAGGCCGAATTCATAGCTGAGCCAATGCATTATCCTGTGGTAGCAACTCTTAGATTTTGTGGACAGATTTTTTGGCTGCCACTTTACTAAATTTTAACAATGCTGATGATTGTTGATATAAAAAAAAAAACTTGCACATACAGTTTAAAAGTCTTGAATTGCAACTAGGTACTGTGATCAATGAAAAACAGACACAAACTAAGAACGTCTAAAATCATTTCTACTTTCTCATACTGAATTCACATTGGTTTGGTTGATCTTACCAAGTTTGCAATGCAGCTTTGGCTGCAGTAGTTTGAACACTGACATCCTGAGCTTCTCAAGGTCTTTGTTAGCCTTTTGCAGCACATGGTTTGGCACCATCACAAGGCTGTCTAGAGAGAAACACAGAACAAAAAAAAGCATTGCATTATATCAAAAGAAAACATTTTCACCACTAAATGATTATAAGGTGCCTTTTTGGACAATGAGATCTCATCCATCATTGAGGACAGCAAATCATGCATTTACATTCATAATGCAATGAGATTGGTGCTTATTCAAAATATTTTGATTTAATGCAAGAGAGGAAGAACAATTTTTCTGGATTAACCTATATGTTAACTTCAATACATATGGTTTCAGTCTAATGCACTGATGGTCTGATAAACCACTGCCATCCCAATAAAGGTAAGTAAAAGTGCTGTTTTTATTCTCAAGTGTAATATTTCAGTGTTTTTAACAGCAAAAGGTTGCATTCACCCCCATTACATTGAGAAAACTGACAAACCCTCTCATTCTAGCCATCATTCCTGAAATGCAGTCTCTTATGTCTGAAAATGTCTGTAAAAAGGTTCACCACAAAATGTCCTGGTTACATTCAACTAGTGGTTAGTAAGCCTGCACTTCTGCAGGTTTGGGTTTAGGGACTTGTTGCTCAAACAGCTGCAGATGCATTTTGAAGAACTGAAAAATTTTGACTTGTGCTGAGTCATCAAAATCGTTATGATGACAATCAAATCAAGCTAGTTCACTTATCCCCATGTGAAAAACAAGGCCGTAGCAACTGAAACTCAACAAAATTTGCATGCCCTAATACCACTCGAGATACTGTAAGTGAGAAAATATCCATGACTCAGCTCTTAAGTTACATTAGTTTTCCTCAAACCAATGTCACTTAAACAGCATTTCGTTAGAAAAGTGTATTTTTCAGGAATTAGACCAATAGAAGAAAAATGTAAATGAATTACTACAAACTTTATGCTGATTGTGAATAGACTACAAAATAAAAATACCACATAGTTAATGAAAACTGCAGTTTGTCTGCTTGGCCTACCTCTTTTGAACTGTTGATGGGCTTGGATGGCAGCACAAATGTCTTCATATTCTTCCATCAGCTGCCAGACAGAAGACTGCCGAGGCTCATCTTTTGGTTTGCACTTTCTCAAAGTCTTACAGTTTACCAAAGCAACAAGAAGCGAGTCCAGCCAGCACAAGTTGTTGTTGTTCCTCCAGTAAAACTGATTTGGAACAGGTATAAGGTCCTTCGACCGTGTTTTCATGGAGGATAACAAATCCTTTGTTTTTGATTTAACACCTTGTGTACCCTTACATATGATGTTGTCTACAGCCAGTAATTCCTGTCCTGTCCTTGCTGTCTGCTCATTTTGCTGAGGCGATGGACTATCGACTTCTGTTGAACAAATGCCCTCATTTGTGCAGAGAGACTTACTAGAGTCCAGACTGCAGTGTCTGTTAAGTAACTCAGGAGGACTCTTCACCTGTATTAAGTCATTCTTGACCTGGGATGCACTTCGAGAGCCAGGGTGAGGCGCATGCACAGGCTCATAACAATAAGAGGTTGGCAAGGCTTCAGATGAGCACTGGAGGTCTCCAGCTGTGACAGGAGGAGCACAACCATCTGCAGAAGCAGCATTATCTGGCTCCATGTCCAGAACATCATCCTTATCTTGCGGCAAATCCCATCTTGTTGTCCCCGCTACTGGAGAATCTCTGTGGAATCCATTCACCTTTTCACCATCTGTCTTGGGTGCAGCATGTTGGCCATTACTGACACCGTCAACAGTACTATGCTCTGTTTGGCCAGTAAGCCTGCCAGTAGCACTTTTTGAGCACACACTGTCATGTTCAGATGATCGCAGGCATTTGCATGCAGGTTTAATTAAATCTTCATTTTCCAGTGCAGTTGCAATCTTTCTTTTATTCCCAACAGTGGGCTCCGAAGGGACCAAGCCAGCCAAAATATCCTCCAAGGGCTGACTGACCAGAGGAAAAAGGCACTAGTGGGAATGGATGAATGAAGGTTAACAAGGCAGTTCAAAAGATGACATGAAATTTGGCTGTTCACTTGGCTGTGTATATGACTTACCTGTGGGTTTGTGCAGAGGGTGACTGACTCCTTTAGGTTGATGCGGTAAGAATGCAAAGCATAGGTCAGGCCCTTTGAAGAACACCAGGGACAGTGCTCCAGTGAAGCAGCTCTTTCCTGAACCTTTAAAGAAAGATTGAAAAGACATTATTTCAGCTTCTCTTTCATCCGTCTAACAATTCTTTCCCACACATTTGAACACACCTGCACATCTGCATTTGAACAACAAAAAAAAACTTAGCAATATATTATTTGAATTACCTTGTAGATTTAAAGCATACAAGTAAAAAGTGTGGAAAATATTTACCATGTTTGAAGCTTGCCTTTTGTTCCTATTTTTCTGCCAAACATCTGTGTGATTAACTGAATTAAGTGAGGCTAAATGGCACATCTGAAGTGTAGTTTTACCAGCATCAATAGTTATCAAATAGATACACATCATGGCTTTAAATGTTCACTTCTAAAGAACCATCATTTTCAACAGCAATACTTGTAAGAAAACAAGTTCTATTTATCATGTAATCTATCATATTATAATAACAAAATGGTACAATACAATATCAATCTTCGACTCCACACATTAAACCAAAAACTTTCGCCTTTTACTATTGAGATTTCCATTTTTGTTTTCGTTTTGTTGAATTTGGATTGGTACTACCCAGAGTTTTTCAAATTCAATTCAGCTTTGCGCAAGTGACAACAGTGAGAGGAAAACCAGAGCTCTACTGACTTTTCCCAAATACCCCGCCAGTGGTGAGGCCAAAGCCCCCAAACAAGTGTCTTCACCAGTCATTGGCAAACCACTTCTGCTCGTCATGTCCATAGCTGTCCGCTGCCATTCAATAAATACTACCATGTCACTGCAACCTGGTTCACCTCCGAAGTAGCTGAGGAGAAATATACAGCATCACATGCAGCACGTTACAATACAAGTTGCACGGGAATGAGCTACACTCTAGCATGGATCATAAAATCATCAAAAAAGGGACAAATTTATCAACTATGCGTTTATGCAGTATTAACTCTTAAGAAAATTCAAAGTTGATATTACCAAAGAGCTATATGGCAATGTTGGGTTTATAGAAATTCTGCATCAGTGTAATTAAGCCCCTTAATCTAAAACTACCACCCGCATCTTTCCCCATTATCCAACCGATATATAAAAGCCACATGACTTATTTTGAAAACAATAAAACATACTATTGAGTTAAATATTAAGAAATCTGGAAGCACTAACTAAACTATCAACACTTGCACCTTGCTGTTAGCACGCTAAATATTAGCCTTAAGACGAGTAACCCATTTTTAAATACACTACACTCTTCTTTCCAGTTTTCGTGAATAAAAAGATATACATACCAACGAAAAAAATAAATTGTATTTCATAAAACGATCGTTTTTAACGAAAGCCATCCACAAAGAGCTATATTTATCTATCATTACATGTGAACAGTAGTCCATGTGCATCCTTCGACCAGTTCGTATCCGAAACGTTCGTTTTCCGCTTGCCGGTTGGTGTGCAGCGATCTTTGTCTTCCCCTCCCTGACAGTTAATGGTTCCGCTGGCCCCCGCTCGGTAAATGAAGTGAACTGCAGTATCCCTTGCTGAAGTTATTGTGTAAATGTTGGTACATGAGCCTAGTCTGACACTGCTAAACCACAGCCAAGCAGTATAAGCAGGCTACCTGAAAAGGTTGAATATCTGATTTTAGGACACAGAGTAGTGTCCAGTAAACAAAAAACAAAAAACTTTAACTTCCATTGATTAACACTGGTCCAAGGCTAGGCAAGTTCAACTGAAATCCAAATTTTCTGTATAATATATATAAATTAAAATATAATTATTATTGTTGTTGTTGTTATCAGTAGTCGTAATAGTAGCAGTGTTGTTGCTGTTTATATTGTTATCTTTATTTAGACCCAGAAATGATCTAATTGTTCGGGTTTTCAAACTATTGGCCGTAATTTCTGTTCCACTGTCTTAAAAATACTTGCAGCAGTATACCCTCTGAAAAACATAAGTTTGGAAATACAAACCCTTATTATTTTTTCTTAATTTTTCCTCTAGTATTATTTCAGCTGTTTGTTTTCAACAAGTCTACTATTTATTTATATGGATGTATTTGGTCACGAGAAAAGGCAGAAGGGTGGACTCGTTAAGTGGGTGGGGGTGGGATGGGGGTAGCATGTCCCTCACTCTGGTTCAAGCCAGCTCTCACAGCTCCTTCTCTTTTACCCCCCCACCCCCCCGGCGCAACCCACACACATATTCACAGAGGTGCACACAGATCTCCCTCCACTCAATCCCGCCTCTTGCATGTGCCCTCCTCCCTTAAGCTCCTCCTGTATCTGCTGCTCTCCTGTCCTCTATTTTCCTCTTGATGACAAAATGAATTTGCATATTTTTCCCAGGGAGCGCTCATTAGAATGCATAAATCGGCCGCCTCCTAGGCTCATGAGCAGGCTATAGCTTTCTGCCGTGGCATCTCCTGATGCAAAATGAGACACAGACAGGCAGCATCACAGGCAGACATGTGGCCTGAGTCTGGGTTGTGATTGGCATTTGGAATCAGTTCACCCTTCCCATTCTTAATTCAAGGATAAGAATAAACTCCGTCAGCCATATTTCTTTTTTTCTATAATAGCTGCTATGCAAAAGCATATTCATTAGATACCCACTTCATCAATAGCTACACAATGAAATAATGTATCATTTCTGCAATAATTATATCTGATTAGATTATTATCTTCAGCCACATTCACATATCTTCCGACCACATTTTGCAAATAATAGTGGACATTTTGGCACACCACCCCTCACTATCATATTTAAAAACATAAGATGAGATAAGCCAGATAATCGTATTTGCTCCACTTTGGACAAAACAAGCAAGTCATTTTGCTTGAGATGACTTGAGCAAGATGAATATAAGAGTATAAAATCACTGTTCTTAAATATTAGTAGGTTGGCCTTCACTATGGTCATGCAATTCTCCATTTCTCCTCTGTCTATATCTGAAAGTTTTGCCACTGGTGGCGCTAGAACTCAGGTCACTAGGTCAGAAAAATCAATTCAGTATTCTACATACTGAGAACTGTATCACTTCATATTCCCACTACGTGTGTGTGTGTGTATGTGTACAAACTTTCAATAGCGTAACAATTTTACATGTGTGCAGCAGTTTTAGTGCCTGCATGTTACTGCTCAGGGGCAGGCAACATGTCTATTATTAATTCTACTTTTGCTTATATATTTTTCATAGGAGACACACTCATTCAGTAAATTCTTATCTTGATCTGATGATTGGGCCTCAGCAAGGTCATGGGGTCATACAATAGGTTTCTTTGAACAACGTACACAGCAAATGTCAAGCCTGTGTTACCTTAGATCTGTTGTTTCATCAACAAATATAA